>CM033647.1:15626257-15727997 GCA_019512145.1 Engystomops pustulosus | reverse complement strand
CTTTAATGAAAAGACGAAACGTCGCATCATTGGTGGAATAAACATCACTTTCTTCATCTAACTTTTTTGGAGTGCTGCTTCATCTGTATATTTGGTTCTACCGTTGGAGGGGTTGTCGGACCCCTACGAAGACCTGCACCCTACGATTTTCCACACGGTGCCGCTCCAACCCTTATGGTTTATCTTGGCGTTGCAGGATATTAAAGGAAACCTACCACTCGGTGATGTCAACGGCTATCCGGCGGGCGCGCGGATGGTGCGCCATGCCCTAGTGCGGTGCGCCGAGATATCAGTTATATTAACATTAAAATACTTTCATACTGGCTTTTGGAAGCTGCCAGGCTGTCACCATATACATCCTGATGTACTGTACATGTCCCTGCTCCTCATGATGGAAGTGCCAGGCTGTCACCATATACCCTGTAGTGTACTGGTACATGTCCCTGCTCCTCCATGTGATGGAAGCTGCCAGGCTGTCACCAATACATCCTGATGTACTGTACATGTCCCTGCTCCTCCATGTGAGGAAGCTGCCAGGCTGTCACCAATACATCTGTATGTACTGTACATGTCACTGCCTCTCCATGTGATGGAAGCTGCTGCCAGGCTGTCACCATATACATCCTGTATGTACTGTACATGTCCCTGCTCCTCCATGTGATGGAAGCTGCCAGGCTGTCACCATATACATCCTGTATGTACTGTACATGTCCCCTGCTCCTCCATGTGATGGAAGCTGCCAGGCTGTCACCATATACATCCTGTATGTACTGTACATGTCCCCTGCTCCTCCATGTGATGGAAGCTGCCAGGCTGTCACCATATACATCCAGTATGTACTGTACATGTTCCCTGCTCCTCCATGTGATGGAAGCTGCCAGGCTGTCACCATATACATCCTGTATGTGCTCTGTGCATGTCCCCTGCTCCTCCATGTGATGGAAGCTGCCAGGCTGTCACCATATACATCCTGTATGTACTGTACATGTTCCCTGCTCCTCCATGTGATGGAAGCTGCCAGGCTGTCACCATATACATCCTGTATGTACTGTACATGTCCCCTGCTCCTCCATGTGATGGGAGCTGCCAGGCTGTCACCATATACATCCTGTATGTGCAATGCTCAGTGGATTCACTTGTGGGAAACTAAATTGGTTAAATGCTAAATGACTTTGAGAGAGAACACAAGGCATAATGGGATTTGTGGGCAAGCTAACTGGGCTCAGCTTGAGGACATAGACAGACAGATATTAGCCTCTGCCCACTACACCTCTGGTAAGAACGTTTTTTTGTCAAACACTTTCAGAACAGAAAATGCCATAACTTTGGAAAGAAAAGGACTTGCAAAACAAAGTAGGCGTCGTTCTGTTTGTTTTCAAAGGGGGAATTTGGTTAAATCGCTAAAACTTTACGGTTACGCTTTAAAGGGAACCTGACACCACATTTTTACAAATACAGCTAGCGACTGGTTTCCATAGAGCTCTATTTACTAAACAATACCCTTGTGTTAGCTAAAAATTGTTTCTCTCACATCCCCATAAATGAACTTTATCTTATATTACCTGGCATCAGAGGGGGCGTGTCCTCTTCGACTGGACCCTTTCCATCTACTCCTTCCAATGTCCCATGCCTCTTCTTAGCAGGTCATGTGACCAGGGTGATGTCATCCAAAGTCGTGTTACATTTGCAACATCTACCCCATATATGTATCTGATAACATAAAATTACAGCAGCCTCCTCATAAGGTGCCCAGTGATGTAACAGAGCTCTGACTTAAAGGGGTTGTCCGAGGGTTATGAAAAAAAAACAAAAGGTGGCCAGGAGGGTGCTGCTTAAAAAAATAAAGATGCACTTACCTTCCCAAGCCCTCCGGGTGTCCCGCGCTGCTACCGCTTCGGTCCGTGCGCCATGTAAACAAACATGGCCGCAGGAGAAACACTGGACTGAGTGACCACTGCATATACCAGATCCCATTACTATCATTCGACTTACATCAGTTGAGTTGCATATCAATTTACAAACTGATCTTTTTTCATTGCAGCCTTGAAAAGGAACCATATTTTGATGCAATGCGGTGCGGGCGAGGGAGTCCCCGGTGCGGGCGTGGGTTTCCTAGGGCCAAACCTGCTTAAGGGGAACTGGCTTTAAGACTGTAAAGTAAACTAGACTAAACCTAGAGGGGTTGTCCCCAGTTTTCATGTTATCCCTTGGGGGTAACTTGCTGATCAGTGAGGTTCAATGACATGAAGGAGAGCTGCTCTCCCACTAATGATTGGGGCGGTGGGTCCTTCCTCCCCATTCTGTATGGGACTCCTGGAGATAGATGAGTATTCTCCATCATTGATTTTGAAATGTAACATGTTTTATTCAGGGGAGTCCATGCAAATCAAAATAGTAACACTGGAGGTACGCTAAGGCCGGTCATTGGCTGCAGTAGTGACATGTAACACAGATCCTGGCAGGGAGATCCGGAGATCAGTGCTGAAAGTTGTAATCCCTGTCCGAGTCTTTTTGGTTATAACGTCTGAGTTTACATCACAGAAAGCGATGGTCATCTCTTTGGCAGTAATAATGTACCAAGAATAATATGAGAAGTCACTGTGATCAGTGTTAAACAGCAAAACATAGCGATGCCCGGATCTCTTATGGTTAATACAATACAATACCAGGTTCCCTTTATATGTCTCTGACCTGGGTTTAGCTCCCTAAACTAGCAGTTACCATGGGCCCCAAACATGGTAACATCCGTCCTGGACTTATGTCATTACATTGAATCCGCTCTCTGTAACGAAGAATTACTATCCGGCGCTTGTCAGGATATATATGAATGTAACACAAATTTAAAAAATGGGTTATTGTCCACGTGGATCCAACACTTTTTTTTTGGCTCTGAAAACTTGTAAGGGGCAACTGCTATGAACTCCCTAGAAGTTACAATTTCTATGTATAAAAGCTCAATACAAAAATCTATAATACATGTGCTTAAAGGGGTCCTCCATTCTGTCTATAGGGCAGCCGAAAATTGTCTTGGAACTGGATGGAGCAGTGGCTTTTAAAAAAACGGGTGAGTTTTTTACCATCTGAAAACGCAGTTAGTAAAAACGGCCTAAAAACGCCACGTGTGTCTTCACCCTTTGGGTGCGGTCACGCGTCGCGTTTACTGCATGCGTTTAAAAACGCATTGCTACAACTGAAGGGAGATTTGCCTAATTAAACAGCTGTTAACACATGCGTTTAAACGCATGCAGTAAACACGACATGTGACCGCACCCTAAAACAGCTGAAGAGGATATTTGCCTAATTACATTGTTGTCAATATTGCGTTTACAAAACGCATGCGTTAAGGCTTTGATAACACATCCATTAACATGATGTTAATGCGTGTCTTTGTTAACACATCAGTTAACATCGAGTTTACAATGTGTTTTGTAAATGCAGATGTTAACAGTAATGTGATCAGTCAAATCGCCTCTCCTCAGCTGTTGTAATGCGTTTTAAACCGTAATGCACCCAAAACGTCACATGTGAACGCGACCTTAGTCTATACTTGCCCGGCTCCAGATCCAGGGGCCAGCGTCCTGCTAGCCAGTTGGTGGGCTTAGTGAGCCACTTAGACAAGTGATGTCACTGTGTCCACAGGGACTGCTGGCTGCGGAAGGTCCTGTGTATCCTGACCCCTTAGAAATCAAAGGTCATGGCCACACTAAGAGCCAGTGAGTACATTATATACACTTTTATTGCATCCCCCTGCCACAGCCCGGCAGCTCCATTCTCCATGTGATAGCTGGCCCCAGGAATGGGAGCGGAGCTGGAGTATAACACCGCTCCATAATATACAAAGAATGAAGCTAAACCTTCTATTCTTTTGTGTTAAATCCGGGCACTGGAGGCTTCCAGAATCGGTAGCGGAGTCCCAAGTGCCCCTCTAAGATGTAATAGAAAAGATCTTCAAAGCAAAAATGTCAGATTTACTACTTCCTCCTGGTATAACAGAAAGTTTCATTCTCTCAATAATCTGTGGGTAAATCTTATGTTCGCCCCGTCCTGCAGAGTTGAAGCGCAGATTCCAGGATTTCAAGGTCCTGTATCCTGTTTCGGCTTCACCCGTCCATCTGTCTTCACGTAGATGCAGTCAGGCAGGCGGCCAGTGAGATCCAGCTCAGGTTATGTTACATACTGACCGGGCAGCTCACACTTTCTTTTTTTAACTTCATACGGGGACACCAATTAATGATCTTGGACAAGCCCTTTAAGCAATTATAAGCATTATGAAAGCATCGCTAGCTGTGCATAATCCTGTATACACACAAGGCTTAAAGGGAATCTACCACCAGGATGAAGGATTATAAACTAAGCACCCTGACATACTGGTGTGTGCCCCCTGTGTCAGGATCTGCGCTTCTTTAAGCTTCTTATGCCCTTCTTTTTTAGAAAAAGAAGGCTCAAAAAATTATGCAAATGAGTGTGAGAGGCTCCAGGCTCCATAGCTGTTATTGGAGCCTGGAGCGCCTCAGGTTCATTTGCATAATTTGAAAAGCTTGTTTTGTAAAAACTAGGCCATAAGAAACTTAAAGAAGAGCATATCCCGAAAGAGGGGGCACACGACAGTATGTCCATGTGCTTGGTTTATAATCCTTCATCCTGGTGGTAGATGTCCTTTAAAGGAACACTCCAGTCACAGCTAAGTCATTGAATAATACATGGTGGCGGGTCTGTAGGGAGGAGCCGGACTCCTTGTCATTGTATTCCTAGAACCTAGAATCCTGCTCCTCACGTCAGACCCTGCACAAGGTAAAATTCAATTAATCAACTGCTCCTTTAAGGGTGAAGTCGCGTTTTTGGACCCTTTAAATGCGTTTGGCTGCTTTGAACCTGTTTAAACGGACTGAAAACGCATGCTTTAAAATAGTCCAAAAACTACAATGCGTGGCATCACCTAAAGGCTACTTTTGGCCATTATGATCTATTATAATAATATGGTAAGAGTGCAGGCTCTTCCTGTAACTCTCAGCTGTCTCCGAGGTGCTGGTGGTGGAGACTAGAAAGTATGATGTCTCCCTTACCCTGCACACAGAAAGTGCTAGTTTGCTGTATACAGGCAGTCCCCAGGTTATGTACAAGATAGGTTCCATAGGTTTGTTAAAGGGGTATTCTCGTCTGGGCATTCACATTCAGTTTGATAAATCTGCCATACATTAACATTTCTTCAATTAGATGTTATTAAAAAAAATGTTCCTGTGTGAAGATAATTTCTCATAAATGTAGTCATATGGTCCCTTAGAAACGAGATAGCTTCCTCGGATACGACCACCTCTGCTTGAGGGATTGCACAAAGAAACAAAAGGTGTTTGTATATGAAATGTCTGGGAGTTACTACATGTCGCACAGCCGTCCTGTGGTAATGATTTGCTGAATCCAGGAAGCCAGGCAGGACTCTATAGCGCAAGTCTGCCCACCGCTGCCAGAGTGTGACGTGGTCGTATCCGAGGAAGCTATCTGGTTTCTAAGGGACCATATGACTACATTTACGAGAAATTATCTTCACACAGGAACATTTTTTTTAATAACCTCCAATTGAAGAAATGTTTATAAATGGAAGATAAGTGAAACTGAATGTGAATGCCCAGGAGAGAATACCCCTTTAAGTTGAATTTGTATGTAAGTCGAAACTGTATATTTTATCATTGTAGATCCAGACCAAAATTTTTTGCCCTGGTGACAATTGGCGTTTCAATATTTTTTTCTGTAAAGGGACCAAGGATTATCAATAAAGCTTCATTACAGACACCTTACAGGTGATCACTGCAGCCTGGGACCATAGTAACATCCAGAGAGCTTCACCAGAGGTCACAGGGGGCAGAGTGGTCCGCCTGTAAGTAGAGGTCGCCTGTAGTTCTATTAGTACAGATATGGTGCGAGGCTACATTGGTCTTGGGATTGTCTGTCTGCTAATATAAACTGAATAAAATCTGAATCCGCCTTAGGAGGACATGGGCAGGGGGCGAGGAATGGAATGGATTCTGTGGTCTCGGTAGTAGTCAGGACAATTTGGAGCCCAGGCGACCATCTTTTTTTATTTCTATAATCTCTTCCTGATCCACAGCTCCAAACCCCCTGCATAGACCGTCCAGGTTGACATTAGCGATGAGCAGGCAGCTGTTTGTCCTGGGGCCGCACAGGGTATTGGACCTTTGTCCCGTTTACAAATGCAGCATAAAAGATGTCATGTTATGTTAACAACGAAAAGGCCAGAGCTCTCATCCAAACAATGGGATGCCCTTTCCGAATGGAGCTTAGTTGTAATACCACACACTACCCATAGTCAGGCGTGGCGCTGTTTTGGGGAAAAAAACGTTTAATTCATATAAAGCTGCAGACAGTGTTCAGTAAATCCTGTGTAACCCATACCTTTTGTATGTGCTGTGAATAGCAACAGGACTGTGAAATATAAATTTATGTTCCAGGTTTGTTGCTGGACTTGGAACCATTAGATGCACTGGTGTGTGAGATCTCTTTACTGTACTGCTGCACAGACCCCTCCCCCTGTTGTAGCAGCTACTTATGGGAGAGAAGCTGTGCAGCAGTACAGTTGGGAAGTCTCACACACTAGTGCATCCCAGTTCTCCAAGTCCAGCTGCAATCTTGCAATATGAATATATTTTTCCTACTCACAACACACTGGCAACAATACACACAAAGGTAGAGTTACACAGATCTCCAGGCACAATACCTAACACGGACTGCAGCTTTGTATGGTCACTGATTGCCTATAAGCCCCCATTGCTCCAAAATGGAATGGATTAGGGGCAAATAAATCTCCTGGCATAGGTCTACACTCTACAGACCTGAGGGAAAATTCTCATGTACTATGTACATTTCTAATTAATGGGAAAATAATATTTGTATTTATACTTTATAAATCTCATCAATTTGTTTCATTGAGAGTTTTTTTTTTTTTAATTGTTCTGTAATTTGAAGAAGTAACATTTGGTTTTCTTGCAGCTTTACGCTCGGCGAGGTATTCCCTCTGTATGAAGACAGGTTGTGTCTATGGCCTCAGACCTAGAAGCCACAGAAGATGGCTACACGACAGATCTGGCAAAGCCTCTTTATCTTCAGTATTTGGAGCGAGCTCTGCGGCTGGACCAGTTTCTCCGACAAACGTCTGCCATATTCACCAGAAACCTTTCCAGGTGACCACTTATACTATATGGTGCTGTGTGATGGGGTTTTCTGGGGTCACTGATCCCTTTGATAACTCACCTGTGACCTCTGACACTTCTGAGAATTGACATGTGAACAGGGAGCTGTAGGGAGCTCCATTTATTCCACATATGCAGCATAGGGAGTAACAGTCCTCATGTTGGTGGTCCAACCACTCGGACCTCCAATGATCACAAGAACTAGCGAGTCAAGCAGTTGTGTACGGGTTGTCCGGAGCTTAAAAAACATGACAGCTTCCTTCCAAAAACAGCGCCCCTCCTCACCTCAGCTGCACAGGGATAAATGGAGCTGAGTTGCAGTACCACCACAAACCATGTTCAACCCGTGGCGCTGTTTGGAAGAAAGCAGACAGGTTTTTCAACCTCCGGGACAACCCCTTTAGCATAGCGAATAAGTAGGATTTGTGAGACTTGTACAGCACGGTATTTGTAACACTGACCACTGGGATTTCTCCCAAAAGAGAAAACGGTACCATAAGGGGTTAATATTCCACAGCAGGGGAAAAAAACCCAGAGGAATATGTCCAGCTCCCAACAGATAATAGAAAAAATATTTAGGTTAAAAAATCCACTTTATTTGAAAAAGAAGTTAAAAACATCAAAAGACGTCCATGGTGAAAAGAAACGTAATATTCCACGTGTTCAGGAAATTTAGGGTTTTATTTGGCATTAAAATGTTGAAAAAACTATTGCAGTGACGACAGTGAAGACGGCTTGGATGAAGCCCCACAACTTACAGAATCTGAGGATCCTTCCCTGCAGGTGAAAGAGGAGCCGGTGTCGCCGCTGCTGGGGGATCTATCGAGGGAAGGGATATCCGGGGGGTTCCCTTATAACTCTCACAATGGAGTCCTGCAGCCAGGTTTGTTCTGTTGTAGTAGCCAGAAGTCACCTCAGTCGTTTCCTTATGTTATTACAGTATTTTATTTTTATTGTTTCTTTCATATTTTGCCTCTTCAGAGCTTAAACCAGAGCGGGGGGGCATGTATAATTTTTCAAAAGTGAAGAAGAACCGAAAGTGGCTGAAAGTAAGTAAGAAGAAATGTCTGCTTTATTAGGTTTTTAACTCGGCAGATGAGATAAAGCTTGTACAGTGCCCGGATCTACATACCTTATGTATCAACTATAAAAAGGGCTTTTCTAGCAAATCAAAAGGGGAAGCTAGGCCATTTAACCCCTGTTCTACCCGTAGCTACACAAGTGTCTGATATGTTGCATTTTTGACCTATTTGGTCTCGTTTTCCTGAAGTAAGGTCTCAAGTCTGTGATATATATTTTGCTGTTTTTTGTCGCATTTGCATTTTTGCCTTATGTTTTTTTTCGCTTGTCTTTGCAGAACATACTACTAAGCGAAGAGACGAGTGACTCTGAATCTGCCAGCGATGAGGATGATGAGTGTTCCCTTTCTAAGGATGAGCTGTATGACATGCTCCGGATGCACAAATACAAGAAGCTTCACCAGAACAAATATCACAAGGATAAAGAGGTGAGTTACCCGGATTTTTTTGCCTCCATTTAAAACCTGAAAACCCTTTTATTATCTTAAAAAGGGTTTTCCCATAAGCTAAAGTTAGGTCCTATCCAGCACTGAGACCCCCACTGATCAGCAAGTTAGGTCCTGTCCCATGGGTGGAGCCTAACTTTAGTTTGTGGGAAAACCCCTTTAATGCTGGTGAAAAAATCTTCCTATTGTGTGACCATTTGTATCAGTGTCTGGATTTGCAGTATGTGTTATAGTGGAGGTCATGATCAGCCACCTCTCCATTTCCTTTTGTGGGATTCACAAAATTGCCATTTTGGAAATGACATAAAAGAGAATGGGTTATTGGTTGAGCTTTTGGACTACCGATCCTTTCACATGGGCACCGCATTGCCATGATCATTGTGGTTCCTTTGGTGGGACCCCATCATGAAATACTGATTCCCTTTCCTATGGATAGGAAGAATGTGATACTACCTGGAAATTGGTCAGTGAGCCGATGTTGGCCTGTTATGTCCCAGCTATACTTAATAATAATGATTATAACGTTTTTTTTTCATATGGCAGCGTCATATTCCGCCGTACTGTACAGATCATGGAGTACACTTACACATAAAGCAAGACATTACAGAGTAGTTACACAATCGGATAAAACCAGAAGAATGCGGCCCCTGCTCACAAGAGCTTACAGTCTATGAGGATGAGGGGTGACACAAGAGCTTAAGTCTGTGATATATATTTTGCTGTTTTTTGTCGCATTTGCATTTTTGCCTTATGTTTTTTTTCGCTTGTCTTTGCAGAACATACTACTAAGCGAGGAGACGAGTGACTCTGAATCTGCCAGCGATGAGGATGATGAGTGTTCCCTTTCTAAGGATGAGCTGTATGACATGCTCCGGATGCACAAATACAAGAAGCTTCACCAGAACAAATATCACAAGGATAAAGAGGTGAGTTACCCGGATTTTTTTGCCTCCATTTAAAACCTGAAAACCCTTTTATTATCTTAAAAAGGGTTTTCCCATAAGCTAAAGTTAGGTCCTATCCAGCACTGAGACCCCCACTGATCAGCAAGTTAGGCTCCACCCATGGGACAGGGCCTAACTTTAGTTTGTGGGAAAACCCCTTTAATGCTGGTGAAAAAATCTTCCTATTGTGTGACCATTTGTATCAGTGTCTGGATTTGCAGTATGTGTTATAGTGGAGGTCATGATCAGCCACCTCTCCATTTCCTTTTGTGGGATTCACAAAATTGCCATTTTGGAAATTACATAAAAGAGAATGGGTTATTGGTTGAGCTTTTGGACTACCGATCCTTTCACATGGGCACCGCATTGCCATGATCATTGTGGTTCCTTTGGTGGGACCCCATCATGAAGTACTGATTCCCTTTCCTATGGATAGGAAGAATGTGATACTACCTGGAAATTGGTCAGTGAGCCGATGTTGGCCTGTTATGTCCCAGCTATACTTAATAATAATGATTATAACGTTTTTTTTTTCATATGGCACTTTCATATTCCACAGTACTGTATAGATCATGGAGTACACTTACACATAAAGCAAGACATTACAGAGTAGTTACACAATCGGATAAAACCAGAAGAATGCGGCCCCTGCTCACAAGAGCTTACAGTCTATGAGGATGAGGGGTGACAAGAGCTTACAGTCTATGAGGATGGAGGGGGTGACACATGAGCTTACAGTCTATGAGGATGAGGGGGGACACAAGAGCTTACAGTCTATGAGGATGAGGGGGTGACACGAGCTTACAGTCTATGAGGATGAAGGGGGTGACACAGAAGGCGATATGTAAAATGCTTCGGAACTGGTCTCTTTGTCACTTCCAAATAGAAGACAGAAGCAACTACAAAACAGCTCTGTCTTCTCCTGTAGGCCCCTCAGTTGTCCCTCATGTCACTCATGTCCTGACTACATGTAATGTCCTTATTTGAGTCACTAGGGGAAATTTATAAAGTGTGTGTGATGCTCTCCCCACCACCCCAGATACATCTAGAGGCTCCGTCCTCCGGATATATGTGGCGCTGCAGGGAAACTGTTGTACAAGCCCTGATAAATCTGCTCCCACTGTCTTATTATAAAATTTAATTCATGTATTTTTACATGACCAAATTCTGCATTCTCTATCAATTAAATATACCGTAAATTGATATATTAAACAGCAAATCCCTGGCAGAACATTATGTTAAACTAGCTTAAAGGGGTTGTCTGGGAATGTGTATGGCTTGGGGGAGTGGAGGAGGGGTGTAAAATAATAATAAGAGTATATACAGAGGCCACCGGTGATTACCACGAACTTCAGCATTAGGAGATTCAAGCAGTAGCAGGCAGGTGGGAATGGTCACTACCATCTGTATACAGGACAGGACCGTCAGTGACTGGTGGCGGCATGGTTAAATGGGACATACATAAAAATATGTTGTGTCCTGGACCCCCTTTTAAAGAGCATCTACCATCAGTCTGACTAATGGTAGAGTCCAGCCTGACATGCTTGTTTTTTCATACACTAATTGGAGTTTTTTTTTAGGCATAAAGAAAGAAAAAGCTGCTAAAACGTACTATTAAAAAATATGTAATGAGCCAGAGGCGCTCAGGCGACAAGCCAGAACATCTCTTGGCGTTGATGTGCAGAACCAAATACACAGACGAAGCAGCACTCCAAAAAAGTTAGATGAAGAAAGTGATGTTTATTCCACCAATGATGCGACTTTTCGGCTTTTCATTAAAGACGAAACGTCGCATCATTGGTGAATAAACATCACTTTCTTCATCTAACTTTTTTGGAGTGCTGCTTCGTACTGTGATTTGGTTCTACCGTTGGAGGGGTTGTCGGACCCCTACGAAGACCTGCAACCTACGATTTTCCACACGGTGCCGCTCCAACCCTTATGGTTTATCTTGGCGTGCAGGATATTAAAGGAAACTACCACTCGGTGATGTCAAGGCTATCCGGCGGGCGCGCGATGGTGCGCCATGCCCTAGTGCGGTGCGCCGAGATATCAGTTATATATTAACATTAAAATACTTCATACTGGCTTTATTCCTAATGAAAATATGTTCGGCACCAGCTCACCCTGTGTGAAAAACTACCACTTTTAAGTGGTAGGTTTTCTTTAATGTATGCACGGCCCCCCTGCTGTATCATACATCTGCTCTAGAGTTAGAAGAGAGCACAGCCCGCTCTCTCCATACTCCAGGCCTCTGATGTTCCATCCGGGCGCAGCAGGTGCTGTTACAGAGGTGGGCATACATTCAAATGCGGGGATGTCAAGAGGCGCTCAGGCGTCGTCAGCCTGGCTTATTTGCATATTTTTAAAAAGATTCAGGAGCAAATATGCTGTTATTTATATTTTTTCACTAAAAACAGTTCCGATTAGTGTATAACAGTGATGGCGAACCTATGGCACTGGTGCCAGAGGTGGCACTCAGAGCCCTTTCTGTGGGCACTCAGGCAACCACCAGAGAAGAGTCCAGGTATCTTCCTGCAGTCCCAGACAGCCCAGGACTTGCTGTACACAGGGCTATTTTAAAGTGACAGCTGTACCTGGGACTATTTTCTGCCTTATTGGTGTCCTCAGGGGCTGGTATCAATGAAAACTGTGACAGAGAAGGGAGTATAAATCACAAATAATTCTGTGTTGGCACTTTGCGATAAATAAGCGGGTCTTTGTTGTAGTTTGGGCACTCGGCCTCTAAAAGGTTCGCCATCACTGGTGTATAAAGATACAAGCAGTCAAACTGATGTTAGATGTCCTGTAACAGCACACAGAAGCATCCATGCTCCCTCTTGTGGCAGAGACAAGTAGTCTACATGTTCTGCTGTCATTGTATGTCAAGGTTAGAGATTTGGAGCTCTGATTATTTAGAGAATTTGCACAATTCTGTAGCATGAATAAAGTGCACCAAAAAAAAAATTGGTGCCGGAGCAGTACAGATTCAAGAAGAAAGTTCACCATAATTCATAAATGTGGCGCCCCTGCAGACTGCACCCAGTGGCTTGTTGATAATTGTCTTTTTCCCTTTCTCTTGCAGCTGCAGCAGTATCATTTCTATAGCGCAGGCCTTCTCTCTACCACGACCGTTTCATGAGCAGCGTTTCTTAATGGACCAAGAAGAGAAAAATAAAAGAGGAAAAGAATTTAGAGGTAATCCCGACTGGTTTAGGTTAGGCTTGGATTAGGGTTAGGCTTTTATCTATGACAGCAATGGCAGGGAATGCTAGAACGTAGTGCCCGAGTCTGCAGTGCTGGTGTATAAGGTTGGTGCGCACTGGTCACTCGCTCTCTTCTGTGCCAGCTATAAATTGGACACATGAGATCACCCATGTGTTTGACAAGATGACTACAGCGCCAGGGGTCTGAGCTATTCTAATCTTAAAGGAGTTGTCCTGTGAGTAACTTGTACACCACTGCTCCATTAAATGTTTCTCATCCCAGTCCCTTAGAGGATACATGATAGGGCAGCACAGTGGCTCTGTGGTTAGCACTCTGACCTTGCAGGCTGGAGTCCTGTGTTCAAGTCCCACCCTGGTCAACACTGCAAGAGTTTGTATGGTTTCTCCGTGTTTCTGGGGTTCCTCCGTGTGCTCCCGCACTCCAAACATACTGGTAGGTTGTTTAGATTTTGAGGGGGGCCGGTGTTGGCAGCACTGTGTAATCTGTAGGCGCTTTGTAAATAAAGCAATTAAATAAAGAATTATTATACCTGGGGCACATGACCCCCCCCTTCTCATGATCAGTGGAGATCCCTGCATTCAGATCCCAGCAGTATTTCATTTATTATTTCGTTTGATTTGTAAAGCGCTATAGAACATGATGGCGCTTAATAATGAAGAGTATTATAATTATTCCGTGAAAAGGTTTGTAAAGGATTAAACAGATGTGGGACGATATCTATCCACCTATCCTTCCCTTTACACATGCAATCATATATATGAATGAAATGCCTCGCCCTGCACACCCGCAATATTGTCTTCCCCTTATGTGAGGATACAACACCTGGTCACTAGGAGCTGCAGAGGATTTATATATGCAGCTGAATTGATCTATGTGTCATCCATATGGAGAATAGGAAGGTATCAGTATCACTATTGTGAGAATCTTCTTATCAGTCTTTTAGAAGGCATAATTATATGGGGTTATTGCTTCCTTTAGTATCCAGTTCTTTCATGGGATCATCCTGGTGGCGGAGTTGAAAAAATATGGCTTCCTTCTTCTATAAACCACATTTTCCACATGTGATATGGTTTAAGCTGCTTCTGCAGATTAGCTGTACTCGTATATGGAACAGTGTGATGGAATTTTGTTGCCGTCTCTCCAGTCCCATAAAATAAAGCAGTAGTGGGTACTTGGGATGATCACTGTATTTAAACGGGTGACATTGTAATTATTGAGGTACCAGGTGATTGTAGAGGTGTAATTAAGTTTGTGAATTTGGGACAACCCAAAAGGAAATCTACCATCATGATAAACCAGGACATTACTCATAGATCCAGGCACCCTGACTGTGGTAATCTTCTTATTTTGTTATCCATGGTCTCCTTCCTTCTAAACACACTGCAGTGTGCAGACAAGAGAAGCTATTCATGAAGAATCCAACCATAGTCAGAAGATTTACAGTTGGATCGAGGGACAACTAAATTGTATACACCAGTACTGATAGAGACAGGTTGGAATTATATCTGTGAAAATCTGTGTATTTTTGTTATAACGGTGAATTAGAGAATGTGTTATTTTGTTATACTGGGTATATTAAGAATTTTGTCTTAGTGTGATTATTGAATTATGCTATGATCCAGATGTGTTTCTGGGTATAACCAGAGCCCCTCTGTAGCTTCACATGCGTGTGTGAGATTACAGCAGCATCAGGTGGGGTATGTATAGGTTATTAGCATAATTTTTAAAGTTCACGGATAACAAACTAAGAAGATTACCACAGTCACGGTGCCTGGATCTGTGTCCCTGGTTTCATGATGGATTGTGATGGTAGATTTCCTTATATGTTCATTCAAATAATATTAGTTGTGTTTTGCTAGATTAGCAGAGGTTCTGTTGATTCATGAGAATATACCATAACATAAAATGATTTTCTTTCTGAAGCAAAATTAAGAAAGTGAAGAAGAGAAGGAGACACGAAGAGGATTTGTCGGACGATGAATTGCCACATCGACATCACCACGCTAAGGTGTTTGCGAAATTCTCCCAAGATGCCCCAGCCGATGATCAAAAAGAAACTATGACCATCGAGCAGCTCAACGCCCGCCGCAGGAAAGTGTGGCTGACTATTGTGAAGAAAATTGCCAAAGGCAATGGGCGATCCTGTTCTAGTGGTCCAAATTTAGATCCGATTTTATTTTGGGTAAATTTACCACAAATCCTGGATGGATTTCATGGAGCGACCACAGGTTGCTGAGACTAGAGTCTATAAACATGGTGATATAAGATACAGGGATGCTTCTCCTCTTCCACAATAACGCAGCACTGAACTAAAATAATGGTATAGCAGGGAACAAAGGAGTCCTTGTATCGTATATCACTGTGATGCAAGGAGTCCTGCCCCGACACTTGCATGTTCATGCATTCTGCTCAGGGCATTGTCTGTTTTTCACGGATCAAGCGTGATCAGTGATGCTTTCAACGATCAAGCGTGCATATGTGCTGCTTTCACGGATAGCGTGATCATGTGCTGTCTTTACGGATCAAGGTGATCATGTGCTGCTTTCACGGATCAAGCGTGATCATGTGGTGCTGGCAGGTGCAGGGGTTAGCCATGGAAAGCAACAGGGTTGAACTATTTTTCAGGGTTTGATAACAATTGTTGATATATTCCAGGCCTACAAGCAAAAGCATCAGCAGCAACTTACTATTAACCACAGCAAAAGGTAACATATTATCCGTTCTATAATTTCTCTCGTATCCGGATTTCTATATCCCTTTATGAATTCATCAGTGATTGTTTGCACTTTTGTACTGTCTTCCCACCAGCTCGCTCATCAGTGCATGCGGGAGGTGCGCAGAGCCGCATTCAAGCCCAGAAGAATTGCAGGAGACTCTACCTCGAGCACGCAAGTAACCAAGGAGATGTCCTTGTACTGGAAGAAGTATGATAAGGTGGAGAAAGAACATCGGAAACGGGCAGAGAAAGAGGCGCTGGAACAGAGGAACTGGATGAAGAAATGAGAGAGGTAATAAGGGGCATTAATTATGCCCAGAGATTACTACCTACTATTGGCTAGACTGGGAACAGCAGCCCGTCATATTCACATCAATGCTGCTATCCTACTATTTTGTTTCAAAGTGGAGGCTAAGGTACTGCTGTGATGGGTCCACAGTGTAGAAGCAACACGTCATCCTCATCATTCTCAGGATCATTGCCATTATACATATTTGGACATGTCAGGACACAGGAACTACCGTGCATATTTTTGGGCCAGATGGCTTTGGCAATGGTCAAGTCAGTGCCATATCTATACTTTATATTTTCCGTATTTTAGAATCCACTGCTGATATTAGCTAAAGAAACATCCTGACATACTGCCCCAATAACCGCACATGTGATTACATCTCTAATTGTCTAACCTATTGTTTTTTTACATCCAAACAGGCAAAGACAACAGCGGAAGCTCAACTTTTTGATCACCAAACCGAACTCTATGCACACTTGTGAGTCGCAAACGGGAAAGCGGACGGACAGCGTGCAAGAGGAAATTTTGCGGAAACTCGAAGACAGTTCCATTTCGCAACAAACGGGAGGTTCTTCATTAGGCGCACCCCAAGAAGAATATGGTACGTTAAAGGATTTTGTCACCTACATAGATATTGGTGACTTATCCAGAAAGCTTTGTGCTACAGTGTTTCATTCTTATTCTAGTGGATTGCTAGGAACTTCTGATCTGTAAATGTGCTGGAAGTCAGTCCCCACCCATTTGATATTGGAAACATATTTTTAGATAGGTCATCACTATTTAGCTTTGTAGTGGTCTATGGACACAGTATAGCGATGCGTTTTTCCTAAAATATGGCACACCTGAGCTCAGTATTTGGTACAGAAGGGGCAGTCATAGCCAGTAGCATTGTGCGAGATTTGGTTGTACACTGCTGTCAGAACAGAGTTATCCAAATGAGTCCATGAAGAGTTGGACATGTGTAAAGACATGTGTAAGTCTCAGCTGTAAATGCAAAATGCGTAGCTCATAGTGTCCTTACACATTTCTGCACATTTATACGGATCTTTTACAGTATCAGGAGCTATAAAAGCCAGGACCCCAGAGAAAAATAGTGTCAAGTCCGGCCATTACAAGTGACGGTATCAGATAGAGAGCTTTTCTTGAATTACTAACATTGTAATGGATTTAGCTTTCACTAATTTGTGGATAGTACAATAATATCTGTGTTCGTAACTTTCAATCAACCTGAAGCGAACTTCGGTTCCTTTATTACCTCCTGTTGAAACATTAATCGATCCCCAGCAGATCATCCTTTAGATCTCTCTATAGACCTGATGTCAGTTGAAGTGTGCTGTTATTTTAAAGGAACCTGTTTTACTCTATCTACCGCCCCTCATAGGTATAAACCTCGGAATTCCCTCTTTAATGTGAATCTCCCCATAACCCATGGAAAAAAAATCTATCCAAAATCACAATATGACTCTTCTCATCTCATATCCCCTGAGATCAGTAAGTTTAGTGGTTCAAGGGAGTCCCTATCTTCTGTTCATATAGCACCTAAAACAAGCTTTTTGTTCATATTAAAAATAAGAATCTCATTTCAGAGAGCCGAGATACAGACAGCTAAATATATAGTTAGAATTGCACTGAGATAAAATCAGTTTCCACCTTTTTTAACTGCCTGGATGTCCAGTTCTGTAGCTATTGTGGGTAGTTTCTACAACCTGCGGACCCCCATCTATCACAAACAGTGTATACACAAATCCCTTATGTGAATGTAGTAATGTACATGTGTCGCTCCTTGCTAAATACATTTCTATAGAAGTGAGTGGAGCACAGGTCGGGCAGGCCCACCAGCGCTCTTCATTTCTCATTCTCATCAAGCACTGTGGACCCGGTAGTTGAATTCCTAGAGGTCACATATATACTATACTGCTTATTGGGGCTCTATAACATACTGTAATGTAGACGGATTGTGACGATTGAGAAGTGCGGTTAATAAAGCTTTCTCCATCCTTTCCCACTGTTTAGATGTGTTGAAAGCAGCCATCTAGTAAGGAACCATGCAGATTTGGAACACTTTGACCCCTTGAAATGTCTTATTGCGTTGATTTCTGTCTCCTCTAGAAAAGATCGTTTGATGAAGACTCCAGGGAAAGACAGGTTAGCCGCTTCACGGGTGGCAACAAGTCTGGAATTGGCTTTGGAGAAAGTTAAAGCCTGGCTAATCCCTCATAAGAGCAGGAGGATAATCCCACAGCCCACCATCTTCAGCGGAAAACTCAAGGGATACCAGCTGAATGGCATGAACTGGCTGGCCAGCCTCTATGAACAGGTGAAGAGTTATACACTAACATTTGTCAAAGGATATATGGCGTTTAATATTATAATAGGCATTAACACGTTTCCTAATATTTAATATAATATTTTTTTATTAAATATCCATTTACAGAGGACATTAATATTCATTGGGGGAGATGAACCTAAGTAAAGTGTGCCAGAATTGTGGCTGAATAGTGAAGGTCAATCTTTATCTGAATTATTAGCATATGTCAGGATTTTGTGGCAAGTGCTCAATGGTCTTATTTTGATCCTTGTGCATCTACTGCCCGACTAGGCCTCAGCAGTTTTGCTCCACGTCCTGTATTACCACTCCTGTATCTTGCACATAGACGATCTTACTGTTAGCTTCCCTGATTGCCTCCTGGGTCATATCTGCTGCCCACATAACTGCACAGGCACTGCTGGGCTACCACTGCAGGCTGAGGGTGCCGATTTACATTGGAGGGTACTGATGTATGCTAAACCAACACTTAAACATAAAACCTTGGATTGATTTTTTTTTTTTCTTTTTAATGCATTTTAGGGTATTAATGGCATCTTAGCTGATGAAATGGGCCTGGGGAAACTGTCCAGAGCATGCTCTACTTGCACATCTCGCAGAGGTAAGTGTCGCATTTTCTGGAAGGAGCTTTAGTTGCTAAAAAATATCTACCATCAGTTTAATGGACGGTGGAGGTGTCCGCAATATTCTTTAGGACTTCTTTTGTCATAACTCTAGTTATATAAAATGATGCTAATTAGGGTACATTCGGGCAACCACTGTGCGCTGGAGAGGAGGAAGAGGTGACCCCTCCATAGAGAACAGAGGCGCCCGGAACAACAAACGGGGAAAGGATAGAGCATGCTCTATCTTTCCCTGGCTGCCATTGGCGTCTATTGGGATGTATGTGGTGCAGCAAATTTGCGGCCACATATACTGTTTATATCCCCCCAGACAGGCCGTCTAAATGACCCTTCGGCTCCGGTCACACGTGGTTGTGAACCATTTTTGGCCCGATTTCAAGCATTGTGTTAAAAAACGAATCCGTATGACTGTTTTTCCCAATTATCTTAATAAAACCGATCAAAAACGGATGCGTTTTCAAAAAACGACGGTTCAAACGCCATGTGTGACCGCAGCCTTAGTCTGGGGTGCCCCAGCGACATCACCAGAGCACCTGTGCAGCCTTGTATTTTAATTTATTCGCTCCGCCTGTTCCAAACCTTCTCAGCGGGACCGGGCGGGGTTTGTATTGGAACGGAGGAGTGAATAAATTAAAAATCGTGGTGAACATATAGAATTCTACTCTTTACTGTGAAATAGCTGGTATGGACTTGAAACTAATACAAACTAATACAATTCATATTGTTGATTCTTGCTTTTCTTTATCCAGCGGGAGAATATCTGGGGACCCTTTCTCATCATTTCACCAGCCTCCACCCTGAACAACTGGCATCAAGAGTTTTCTAGATTTGTGCCAAGGTTCAAGGTAATTATGTTCACCATATTGATAAAATCAATGGCAGAGGCTCACTACCGCTCCGGGAAAGGTTACATGCAACTAAAAGCATCTGTAATATTTCTGAGCATTGATGAGTCTTTGTTTGTTTGTTTGTTTGTTTTTTATACAGAATTTTTATAGGAGATAAAGAACGGAGATCTATAAGCGTTTTCTAGGAGTCTAGAGCTCTCTTCCTCTCAACAACACTTACCTTTGGAAGCCATATAGAGTTGCAATGAAATAACTTATAGTTACAATGCAGTTTATGGATTGTGACCTTCATTTCTGATGTTGTATCCATTGCACTTCATAAAAACACAGATTATACAATAAAAGTAGGCAGGAGTGTTGAGTGCTTTATATTATGATTTATTCCTCTGACATCTAATTCTTTTGGTTTATTTTTTAGGTTCTGCCTTACTGGGGCAATCCTCCATGAAAGGAAAAGTAATAAGGAAATTTTGGGGTCAGGTAAGAATCAACGATAAGCGCCCAATAAGTATTGTTATAAGTTACTACATGTGGTCTCCTACCAGCGCTCCGATTACCAATAATACCTGGGCTGGACCTGTTTTTGCAACTATGAACAATGGTAATTTCCATGCGTTACCCCAGCATAGGAATTACTTACCAGCATTTTGTAGTTGCAAGAACAGGTCCGGCCCAGGTATTATTGGTAATTTAGCAAGCCTGTTACAGATGGCTAAGCCCCTGTGTGAATTGGCACCAGTTGTCTGGAATGTATTTCTCCATTTAATATGGTTACTAAAATATAGGGCACTGGTCCGTGTTTGCTATATTATATACTCTCACTCTGAATTAGGCAATTTGGTGACCACACATAAAGCCATTGAAGGATGTACACACTTGCAACCTTTTGTACCACCGGGGCAGTCTCTTGTGATGTGTCCAACTAAGGGCCCATTAAGGGGCATTCATAGGCCCAAACTCTAGGTCTACAAACACTATCATCAGTCATGTGCATTAATGCACGACGTTGATCAAGCAGCAGGTGACCTTCAAAATAATAGTGATACCCAAGATTATCTTACAGGAGAGCCCTTGAGCAACAGGGGTCTGCGTTCCACCTAGCACCTGGTTCGTATTGCCAGGCCAAGGCCAGGATGTGCAGACAGGAGCGAGCTATTTACAGCACACAGTTTTCCTCCTTTAATTGGAGTTTCCCATGAGATTAGTGCCGTCTAGTGGGTGTTTTGGCTTACCAGAATTTTTATATGATTTTTATTTTAAATTGTCAGATAATGGGTTTTCTGCGCAATTTTATACAAACATTTATGTATGATGTACATTTCAATGTTTATAAATTGTTTTCCACGTTTGTTTTTGGTTTTCTTCTCAGAACAACGCTGGTACACAACAAGAAGCTTCCTTTGCCACGTAGTGATAACCAGCTACCAGCTCGTAGTGCAGATGTAAAATACGTCCAATGATGGATTAGAAATGGCCATAGTACATGGTGCTGGATGTGCCCACAGCCTTGAAGAGTGTTTCAGGATACCGGGAATTTTCCGTATACATGCCTTCTCTTACCTTTACTTCCTCATTTTATTGATGCTTTATGTTGCATGTCTATTTCTATTTTCCGATTCTAGCGTTCGGTGGAAGATCCTCTACAGTTTCAGTGTCGGAATAGGCTACTTTTAACTGGAACCCCTATTCCCAAATTACCAATGCTGAGGTATGTATCCCATTTACCTGCAGGTCTCTCCGTTTGAGTGCAGTACACCTAACTTGGGTTCAGCGGCCCTCATTCGCCAGCTCCGATCTAACCAGGACATGTTGTTTGATGGAATGCGGGTTATCCAATCTGGCTACTTTATGCCCATAGTAACCTCATGGCTAACTTATATCTCGGCGCACCACACTAGGGCACGGCGCACCATGCGCGCGCCCGTGCGTGCGCCCGTGCGTGCGGCGGATTCTGAAGTGCCGGAGAGTCGGTGATGTCACTGAGCTCTCCGGCACACTCGCGCCTGCGCAATTTAGCATGGCCTATTTACCCGTGCATAGTTGCGCAGGCGCGAGCGTGCCGCAGAGCTCGGTGATGTCAACGGCTAACTGGCGCACACACGGGCGCGCGGCTGGTGCGCCATGCCCTAGTGCGGTGCGCCGAGATATAAGTTATATTAACATTAAAATACTTTCATACTGGCTTTATTCTACTAATGAAAATATGTTCCGGCACCAGCTCACCCTGTGTGAAAAACTACCACTTTTAAGTGGTAGGTTTTCTTTAATGTATGCACGGCCCCCCTGCTGTATCAGTACATCCTGCTCTAGAGTTAGAAGAGAGCACAGCCCCGCTCTCTCCATACTCCAGGCCTCTGATGTCTCCATCCGGGCGCAGGAGGTGCTGTTACAGAGGTGGGCATACATTAAAATGCGGCGATGTCAAGAGGCGCTCAGGCGTCGTCAGCCTGGCTTATTTGCATATTTTTAAAAAGTCATTCAGGAGCAAATATGCTGTTATTTTTATTTTTTGTACTAAAAATAGTTCCGATTAGTGTATAAAGATACAAGCAGTCAAACTGATGGTAGATGTCCTGTAACCGCACACAGAAGCATCCATGCTCCCTCTTGTGGCAGAGACAAGTAGTCGACATGTTCTGCTGTCATTGTATGTCAAGGTTAGAGATTTGGAGCTCTGATTATTCAGAGAATTTGCACAATTCTGTAGCATGAATAAAGTGCACCAAAAAAAATTGGTGCCGGAACAGTACAGATTCAAGAAGAAAGTTCACCATAATTCATAAATGTGGCGCCCCCTGCAGACTGCACCCAGTGGCTTGTTTGATAATTGTCTTTTTTCCCTTTCTCTTGCAGCTGCAGCAGTATCATTTCTATAGCGCAGGCCTTCTCTCTACCCACGACCAGTTTCATGAGCAGCGTCTTCTTAATGGACCAAAGAAGAGAAAAATAAAAGAGGAAAAGAAATTTAGAGGTAATCCCGACTTGGTTTAGGGTTAGGCTTGGATTAGGGTTAGGCTTTTATTCTATGACAGCAATGAGCAGGGAATGCTAGACGTAGTGCCCGAGTCTGCAGTGCTGGTGTATAAGGTGGTGCGCACTGGTCACTCGCTCTCTTCTGTGCCAGCTATAAATTGGGACACATGGAGATCACCCATGTGTTTGACAAGATGACTACAGCTGCCAGGGTCTGAGCTATTCTAATCTTAAAGGAGTTGTCCTGTGAGTAACTTGCACACCACTGCTCCATTAAATGTTCTCATCCCCAGTCCCTTAGAGGATACATGATAGGGCAGCACAGTGGCTCGGTGGTTAGCACTTCTGACCTTGCAGTGCTGGAGTCCTGTGTTCAAGTCCCACCCTGGTCAACATCTGCAAAGAGTTTGTATGTTCTCTCCGTGTTTGCCTGGGGTTCCTCCGGTTTGCTCCCGCACTCCAAAACATACTGGTAGGTTGTTTAGATTTTGAGGGGGGCCGGTTTGGCAGCACTGTGTAATCTGTAGGCGCTTTGTAAATAAAGCATTATTAAATAAAGAATTATTATACTGGGGGCACATGACCCCCCCTTCTCATGATCAGTGGAGATCCCTGCATTCAGATCCCCAGCAGTATTTCATTTATTACTTTGTTTGATTTGTAAAGCGCTATAGAACTTGATGGCGCTATATAAATGTAGATTATTATAATTATCCCGTGAAAAGGTTGTAAAGGATTAAACAGATGTGGGACAGTATCTATGCACCTTATCCTTCCCTTTACACATTGCATCATATATATGAATGAAATGCCTCACCCTGCACACCCGCAATATTGTCTTCCCCTCTTATGTGAGGATACAACACCTGGTCACTAGGAGCTGCAGAGGATTTATATAATGCAGCTGAATTGATCTATGTGTCATCCATATGGAGAATAGGAAGGTATCAGTATCACTATTGTGGAGAATCTTCTTATCAGTCTTATAGAAGGCATAATTATTATGGGGTTATTGCTTCCTTTATTATCCAGTTCTTTCATGGGATCATCCAGGTGGCGGAGTTGAAAAATATGGCTTCCTTCTTCTATAAACCACATCTTCCACATGTGATCATGGTTTAAGCTGCTTCTGCAGATTAGCTGTACTCGTATATGGAACAGTGTATGGAATTTTGTTGCCGTCTCTTCCAGTCCCATAAAATAAAGCAGCAGTGGGTACTTGGGATGATCACTGTATTTAAACGGGTGACATGTAATTATTGAGGTACCAGGTGATTGTAGAGGTGTAATAAGTTGTGAATTTGGGACAACCCAAAAGGAAATCTACCATCACAATCCATCATGATAAACCAGGGACATTACTCATAGATCCAGGCACCCTGACTGTGGTAATCTTCTTATATTTGTTATCCATGGCCTCCTTCCTTCTAAACACACTGCAGTGTGCAGACAAGAGAAGCTATTCATGAAGAATCCAACCATAGTCAGAAGATTTACAGTTGGATCGAGGGACAACTAAATTGTATACACCAGTACTGATAGAGACAGGTTGGAATTATATCTGTGAAAATCTGTATTTTTGTTAATAACGGTGAATTAGAGAATGTGTTATTTTGTTATCCTGGATATATTTAAGAATTTTGTCTTAGTGTGATTTATTGAATTATGCTAATGATCCAGATGTGTTCTGGGGGTATAACCAGAGCCCCTCTGTAGCTTCACATGCGTGTGTGAGATTACAGCAGGCATCAGGTGGGGTATTAGGTTTATTAGCATAATTTTTAAAGTTCACGGATAACAAAACTAAGAAGATTACCACAGTCACGGTGCCTGGATCTGTGTCCCTGGTTTATCATGATGGATTGTGATGGTAGATTTCCTTTATATGTTCATTCAAATAATATTAGTTGTGTTTTGCTAGATTAGCAGAGGTTCAGTTGATTCATGAGAATATACCATAACATAAAATGATTTTCTTTCTGAAGCAAAATTAAAGAAAGTGAAGAAGAGAAGGAGACACGAAGAGGATTTGTCGGACGATGAATTGCCACATCGACATCACCACGCTAAGGTGTTTGCGAAATTCTCCCAAGATGCCCCAACGCCGATGATCAAAAAGAAACATATGACCATCGAGCAGCTCAACGCCCGCCGCAGGAAAGTGTGGCTGACTATTGTGAAGAAAGAATTGCCAAAGGTAATGGGCGATCCTGTTCTAGTGGTCCAAATTTAGATCCGATTTGTATTTTTGGGTAAATTTGCCACAAATCCTGGATGGATTTCATGGAGCGACCACGGTGCTGAAGACTAGAGTCTATAAACATGGTGATATAAGATACAGGGAGCTGCTTCTCCCTCTACCACAATAACAGCAGCACTGAACTAAAATAATGGTATAGCAGGGAACAAAGGAGTCCTTGTATCGTATATCACTGTGATGCAAGGAGTCCTGCCCCGACACTTTGCATGTTCCATGCATTCTGCTCAGGGCATTGTCTGTTTTTCACGGATCAAGCGTGATCATGTGCTGCTTTCACGTATCAAGCGTGATCATGTGCTGCTTTCACGGATCAAGCGTGATCATGTGCTGCTTTCACGGATCAAGCGTGATCATGTGGTGCTGGCAGGTGCAGGTGGTTAGCCATGGAAAGCAACAGGGTTGAACTATTTTTCAGGGTTTGATAACAATTGTTGATATATTCCAGGCCTACAAGCAAAAAGCATCAGCACGCAACTTACTATTAACCAACAGCAAAAAGGTAACATATTATACCGTTCTATCATTTCTCTCGTATCCGATATTTCTATATCCCTTAGTATGAATTCATCAGTGATTGTTTGCACTTTTGTACTGTCTTCCCACCAGCTCGCTCATCAGTGCATGCGGGAGGTGCGCAGAGCCGCCATTCAAGCCCAGAAGAATTGCAAGGAGACTCTCCCTCGAGCACGCAAGCTAACCAAGGAGATGTCCTTGTACTGGAAGAAGTATGATAAGGTGGAGAAAGAACATCGGAAACGGGCAGAGAAAGAGGCGCTGGAACAGAGGAAACTGGATGAAGAAATGAGAGAGGTAATAAGGGAGCATTAATTATGCCCAGAGATTACTACCTACTATTGGCTAGACTGGGAACAGCAGCCCGTCATATTCACATCAATGCTGCTATCCTACTATTTTTGTTCAAAGCTGGAGGCTAAGGTACTGCTGTGATGGGTCCACAGTGTAGAAGCAACACGGCATCCTCATCATTCTCAGGATCATTGCCATTATACATATTTGGACATGTCAGGACACAGGAACTACCGTGCATATTTTTGGGCAAGATGGCTTGGCAATGGTCAAGTCAATGTCCATATCTATACTTTATATTTTCCGTATTTTAGAATCCACTGCTGATATTAGCTAAAGAAACATCATGACATACTGCCCCAATAACCGCACATGTGATTACATCTCTAATTGTCTAACCTATTGTTTTACATCCAAACAGGCAAAGAGACAACAGCGGAAGCTCAACTTTTTGATCACACAAACCGAACTCTATGCACACTTTGTGAGTCGCAAACGGGAAAGCGGACCGGACAGCGTGCAAGAGGAAATTTTGCGGAAACTCGAAGACAGTTCCATTTCGCAACAAACGGGAGGTTCTTCATTAGGCACACCCCAAGAAGAATATGGTACGTTAAAGGATTTTGTCACCTACATAGATATTGGTGACTTATCCAGAACAGCTTTGTGCTACAGTGTTTCATTCTCTATTCTATGGATTGCTAGGAACTTCTGATCTGTAAATGTGCTGGAAGTCAGTCCCCAACCATTTGATATTGGAAACATATTTTTAGGATAGGTCATCACTATCTTTAGCTTTGATAGTGGTCTATGGACACAGTATAGCGATGCGTTTTTCCTAAAATATGGCACACCTGAGCTCAGTATTTGGTACAGAAGGGGCAGTCATAGCCAGTAGCATTGTGCTGAGATTTGGTTGTACACTGCTGTCAGAACATGAGTTATCCAAATGAGTCCATAATTGGGTGTATCATGTGATATTAGACATTTTCCCTGTGAAATTGTTGAAGATTTGCATATAGTCACAATACTACTCACATTTTTATCTGTGATTTCAGACAGTGACTATTTCAAGTCCCAGGCCCTGAAAAACGCAGAAGAGGCTTTTCGGATTCACCAGGCACAGGTAAGATTGATGCTTTTTGGAACAGTTTGTAAAGTTTTTTGTTTTTTTTTAATTTTACTTTTTTTTTTCACGGTTTGCTGACACAGTTGAACATTTAATGCGATCCCCTTATGCAGGGATACAATCTCTTATTAGGATCTCTGCTATTGAAGAGACCTGATGTAATGTTGGTGCAGTGTGCTGTCTAAATTTAAAGAGAACCTGTCTTTACCCTACTATACTACCAGCCCCCTCAGGTAGGGTATGAAACGTCCTTTCTGGAATTCCCTCTTTAATGTGAAATCTCCCCAATAACCCATGGAAAAAAAATCTATCCCAAAATCAACCAAATATGACTCTTCTCATCTCATGATCCCCTGAGATCAGTCAAGTTTAGTGGTTGCAAAGGGAGTCCCTATCTTCTGTTCTATAGCACCTAAAAACAAGCTTTTTGTGTCATATTAAAAATAAGAATCTCAATTTTCAGATGAGCCAGAGATACAGACAGCTAAATATATAGTTAGAATTGCAAGCTGCAGATAAAGATCCAGTTTCCACCTTTTTTAACTGCCTGGATGTCCAGTTCTGTAGCTATTGTGGGTAGTTTCTACCCTGGGACCCCCATCTATCACAACAGTGGTTTACACAAATCCCTTATGTGAATGTAGTAATGTACATGTGTCACTGCTCCTTGCTAAATACATTTCTATAGAAGTGAGTGGAGCACAGGTCGGGCAGGCCCACCAGCGCTCTTCATTTCTCATTCTCATCATCACTGTGGGACCCGGTAGTTGAATTCCTAGAGGTCACATATATCAACTATACTGCTTATTGGGGCTCTATAACATACTGTATGTAGACCGGATTGTGAAGGATTGAGAAGTGCGGTTAATAAAGCTTTCTCCATCCTTTCCCACTGTTTAGATATGTTGAAAGCAGCCATCTAGTAAGGAAACCATGCAGATTTGGAACACATTGACCCCTTGAAATGTCTTATTTGCGTTGATTTCTGTCTCCTCTAGAAAAGATCGTTTGATGAAGACTCCAGGGAAAGCAGGTTAGCCGCTTCACGGGTGGCCAACAAGTCTGGAATTGGCTTTGGAGAAAGTTACAGCCTGGCTAATCCCTCCATAAGAGCAGGAGAGGATATCCCACAGCCCACCATCTTCAGCGGAAAACTCAAGGGATACCAGCTGAAGGGCATGAACTGGCTGGCCAGCCTCTATGAACAGGTGAAGAGTTATACACTTCAACATTTGTCTATAGGATATATGGCGTTTAATATTTATAATAGGCATTACACGTTTCCTAATATTTTAATAATATTTTTTTATTAAATTATCCATTTACAGAGGACATTATATTCATTGGGGGAGATGAACCTAAGTAAAGTGTGCCAGAATTGTGGCTGAATAGTGAAGGTCAATCTTTAGATAACCTGAATTATTCGCATATGTCATGATTTTGTGGCAAGTGCTCAATGGTCTTATTTGATCCTTGTGCATCTACTGCCCGACTAGGCCTCAGCAGTTTTGCTCCACGTCCTGTATTACCACTCCTATATCTTGCTCATAGACGATCTTACTGTAAGCTTCCCTGATTGCCTCCTGGGTCATATCTGCTGCCCACATAACTGCACAGGCACTGCTGGGCTACCACTGCAGGCTGAGGGTGCCGATTTACATTGGAGGGTACTGATGTGTGCTAAAACATAAAACCTTGGATTGATTTTTTTTTTTTTTTTCTTTTTAATGCATTTTAGGGTATTAATGGCATCTTAGCTGATGAAATGGGCCTGGGGAAAACTGTCCAGAGCATTGCTCTACTTGCACATCTCGCAGAGGTAAGTGTCTGCATTTTCTGGAAGGAGCTTTAGTTGCTTAAAAAATATCTACCATCAGTTTACGGACGGTGGACGTGTCCCCAATATTCTTAAGGACTTCTTTTGTCATAACTCTCTAGTTATATAAAATGATGCTAATTAGGGTACATTCGGGCATACCACTGTGCGCTGGAGAGGAGGAAGAGGTGACCCCTCCATAGAGAACAGAGGCGCCCGGCAACACAAACGGGGAAAGATAGAGCATGCTCTATCTTTTCCCGGGCTGCCATTGGCGTCTATTGGGATGTATGTGCGGCAGCAAATTTGCGGCCACATATACTGTATATCCCCCCAGACGGCCGTCTAAATGCACCCTTAGGCTGCGGTCACACGTGGTGTTTTGAACCAATTCTTGGCCCGTTTTCAAGCATTGTGTTAAAAAACGCATTCGTTTTTAAAAAACGCATCCGTTATTGACTGTTTTTCCCAATTATCTTAATTAAAACCGATCAAAAACGGATGCGTTTTCAAAAAACGGACTGCTTAAAAAGGGCTAAAAACCGGTTCAAAACGCCATGTGTGACTACAGCCTTAGTCTGGGGTGCCCCAGCGACATCACCAGAGCACCTGTGCAGCCTTGTATTTTAATTTATTCGCTCCGCCTGTTCCAAACCTTCTCAATGCACTATGGACAGGCGGGACCGGGCGGGGTTTGTATTGGAACAGAGGAGTGAATAAATTAAAAATCGTGGTGAACATATAGAATTCCACTCTTCCACTACTGTGAAATAGCTGGTGTAGACTTGAAACCTATAGACTCCAAACTAATACAATTCATATTGTTGATTCTTGCTTTTCTTTATCCAGCGGGAGAATATCTGGGGACCCTTTCTCATCATTTCACCAGCCTCCACCCTGAACAACTGGCATCAAGAGTTTTCGAGATTTGTGCCAAGGTTCAAGGTAATGATGATGTCTGCGCAGTTCACCATATTGTTAAAATCCATGGCAGAGGCTCACTACCGCTCCGGGAAAGGTTACATGCAACTAAAAGCATCTGTAATATTTCTGAGCATTGATGATTCTTTGTTTGTTTGTTTGTTTGTTTGTTTTTTATACAGAATTTTTATAGGAGATAAAGAACGGAGATCTATAGAGCGTTTTCTAGGAGGTCTAGAGCCTCTTCCTTCTACAACACTTACCTTTTGGAAGCCCATATAGAGTTGCAATGAAATAACTTATAGTTACAATGCAGTTTATGGATTGTGACCTTCATTTCTTGTATGTTGTATCCATTGCACTTCACTAAACACAGATTATACAATAAAAAGTCAGCGCAGGAGTGTTGAGTGCTTTATATTATGATTTATTCCTCTGACATCCTAATTCTTTTGGTTTTATTTTTTAGGTTCTGCCTTACTGGGGCAATCCTCATGAAAGGAAAGTAATAAGGAAATTTTGGGGTCAGGTAAGAATCAACGATAAGCACCAATACATGTATTGTTATAAGTTTACTACATGTGGTCTCCTACCAGCGCTCCGATTACCAATAATACCTGGGCTGGACCTGTTTTTGCAACTATGAAACAATGGTAATTTCCATGCAGTTACCCCAGCAATAGGAATTACTTACCAGCATTTTGTAGTTGCAAGAACAGGTCCGGCCCAGGTATTATTGGTAATCTGAGCGCTGTTACAGTGGCTCAGCCCCTGTGTGAATGGGCACTAGTGTCTGAATGATTTTCCATTCTAATATTGAACTAGAAATATAGGGCACTGGTCCCTGTTTGCTATAATATTATATCTCACTGCTGAATTAGGCAATTTTGGTGACCAACACATAAAGCCATTGAAGGATTGTACACAACTTGCACCTTTTGTACCAGCCTGGGCAGCTCTTGTGATGTTGTCCAACTAAGGGCACCATTTAAGGGGCATTCATAGGCCCAAACTCTAGGTCTACAACACTATTCATCAGTCATGTGCCATTAATGCACAGCGTTGATCAAGCAGCAGGTGCTCAAATAATAGTGATACCCAAAGATTATCTTACAGGAGAGCACCCTGAGCAACAGGGGTCTGGTCACCTAGGCACTGGTCGTATTGCCAGGCCAAGGCCAGGAGTGCAGACAAGGAGCAGCTATTTACAGCACACATTTCCTCCTTTAATTGGATTTCCCATGAGATCTAGCTGCCGTTAGTGGTGTTTTGGCTTAACCAGATATTTTTATGATTTTTATTTTAAATTGTCAGATAATGGGTTTTCTGCAATTTTATACAAACATTATGTATGTACATTTCTAGGTTTATAATTGTTTTCCACTTGTTTTTTTGTTTTCTTCTTCAGAAAACGCTGTACACACAAGAAGCTCCTTTCCACGTAGTGATCACCAGCTACCAGCTCGTAGTGCAGGATGTCAAATACTTCCAAAGGGTGAAATGGCAGTACATGGTGCTGGATGAGGCCCAAGCCTTGAAGAGTAGTTCTAGGTACCGGGAATATTTCCTATACATGACTTCTCTTACCTTTACTTCCTCAATTTATTGCATTTATGTGCATGTCTATTTTCTATTTTCCGAATTCTAGCGTTCGGTGGAAGATCCTGCTACAGTTTCAGTGTCGGAATAGGCTACTTTTAACTGGCACCCCTATCCAAAATACAATGGCTGAGGTATGTATCTCATTTTACCTGCAGGTCTCTCCGGTATTGATGTGCAGACCCGAACTTTGGGTTCAGCGCCCTCCATTCGCCAGCTCCGCCTAACCCAGACATGTTGTTTGATGGACTGCGGGTCATCCAATCTGGCTACTTTATGCCCATAGTAACTATGGCTATGATGGACAGGTGTGTCCACCGTCTGTTCAGCTTACCAATCACAGTCGTGCCTAGTTCTTTGGGGCTTAGGTGGAGCTGCCAAACAGAGGATGCTACATCTAAATTTCTGAGCTGTAACTTGAAGCGAAGTTCTAATGAAAGACCTATACATGGTCTCCAACTTTATAGCAACAAGGGGAAGAGATATGGGGAAGAGGTGGCTTTAGAGTTTCCTATGGCTCCAGGTTCCAAATCTGACCTTGGGCCACAGCACTCACCAGAGCTGATCAGTATAGGTGCTCAAAGTCAGACGCTAAGCCATCTGATATTGAAGACCTGTCCTATGGATCGGTGATTAATATTATGTTGCTAGAAATTTTTCTTTAACCCCTTACCTGTAAGTTAAGGTGCCATTAAAAAAAATCCACCATCAAAATCCATCATGATAAACCAGGGACTTGCTATGAGGCCCCATGCACATGACCGTCGAGGGGGACGTATGTACGGCTGCAAGCGCTGTGCACCATGCCTCACTATGGAGAGGGGAGGGCTTACGGCCCGGCGGACATACATTTGTGTGCCTGTTGCCTTAGATCCAGGCACCGTGATTGTGGTGATCTTCTTATATTTGCTATCCATCGTCTCCTTCCATCTTTAATCAACTTATAAAATGATGCTAATGTGCCTGAAGGAGGCACTACTAGAGCACCTTAGTGCTGCAGCTTCACAAGCTGTTACTCAGTCCCACATGTTACGCTTTTCCCTCAGCACTCCCCTTTTCCTTCTGCCAGGTGTTATCTAAAACGGTGGTAGAGGGAAGTGCTCTTGCACACTCTAACAGCCTGTGAATATACAGCACTGAGGGGCTCTGGAAACATCCCACCCCCAGAGCCCTACATGCTCTTTAGCATCATTTTAAATGTTGATTTTAGAAGGATCACAAATATAAGAAGATCACCCCAGTGACAGAGCCCGGATCTATGTATGAGTGACCCTGGTTTATCATTATGGATTTCCTCTAAGGATATATGAAGAGGGTTTACATACTTACAGATCTGCAGGAAATGTCTAAATCAACACTTTTTCTCCATTTCACATTAAAAACATCAGCCGTCACCTTCCATAGGTGCCATACACCGCAGTATAAAGAAGCTACTGCCTTGTATCTAAACATAATAAAACTTATAGAAATATAATATCTCTGTTATCGTACTGACCCAAAGAGGTGAGGAGAGGTGTCCTTTGGAGCGCAGAGTGAAAGCTGTAAAAACACTTGGCGCAGCGGCTTGTTTTTGTCAATTTCACCACATTTTGGATTTTTGTTCCAGCTTCCCAGTACATTGCATGGAACATTAAATACCGACACTAGGAAGAACAATTTGTTACACAGACAACAGCTCTGAACATGGAAAATTTTAAAAAGTTCTGGGTTTTGAAAGACGGGAGCAAATAACGTAAACAAGGGGACAAAACAATACAGTATTTTACCCATTTTTGAATTTTTTTATTTGTATTTTTTTCTTCTAGCTGTGGGCGCTGTTACATTTCATCATGCCTACATTGTTCGATTCTCACGATGAATTCAATGAGTGGTTTTCAAAGGATATAGAGAGCCACGCGGAGAACAAGTCTGCCATTGATGAGAGTAAGTGAACACAGTCCTTTAGGTGCTCATCCTTTTTGGGTTTCCCAAATACAAATCTAAAATATAAGCTCACATGAGTAACAGCTCTCGTATCTTTTTATTAAATTAAATCTTTACCATCAAAACCCAGCCTGAATAAACCAGGGGGCACTTACTCATAGATCCAGGCATAGATCCAGACACAGTAATCTACTTATATTTGTTATCAAAAGCTTCCTTCCTTCTAAAATCTACTTTTTAAATTATCCTTATAAGCCAGAAGGCCTCTAGGGGGCATTACCAGAGCCCCGTCATGCTGCAGATTCACAGGCTATTACACTCTCTCCTCTCCCACTTCTCACTCTACCTGATGTAATCTCATAAAGTGGGAGAGGTAGTGCTCCTGCACAGTGTGACAGCCTGTGAAGCTACCGCACGAACAGGTTTCACACCCTCTCCTTTCCAATTAAATTTTATGTTAGATTCCTTTAATGCTGTCAAACAAATGAGCATCTAGCTTCTGATACCTAAAGATTGGTAACCTTTCTTGTTCTCTTACATCACTTAGGATGTTGCAGAGTGAGACCGCAATCTAGTCGATGTGTATCCATAGATTTACATAATTGGCTAACATTTATTGTTCAGTAATAAAAACTATTGTGCAATATAATCGGCTAACAATAGTTTGGCCTATATTTTGAGAAGAGATCAGATGTGTTCAATTTTTGTTATGTTCTCGAGAGAGATAAGCCACCACTAGAGGCAACCATTAGAGGTCTTAAAAGGACAAACCTTTGCCTCTTTGTGGATGGTCATAAGAGCTCTCACTTAAAATTATTAGTACCTGCTGCCTATTGTCTCTTGAACCATATGTTTTTTTTTTTAATTTTCAGATCAGCTTTCCAGGTTACACATGATCCTCAAACCATTCATGCTCAGGAGAATCAAGAAGGACGTAGAAAATGAACTGTCTGATAAGGTGGGATTTTATTGGTGGTTGCCAAAAAATAATAAGTGGAAATATTCTTGAGCAAGTAGTGGTAACTTTTTTTTCTTTTGGAATTGCAGATTGAGATCCTTATGTACTGCAATCTGACTAGTCGGCAGAAATTGCTGTATCAAGCCTTGAAGAATAAAATCTCCATCGATGACCTCCTTCAGTCCTCCATGGGCACAACCCAGCAAGCACAGAACACCACCAGTAGTCTCATGAACCTTGTTATGCAATTCAGGAAGGTGAGGATTAAGAAAATGGCTTGTACGAAACTGGAGTCTTAAAGGGGTGGTCCATTGACAACAAGTTAGCCCCCTATCCCAAGGGTAGGAGATAACTTGCTGATCGGTGGGGGGTCTTGGACCCTAGATGAATAGTGCAGCCAGTTTCACATCTGCTCTGCTTCTCTATTCATCACTATAGCACTGATGGAGAAGGCCGAGCGCCATGCTTGACCATTTCCTTCAGTTTTGTAGAGAATGGAGCGACATTGTGCACGTGTGACCGATCATTCAAATTCTTTTGGAGTGCAACAGGACTTCAATTCTTGTGATCTGTGGGGTCCCATCACTGAGACAGTAACTTGTCCCCTATCCTGCGGGTTGGGGCTTACTTGTAGTCACTGGACAGCCCCTTTAAGAAAGCAGGGATTCTGATCCATCTCCTGCTGGATGGAATTGGGATAAGTGTTACTATTCCAGCGCTAAATAAAGCCATACTCATACACACCTCCTTCTGTCTCCCTCTTTCAGGTGTGCAACCACTCAGAACTCTTTGAACGTCAAGAAACATGGTCTCCGTTTTTCGTAGCGTTAAGGCCATACCAGATATCGAAATTTCTCTATCGGCAGGGAAACGTAGAATTTTTTAATTACTCTCGGAACAGGTGAGTCTACAAATGTTGTGCGGTGTGATGCAGCCCCAGTGGGTGCTCCAGTCACAGGGCCCTTCAAGTTTTTTTCTCTTCATTACTTTATCTTTGTCTCCAGGTGGTTACGCACTGTCCTTTCTCCGTTTGCACCAGATCACATTCAGCAATCGCTCTTCCACAGGAAAAGTAAGTCACTTTACATGACATTAGAGCGGCAGCTTTAGTTTTCACCTTAACTAAGTCGCATTCTCTTCTTGTTCTGACGCATAGGATCGCATGAAGAAAGTTGTTTTTCGTTTCTTCGCTTCATTAATATCTCTCCTGCAGAGATGGCCAATTTGATGCATCATGGACACCAAGCCAGGTAAACTACCATGGTGGGATAGGACGGCTGGGGTCTTTGAGTGGACCGCAGAGAATTTTTTTATATCCATTAAGATGCGGAAATACACCTTGTCTTGCAGACCATCTAGGTGGGGAACCTATGGCACAAGTATCAGAAGCGGCACTCTCCGTGGGCACCCACGTTCCTCCTGCAGTCCTGGGCAGCCCATGATGTGCTGTGCTCAGCGCTATTTTATAGCAGCCTCCATCCTGTGCTGCCTGGGACTGCAGGAGGAGCGAGTAGTTACGGACAAGACTGGATTAACATTGGGGCTCCTGCTCAGGTCCTGCGATTCTTAATGCTCTGGATGGAAAATACAATGAGAATCCTCCTATTAATGGTATTGGTGACCTTAGGATACCAGAGCAGAGCAAGGAGCATTAAAGGAACGCTCCAGTGAAAGCTGATTCATTCAATAATACAAGGTGCAGGGCCTTGAGGGGGGAGCATGACTCATTTTTATTGTATTCCTAGAACCTCGAGTCCTGCTCCTCCTTTTAGGCCCTACATAAGTTATAATCCAATAAATGAGCTGTGACTGGAGTGTTCCTTTAAGTAGCTGCTTCAATTGGTGTGTCAGCAATTTGCCATAAGTAGTTTTGGGTTGCAGTTTGGGCACTTGGTCTTTAAAAGGTTTCTCCATCACTGATGTACTCAGAGAGGTGTCAAGCTGTAGGATATCAATATGGCCAATCCCTTATTTCTAAGAGGAGATATGCAGCCCCCCAGGGGTGTTTTGGAGGCATCTATGTTGGGAACTGAGAGCCGTAAAATTGTCTGCCATACGAGAGGCAGATAGTGATTGTTAGGGTCCATTATGACCACTGGTAGTAATAACCTGTCACTGATCGCATCACATAGACATTTTTTTATGACTTCCAGATGTATTTAAATAATATATCCATATCATGCATCCTATGGTGTTTTGCAGATGGTTAGCACTTTTCATGTCTCTGAAAGAAGCCTATAGGCTCCATCACTCTCGTACCTGGACGGAGAAGAGAACACCCGTTACCGTCCTGACAAACAAGGACTTCATCCTCTGGCTGGACTCCCCCCTTGCTTTTCCCAGGATTCATACTTCTCAGTTACTGCAGGTAAGATGTTACTTACACCCATTACTATAGACATTAGGCGGTAACTTCCAGAGAACATACAATTAATCATGTAGATTGCTATAGGCCCAGCCATGTAGAATAACTAACTCAGCTAAAAGATTTCAACTAAAAGGATTTGTATCTTTATGAAAATACTGGTGGAAGATTCCACTAAGAATAAATGTACCGATCTGTCAGCAGGGCACTAGCGGGGACGAGTATTGGAATCTTCTGGGTGAAAGCAGTCACCTAGTGCTGCTGCCAGGTTTGGGACTCAGTATTTCTCCATCATTCCTTATGTAGTTCCAGCTGTCACCACAGGGCGGATAGGGGAGCAGCAAGCACCAGACACCAACTCCACTAGTGCTATATGTTATAATGGGGCAAATTTACTTACCCGGTCCTGTCGCGATCAGGAAGGTCCGGCGCAATGCATGTAGCTCGTGCGCTCGATTTCCTGCATCTGTCGCTTCCCCGCCGAGGTCCGCCGGAGTTCACCTTCTTCCCGGTGCTTGTAAGTGCGTGTATTGCGACACAATTTGAAATGTTAAATCCCACGCGTAGTTCGAATCCATCTGGTTGTCCGGCGGCCCGCCCCCCAATTTGTTTTGTGTGCAAGCTGGCGCCGATGCGCCAAAATCCGATCGCGTGTGCCAAAATCCCCTGTTAAATGCGCAAGAGGGAAATCGTCAGGAAACCCGGCAAAAATGTGCTCCGCGGACCCTTAGAAAAGGAGCCCCACTGTGTTGTCTGTGCAACTCCTCTGCTGGAGCCGTGGTGCACATACAACTCTACAACGTATCATAGAAGCGAGCAAGCACTTTATTCATATAATGCAGTGTTCACTTGTGTGATCAGACCCATCCCCTACACCACCGCTGCATGCTGCTAAAAATCACATTAATCACCTTGCCCTAGTATGAATGTATTAAAGGGATTAATACTGCGGAAATGTTCCCTACTTATTATGCCTGTATGCATCTTGTGGTTGGTCTGCATGAAACACCGTTTTAAAGGGAACCTGTCATCAGGAACCGCCACAATAAAACTCTATGATGAAAAAGTGCAGTGCAGAGGTCTCCGTTTAAGTCTGCTTGTCCCTCCAGTAAAATCGCTCCCCAATTTTTCTACGCCTTTGTTTATGTTGACTCTGCCGATCACAGGGTTCGTGAAATGGTGACAAGATCTGCTCGTAGTCACTGTAAAGTACACCACATGGTGAGAGGAACAGTAATCTGGTAACTATTAATACCTACAACTTAGAACATATGATTACTGCAAAAAAAGGCCTAATCTCAGAGAACAAAGCATTCCGGTAACGACAGGGGGAGGACTCCCTGACCGCTCAGGCTAAGATTTAAAGAGACACTGAGCTGTCAATCAAAAGGAGTTGTGTGGAGAAAACATGACTCTTCTATTCAGAATTTGACTCTTCTTTACATATCAGGAAAATGACTGTAATTAAGGTACAGTGCCTCAGTGGCATATAGTGATAGCTGATATGGGGGATGGGGACTTTTAACCCTTTACCAGCAGGTACTACTGGTGTGAGGGGAAAAATACTTGTCTACAGGTCTTCTTTAAGTACTCTAAGTATATTGTTATCATAAATGCATCTATTGTATATAATGGAGAATATTGATGTAGCACATTGCGCTATTCATATGTTAATCCTGTTTCCTCAGGACATGGTTTTCACCTGCCATCGCAAGCCAGTCTATGGGTTTACAGCCCATGTGATCATTCAACAAAATGCGGATCAAGAACTTGTACAGCACTGCCAAGTTACGGAGCTGCCGCCACTCTTGTGTATCGCCTCGCCATTGGTAAGTACATTTTATTACTCAGATATCCGGTGGTACATACTGGTGGTCCGGTGGTCCTACTTCCCTGCGGCTCAGCGGTCTCTGTAGCGCCCATCCTTTATACATATACCTTCAGCATTACATGCCTGAGGAAGGTCTGACTACCACTCCATGCACAGTGTATATGGTTGTAATAAATCACTCTGAGCACAATTCTGTGAATTGTATTGGTTATCAGACAGAATGCCCTATTCCCAAGGGTTAAAACCAAAGGTTAATTGGCAATGTGTGTAATACTGTATTTGCCCTTTAGGTAACGGCGCCCCCGATAGACACATACTGCAATGATCGAAGTGCGGAATATGAAAGACACATGTGGAGGAATGGCGGTAACACTGACACCTCCAGGCTGCTTGTGTTTGGAGCTCCGGAATGTCGCGCTGATTGGCTCTCAAGGGATTCACAATTTTTCCCTGGAAATCCATGTGGACTTTTAGCAATCAGACCGTGTCACGGCTGGTCATATATCAGGATTCCAGGTAGGTGGATATTGTGTAAATGGTGTTAGTGCATGTTGTCCTGCGCACAGTGATTATGACACCAGTCACATGAAAAAAGTTTCCCAGGATGAGGAGGTTGGAAAAATCTTCTGTAAGGGTGCTATACAATACAGTAATACAAATAGTTACAATAAAAACATCAGCTGGTTACGCAAAAATGACACCCTGCACAGCTCCATAAACGGTATAGGTATTAAAATATTGTAATAACAGAATTTTTTTTCCCCCAAAAGTTTTATTTATTTGTGTTACGGTTACTGCATTTTGTAAATGGTGCCATTGGAAAGTACAGTTTGTCCGGCTGATCACAAGCCCTCATATAGCTCTGCTATGTAGTGAGAGGATGGGTTTGCATTTTGGTGGTGGGTTCGTTCAGTCTCTGACATCTCTCGGGCAGGGAATATTAAGTGCTGTGTTAGAGGATGAAAGTGTAAGTGCTTTGTTATACTCGGAGGATTCCGATCCTGTAAAAAAGTGGAAGTGTTGAGCAGCGGTCACCAAAGCCGTGACATGACTCCATGTCTGAGCACTTCCGCCATCTACTAGAGGCGGACTATAATTTATGGCAATGTCAGCTATTTCTCATGCTACCGCCAGGACTACGCGCTGCTCCAGTCTGATGGAGGACTGTGGGAATCTCCAATACCTTCCTGTTCTCTTGATAAAAAATGGCTCGCAGTTAAATGGAAGGAAGTGGCAGAGCTGTGAGCAGTCTCAAAGGTTCATTCTGTTTGTGAAAGCGAGACACGGCACTTCTTATGACCCTATTGTTTTCCTTATTCTAATAGAGAATGATGGGATCCTCTCTAGAGAGCTGAGGTTATCTGTCCCGCAGTGCACTTCTCAGATGTCCCCTGCTTTCTCTTTATTTCCAGGACGTGATGCTATTTACCTTTCTCAGCATGTATTCCTAGTAGGAACTAAAGGCCACCATAGTATTTATAGGATTTCAGGTCATGCAAATGAGAGACGCCCATCTGTAGATTATTTCGGGCCCCTCATCAGAAGACGGTTGCAGTGAAATGACTTTCGTAGTCAGTAGTCGTAGTCAGCGGGGGCGGGGTGTGTGTGTGTAACAGTTCTCGTTATAGAGACGTAGCATTGAGGAAATAATGATGCAAATGAACTCATGCCATAGCTGTAGATGGTTGCGGTATCAGTGTGCTAGCCCCTTATCAGTGGATAGCAGCAGTGAAATGGCTTTTGTAGTCGTAGTCAGCGGGGGTAACTCTTCTCATTAAAGAGACACACCACAGTATGGAATTAAGTATGCAAATTTACTCATCTCAGAGAGACTTGGCTGTCACAGCACTGTTTTGAGCTGCTTGACCCTGCGCAGTATATAGCAGCAGTAGTCGTAGTCAGCGGGGGTAACGCTTCTCGTTCTGGAGACACAGCAGTGTGGAAATAAGTTTGCACATTAACTCATGCCATAGCTGTAGATTTTGTGGTATCAGTGTGCTAGCCCCTTATCGGTGGATAGCAGCAATGAAATGGCTTTCGTAGTCGTAGTCAGCGGGGGTCATGTTTCTCATCATAGAGATACAGCTGTGTGTAAATAAGAATGCAAATTGACTCCTATCATAGCTGTGGGTGGTTAGAGTTTCAGGCTGCTAGTCCCTCATAAGTGCATAGCGGCAAAGAAATGGCATTTGTAGTCGTAGTCAGGAAGGGGGGGGGGTCAACTTTTCTTATTAAAGGGACACAGCAGTATGGAATTGAGTATGAAAATTTACTCCTCTCAGTGAAACTTTACTGTCAAGATATCATTTCGTGCTTCTTGCCCTTCATCAGTGCAGTGGAGGGCTGAGTGTAACCTCTGGGGGTGGTACGGTTTCTCATTAAAGAGACACAGTGTTTCTTCAGGCAATGCTTCATGGGAACAATGACACAAATGAACTCATAACCAGCCTAAACAAAGATGCCCAGCACTGTTTAGGCATTTGCCCCTCGTCAGTAAGGTACAGGGATAATGCAGGATGACCAAAAAAGCGTCCCTCTACCTCCAAAATGTATTTAGTAGACCATGTGGCCGATCCAAAGCCTGAGCTGTAAGTCTGCTAGGGGCATGTACTTCTCTGTGTGTGTATGTGTATATATATATATGCACCTGCACTCATCCTCTACTAAGGTCAGTCGTTTGCCTTTTTTTTCCCTCTTTTCTTTTTTTAACTTTGTGTCACATTTTTGTTTGAGGATGTGCAGAAAGGGGGGACCTGGCTTGGATCCTCTCTCAAGCTAGTTCAGGGAAAAACAAATCCTCAAGTAGGAAGACCCAGAGGAAATGTTTCCGGTAAAATGTTTTTAAACAAGGTGGTCTGATTTCCTGTTGTGAGAGCGAGTGCCGTACATTCCCACCATGAATTCCTAAGATGCACTTATTTTGCAAGGCCTCCTTCGTGCACTAGGGGGCGCTCCAGGACCAGCAGTAAGGAGGAGGTGAGGAGTCAGGCCCAGGTCATCCCTCTAGTAATGGCTGCAGATTCTGAGCCTGGGTTTTTAGGTTTTGTTCAGGTCCATTGTGTGTCCTGCCCTCCTTCATCGGATGACTGATAAGATGCAGACAATACAGGGGCTATATGCTAGATAGCTTTCTCCTTTAAGAGGCTTAAAGGGGTTGTCCACTTTCAGCAAATAATTGATATTGTTTGTGTAATGAAAAGTGCAGTTTCCCAATATAGTTTCTGTATCAATTCCTCCCGGTTTTATATATGATCTAGACATTTATAGGTGTAATGTCATTGTATAGATGATGTATGGACTCGAGCTGTTTAGTAGTTACATTTATACAGAATTACCATTACAACTAGTCATCTGAGGGCAACGTCAAAGCTGAACTTCCCCAACTGCCACAGTCCCGTCCCCCCCAGCAGTCACAGTCCCGCCACTGTGTGGGACCTCGGGCCCTTCCCCCCCCATCCCCCCCAGCAGTCACTGTGTGGGACCTGGGTGCCTAACTCCGCCCAGCAGCCAGCAATCACAGTCCCGTCCCCAGTAGCCCTTGCCCCTCTCCTGTCCCACTGTGAGAAAAAAATACATTTACTCACCTCTCCTCGCTCCCCTGAAGCAGTGGCAGCAGTGGTCTTAAGAGCCGGCGCATACAGGTGCATATGCTGAAGCAAGAAGATGGCTGGTACCGCGGCTTCGGGGTACCAGGGAGAGGTAAGTATCACACCCTGTATCTATCCTGCACTTTTGACAAGCTCCGCATAGGGGCAGAGAAACAAGAGCCGGTCCGGATAACACAGAGCCCTCTATTCCAGTGCAGATGCTCTGGTCCTCAGACCAAAAGTGCTGACGTCACAACTATCGCTTACATGACTCGGCAGTCAATAATTCACTGCCATCATGATCAGCCTCTGACTGCTGACCACCAGAGGGCTCTCCTCAATTGCTGTAACATCATTATTTCTAACCTGATTGGTAGGGCCCAGACCTGCAGCGCCGGAGTGGAGGGACCTTTGAGTTAGGTTATCTCTACATTACATTGTCCCCCTTCTAGTTTTTACGAATTTTAGGCAAGCCATTAACCCCAAATGCATACTCGGGCTAATACTGACTTAGCATCTATGTGTTCTGAATAGAGAGCAGAAGGATGGGGCATGTCACAATTAAGCAGCCTGATCCTTTATACACTGGTCGTCTGCTGCATGTTGTACATGTGAGGAGGACGACGTTCATAGTAGACGTTCCAACAAGCTGTGTATTAGGGATTGTGCTTTTATGCTGTGGCACTGGCTATCCAGGGGTTAAAGAACGTCCGATACAGCGAGTATTGTTTTCAAAGTGTGTTTATTGCAAAAACTACAAACAGGAAGCTGGGTTTTCCTGAAATAACGTTACAAGGCTGTGAGCAGCGCCCCATCTGCAGGCTGCTGCTATCAGATATAATGGCCCGAAAGAAAAAAATTTCCTTTCACTGAAATTTGCGACATGACATTTAAAAACCATGCAAGATGTTCCGTAGCAACTGCTGTAATCTACAGATCTGCTAAAGAGTAACTAACATGGATATAAAGGGAACCCAGTAGCATGTTATAGAGCAGGTTATACATAGTGTCTTGTCAGCAGGCAGCATGTTATAGAGCAAGAGGTGCTGAGCAGATTGTTCATGGTGACCTATCTGGGCAGCTCGGTGGCTTAGTTGGTAGCACTACAGCCTTGCAGGACTGGGGTCCTGGGTTCAAGTCCCAGGGTCAACATCTGCAAAGAGTTTGTATGTTTTCTCCGTGTTTGTGTGGGTTTCCTCCGGGTCCTCTGGTTTCCTCCCACACTCCAAAACATACTGGTAGGTTGATTAAATTGTGAGCCCCATTGGGGACAGGGACTGATCTGGATAACTCTGTGCAGCGCTGCATAATCTGTGTGCGCTATATAAATAAAGGAATTATTATTATCTGCAGGCAATCTCCTCAACTCCTCCTGCTCTATAACATGCTGCCTGCTGATAGGACACTATGCACAATCTCCTCAACTCCTCCTGCTCTATGAAATGCTGCCTGCAGATAGGACACTATATACAATTTGCTCAGCTCCTCCTGCTCTATGTACATAGTGTCCTGTCTGCAGGCAGCATGTTATAGAGCAGGAGGAGCAGAGCAAATTGTATATAGTGTCCTATCTGCAGGCAGCATGTTATAGAGCAGGAGGAGCTGAGCAGAATGTACATAGTGTCCTATCTGTAGGCAGCATCTTATAGAGCAGGAGGAGCTGAGCAGATTGTACATAGTGTCCTATGTGCAGGCAGCATGTTATAGAGCAGGAGTAGCTGAGCAAATTGTATATAGTGTCCTATCTGCAGGCAGCATGTTATAGAGCAGGAGGAGCTGAGCAGAATGTACATAGTGTCCTATCTGTAGGCAGCATCTTATAGAGCAGGAGGAGCTGAGCAGATTGTACATAGTGTCCTATGTGCAGGCAGCATGTTATAGAGCAGGAGTAGCTGAGCAAATTGTATATAGTGTCCTATCTGCAGGCAGCATGTTATAGAGCAGGAGGAGCTGAGCAGAATGTACATAGTGTCCTATCTGTAGGCAGCATCTTATAGAGCAGGAGGAGCTGAGCAGATTGTACATAGTGTCCTATGTGCAGGCAGCATGTTATAGAGCAGGAGTAGCTGAGCAAATTGTATATAGTGTCCTATCTGCAGGCAGCATGTTATAGTGTCCTATCTGCAGGCAGCATATTATAGAGCAGGAGGAGCTGAGCAGATTGTACATAGTGTCCTGTCTGCAGGCAGCATGTTAATCTGCTCAGCTCCTCCTGCTCTATAACATGCTGCCTGCAGATAGGACACTATATACAATTTGCTCTGCTCCTCCTGCTCTATAACATGCTGCCTGCAGACAGGACACTATGTACATAGAGCAGTAGGAGCTGAGCAGATTGTACATTTTGTCTGCCAGTGGTTGACAAATCACCCCCAGAGCAGATTGTACATTTTGTCTGCCAGTGGTTGACAAATCACCCCCATTTTCAGAGCTCATGCGATTTGTGAAGCTGCAGCTCTGCCTTCTGGGACTCGCTATACACTAAACATTTGCATTTCTCGGTTTGCTATCAGCATTGGCTGCAGTGTCCACCAAGGAATAATTGAGGTGTACCCTCCATGACGGGGGCTACAAGGGTCTTAGTGACCTAATTGCAACCCCCTTTTCTTGCATTTCTATGGGGTCTTCTAGTCTTTCCTTTACCTAATATAGTTCTTAATAAGGAGGTGAAGTCCATAGTGTTACAGGCTCCATGGGGGAAAGGTATAGGTAGGTACTCTGCACGTCCATGTCTGCTCCTCTTAAAGGGATATTTCCCCCCTGAGTATTGTGGGTACAGCCTGAACATATAGTACGTGTTATGATTAGCGCTTTGTTATGATATTATATGTATTATATTATATAATTGTCTTCCCTGCAGACAAGGAGAGCCTGATCACTGACAGCGGGAAGCTCTACGCACTGGACCTATTGCTCACACGTCTCAAGTCACAAGGACACCGCGTTCTCATTTACTCTCAGATGACTCGGATGATAGATCTGCTGGAGGTAACGCCGCTCTCTACGTAGAAATGAGGCCTTGGTGACGTGACGGGTTATGTTGTTTTTTTATGTTTTTATTTTGCGACTAATGGAAAGAAAAGAAACGGTTAATGAAAGGTTTATTCCTTGATACTGTTCAGGTTTTCAGAGCGCCCTCTGCTGCACGTATGTTGTCATTACATGACAAGGACCAGGATTGACCCACATGAGAGGAAAAATACCATCAGGAATCTACTTATAGAAGTCGATCTGATGGTAGAGTCCTCACCCCTAACCGTATGGGGCTAGCCCTTGTTACTACCCGTTTTTATTAAAAACATTATCTTTGCATTATGCAAATTACCTTGATTAGATTGGAGATTTCCTTTAAAGCAGCTGTCAGGTGATTTCTTCTTTTGGGCAGGGGATGATGGGAGTAGAGGCGCTGAGCTCTGTGATAAATAGGGTTAGGATTTGGAGCAACATTTTTTAAAAGAATGATATAAAATATGTGTAAGTATAAGAGCTGTTTCCATTCTGTCTTTCATAGGAATATATGGTATACAGGAAGCACACATACATGCGATTAGACGGGTCTTCCAAGATTTCGGAGAGGCGAGACATGGTGGCCGACTTCCAGAGCAGGTAAAGTATTAGGATCAGTGTGTATTGGTATCAACACCAATTACTACAAAGTTAAAGCTTTGGTTCGATATATTCAAGTCCTTCAAAAGGCTGATCCTTCCTGTTCTGTTAAGATCACTCCTCAGCAGCCATTTAATTATCATCAAAGGTAGGATTACAATAGGTCACCCCCCAGCAAAGGGGAGGAGAGAGGAATCACAGCAGCTAGGTCAACCCCAGTCCCCCCCCCCCTAGCAAAGGGGAAGGGAGAAGAAGCACAGCAACTAGGCACCCCCCCCCCCCCCCAAAGCAAAGTGGAGGAGAGAGGAATCACAGAAGCTAGGTAACCCCTGCCCCACCCCCAGCAGAGGGGAGGAGAGAGGAATCACAGCAGCTACGTCACCCCCAACTCCTCTCCACTAAATGCTACTAAACACAAAAACACTAAATACAAATCACATTATGGTTATGATTACACTGGAATACAGATGGTGCAAATATATGTATATTTCTTCATATGGAACTTTCTTCCCCCCCCTTTAGGACTGACATTTTTGTGTTTCTGCTGAGTACTAGAGCCGGGGGCCTGGGTATTAATCTCACTGCAGCTGATACGGTAAGAAGTTTTTACCTTTAATAAGAGTGATATGTATTATCATTGAGTAGTAAAGTCACAGAATTAAAATTGGGCCGAAGATTAAGGCCCACCCCATGTCTACACCATTACGAATATGCTGTTATTTTCACCGCATGATGGCACTATTGTATAGAGCTGCGGACATATACATTCCCCTGTTATCTATAGGTGATGGAAACAAATGATCTTACCCCCCTTCTCCCTGCACATGCCTAGAGAACGTCCCCATAGATGTCAATGGACATATTTAGATCATTGTGTATATGGTTCTCTATATGGCTGCCATAAAGCACATCACTAAGTGCTGTAAACGGCAGCTCGGGCAAGATGGCCGACTCCATAAACCTCTACGAAGGACAAAATATACATTCGATAATCTTCATTTATCCTAAAGATGGATCTGGTTCTTCTCTCTCCATGGTTAGGTTATCTTCTACGATAGCGACTGGAATCCAACAGTAGACCAACAAGCCATGGACCGAGCGCACCGTCTAGGCCAGACCAAGCAGGTCACCGTCTACCGACTGATCTGTAAGGGAACCATCGAAGAGCGGATACTGCAGAGGGCAAAAGAGAAGAGCGAGGTAAGACGCAGTATTAATATGGCACATAATTATACGGATCATTTCCCATTATTTTTATTTATTTTTTTTTACATGTTTATTATTTATTGGTTTGTTGTGTTATTAAGATTCACGTCTTCTCTTCCAGATCCAGCGAGTCGTCATCTCTGGAGGAAACTTTAAGCCCGACACTCTTAAACCTAAAGAAGTGGTCAGCCTGCTGCTGGATGACGAGGAATTGGAGAAGAAATGTAAGATAGACCTTCAGATCACCTAGACCCGAAATAGAAGTGAACACAATCCTATAGGTGTTAGGTGTCCCTGCATCCCGAATTGGGTGATCTATCAATATATTGAAATGATTATCCCAATGCGATGAACACATTAACAGAATACAATGTCATAAAAACATAGAAATTGGAATAGGTCACACAGTCCCCAATATTGAAGCAATAATATATATAAAAGAAAAAAATACTTTCTATATCGCCATCATATTCCGCAGCGCTGTACAGATCCCGGGGGTACATAGACATAAAATTAAAACCTGGTCATATGAAACATTAGGAGTGAGGTTCCTGCTCGCACGAATGACGGGGCCCATAAGAATATGGCGCTAATACATTGTCACCACATTTGGAATTTTATTCCAGCTTCCCCAGTACATAGCATGGAATATTAATTGGTTCCACTAAGAAGCCCAAATTGTTACAAGCCCAAGTATAGTTCTGCAAATGGGAAAGATTATAAAAAGGTTCTGTCTTTTTGGAGGAGGGGGAGCAGAAAATGTAAAAACAAGAGGGGTTAAAACCTTTGTCCAGAATCTTTACAATAAAGAGATCACACGGTTCGGACAAGCCGAAGTGTCCTAAGTAATAATAATAAATCTTTGTATAGCGCCATCATATTCCACGGCGCTGTACAGATGATGGGGGACGTGTACAGACAGAATAAGACATTACAGGGCAGTAAGAGAGGAGCAGATGTGCTCAGTATTGCAGCTCAGTCCAGTCCATGGAGATGGGACTGATCTGCGCACCAGCGCTCACTGAGGCGCCGCGTCCAGGTGTCACATCTGCACCGATCTGACAGTGATAACCTAGTATAGTGCTGTCCAAAATGTCACTAATGGGAAGTTCAATGGCGAATCGTATGATCTGTTTTTCTAGTGCGTCAGAGACAAGAGGAGAAGAGACAACAAGAAGAAACCAACAAAGTGAAAGAACGCAAGAGGAAAAGGGAAAAATATGCAGAAAAGGTCAATTCTTCCTTAAATTTAGTTTTTCTAATGATTTATGGACTTGAAAGATACTTGTCCCAAATATCTAAATTATCCACTATTCAAAGGATAGGGCATAACTAGCTGATCAGTGAGGGTTACACTGCTCGGACCCCCAGCAACCTGCAGACCATGGATCGTGTTCTCACTAATAATAGTCATCTTTATTTCTATAGCGCCATCATATTCTGTAGCGCTTTACAAATCATAAGGGACATATACAAATATAATATTACATTACAGAGTACAAAGAGATCCCGAGACCATACCATCTATGAGGATGAGGGGGTGACACAAGAGCTTACAGTCTATGAGGATGAGGGGGTGACACAAGAGCTTACAGTCTATGAGGATGAGGGGGTGACACAAGAGCTTGCACTCTATAATGGCTGCAGCTGCCGGATGAGCAGGTGTCATATCCCTGCACACAGGTCTATGGGAGTAATGGGGATAGCAGAGCACAGCGCTTGTCCCACTGCTCCACACATTAGTGAGAACCGTATCCCTGTTCTCTAGAAATTCTTGTGCTTGATGGCGGTCCCAGCAGTCGGACCCACCCTCCAAACAAAGTTGCTTGGGACAATCCCTTTTAAAATGTTGGACATTGATGTTATACATTATTTAAGGGGATTTTGATGACACTATAATTGTGTAGCTATCTGTTTCTTATAACTCTGACCTTTTTTAAAAAAAAAAAAAAAAATCCCATTCTTTTCATTGTAGAAGAAGAAAGAAGATGACATTGATATCAGGAAAAAGAAGGACGGCCTTAACCTGGTCATCCCATTTGTGCCCTCAGCGGATAACTCCAATCTGTCTGCTGATGGAGATGACTCCTTTATCAGCGTGGACTCTGCAATGCCCAGTCCTTTCAGCGAGGTGAGTGACCCTCCATACAGGACATATTGTATACACCTGCAGTTATTTTGGGGGAATGCTTTGTGTTTACCTGCAATACCTCGTACTCCCACCATAAACAGTTCAGACAAATGTGAGTAATGTAATGGCTTTAGCATTGAATCTATATATTAATGCCATACTATCACCGTAGTGTAGATTTATATCCCAGTATAACTTGAATGGGAGCAGCCCTGCTGGGGGCCAAATCTGCCACTACCCAGAGTGTACTGATCTCGTGTTATAGGTGGCACAGGGCTGAGTTTACTTGGCCCGAACCCACTTCACCCGAACTGGACGCAGCAGGTTTCTACAATTCAGCTGTACTGGGTCCAGGCATGTAAATCCAGGCGACAAATGGACCCAGTACAGGGATTAAACATAATTGTAGTGGATATCCTTATTGGTATTGACAAATGGACCAGGATCAGTCATAAATATCGAAAACCAAATTAATTTATTTACTGTGGAAGTGAATGGCTAAAAGCACTGCCCAAGTGTTACCATAACTCAATGATTCCAGGTAGTAATATTGTCGTCCCTCCACTAGATATCCATCAGCAGTGAACTCCATACCGGATCCATCGCCATGGATGAGAGCAGCAATGATATGTTGGTGATAGTAGACGACCCTTCCTCCTCCGCTCAGCAGTCTAGAGGAACAAACTCGCCTGCGTCCATCACCGGCTCCGCATCCGACACCCTTAATGGTCTGTATCCATGCAATCCCCGTCTGATCATTATATGCTCATTTCCAGTATACTATAATCCAGAGCTCTGCTTGCATTATACGAGTGCCCTTTCCTATGCCGGAAAGTCCCAACAAAATAGAAGGGCGCTCCACACGTGCAATAGTTGTAAAACAATCATTTAAAAAGGTGCGTCAGTTGTGCTAAATAAGGCTGCGGTCACACTTTCCTACTAGCGTTGCGTTCATAATGGCACGGGGATGGGCCTCGACCTGGTTCGGCCTCGAACGAAAACCTGGTATCTTTTATTGTGAACACTAAGACACAAGGGCCTGGTTACCGTAACAATCACACCCGGGTCTGAAAACGCATATGCAATCTGGCTGAGGACCCAGATTTTTATTCTATGGAATTACAAATAAATTAGTGAAAATCTGACATTTGCTAAAGCATTAAGGCCCTGTGGACTTTGTTATGAGTAAGTAGAGGGGTCAGTCAGGTCCAAAATGAATGCACAGCTCATTTCCATGGTGTTTACTGATGAACCCATTCAGATATCCAGAAGGAACATTGGGCCTGCCCTGTGCACTCTGGATGATTGTCTCTGCAATGGTTCGCTGGTCACAGATGGATCATTGTGCTCTTATTAAATGGCACGATTATTGTTCTGGACGGCACATGATGCTGACATTCATGTCTAATGTCGCTGGCCACACTGGATACAAGTGATCTGGAGTTCTTCATGGCTTCCTGTAGTCAGACATATTACTGGTAACCCCATCAGTACAGGCAGTCCCCGGGTTACATACAAGATAGGGTCTGTAGGTTTGTTCTTAAGTTGAATTTGTATGTCGGAACTGTATATTTTATCATTGTAACCCCAGCCAGAATTTTTTTGGTCTCTGACAATTGGATTTTAAAAATGTTGGATTGTCATAAGAACCAGGATTAACAATAAATCTTCATTACAGAAACCTGTGATATCTGTTACAGCTGATTATTGTAGCCTAAGGCTAAAGTACAATAAATTACCAATATCCAGAGGTCCGTTTGTAACTAGGGGTCGTATGTAAGTCGAGTGTTCTTAAGTAGGGGACCGCCTGTACAGGCTAATGTAACACTGTAGAGTGAGAAACCTCTTCCTGATTTCTGTCACCAGGTAATCAGGTGAGATGTCACATAGGAGGGAATTCTATAAAGGACATTTCATCCCCTACCTGAGGGGGCGGGTAGTGTAATGGGATAAAATCTGGTGATAGGTTTCCTTTAAGGAACAAAATGATAGCGATGTTTACAGTTTTAGAGAAGCCCTGTTATTTATAGGGATAATAACTTAATTGTGAGCTTGAAATTAATCCATAGTACAACCTATAATCCTGAAGAAGGCCGTGTACCTCCCCTCCAGACTGTGCGGCATTGAGACTACTACCTCATGTAATAAGGGATGCGTGTCCTCCCTTGCCTGACCATGGAGGGGGAAAGACTTATCAGATGTGATTATTAATCCTCCACCGGAGATCAGGAGGTTTGTGTAATGTGATGCTGCCTATCCAGACGCTTCATACTGTGGCCATCACATGGACTGTGCTGCGAGTGATATAAGAATATTGTAGATCTCTATATTAATATTTTCTGACTGCATTGATAATTCTGTTGTCTCCTGCAGGAGTTTTCAATCCGGAAACCTCTACCAGCGGACGAACAAACACGAACCGCAACCGAGCGCGGACAAAGACCGGTGGAAACGGAACGAAGAGCGGGAAATCCCGAATCCGGAAATCTACAGCTGGCAGCGCAGCGGCGATGGCGGGGGCGATGGCCGGAGCTGCTGCAGCATTTGCTGCGTATGGGTACAATGTGTCAAAAGGTAATAACATGCAGCATCCAAATAGGGGGTGGTAGTCCTACACGTCACGGGGTTATCTGATGGAAAAGCTGCAGATTTCCTATCTCCCCGATGCCTATAGTGCTGCTAAACTTCCTGATTCTGGGGAAGCACTAAGGCCTCAACCGCACGGCCGGGTGGAGAAGGGAGGGGACGTGAGCGTTCCTGAACCCTCCCCTCTTAATGGAAAGAGGACTGGCCGCTCTGCAAATCTGGATACATATAGGACATATCCTATACTTTGCCCCACAGCCACTCGGTTACATTGCAATGATACACTGTGCGCTCATCATGACTGGTTACCGGAGACCTTTATGAAGACCATGATTTGGCCGCATATTATACGGCCGGGTCACAAGCCTCTATGCGGTCGTGTGAATGGGGCCCTTAGAAGGCTGAAAAAAATATCCCAGAATCATCTTCTTGCCTTCCCAGCTCTGAGCAGCGGCAATCATGTGAGGGCCTGGGAACCTTACTCTGTTCAAGTAAGGCTCAGAGATGAGTTGAAACCAAAATATTTGCTGCATGACTGAAACTTACTTTACATTAAAGGTGATTTCCACTTCTCCCTCCATTCCAATGTTTAGGACCCGGCCTCAGAATTATGTTTCTTGGTCATATGTTACACCATTCGAGGGCAAATTACTGAAGCAACCAATCACTTAGCCTCAGTCAGGGACCCCCTAGCAGGTAACTGGGTAGGGAGGTGACCCCCTTAGGTCCCACCCCCGGATGGGTCGTCTTTTGATAAGAGCCAATTGGGAGCTGCAGGAGCAGACACTGTTGCTGTATTGGAGGCGTCCGGTGCCTTTTTTTTTATTATTTTATTATAATAATTATTTGTGTGTTAAACTGGAGATCCCCTTTAAGGATTACATTTGCTATCTCCATCATGTATATATATAATAGCATGTTGACACATATTCTTTCTACTTTCATCTTCCTGCAGGTCTGCCGGCAAACAGCACCCTCCCAGCCCCTCTATTACGGACTTACGGAGGATCAGATTTTAGCCATTTGAACTCTTCTTCCCCAATTACCTCTCCCGTGAGCAAAGGAAGCGGCGGAGCCGGTACTTCAAAGATCAGCACCCCCATCAGTACGACGCAGGATAGCTCAGCGCGAAGACACAGTAAAACTAGTGGAAACCAGGGGGGGTCGTAAACTGGAGCTTTTACTTAGCAAGGTCACATACAGCCAAAGATTTACAGAAGACCCACCACCACCACACGTGTAACAGTGAGCGGCGCAACCGCAAGATTCATCCACGTCTCCGAACTCTCTGTAACGTGTCAACTCCTATCTTACCCCGTGTCCTGAGACTATCCCAGTATGTGCAGCCGTGGCACCTATGGAAGCAGAGGGTCAGGGAGCCCTGTTTGGGTGATGGCTGCGGGTGACAGAAATGGGAGGCACATGATTGAGACGCTCATGGCATATACTGTGTATGCATGCCATAAATAATCTGTGAGGTTTATTACAACTTAATAACCTTGTGGACTAAAAACGTGATCTTATAGTTTGGTGGTCGTTCACAGCAGCTAAACAGAGATTGAGATATGAAGCAGATAACGCCATTCTCCGTGTAGTGGCTGATTCGAGTCACTGCAGCCTAGTCCAGCCTAGCTGGTGCGCAGTAACTTGGTCTGACCACTACACAGGTACTGGCGCTGTCTGCTTCCTGTTCAATCCTCTGGTTATCCACTGATCTGTGAAGGTGCTGGGTGTTTGACCACCTCCAGTCTGATATTCTAGGGATACGTTGTCAATATTTTTAGCCCGGAACACCCCTTTAAGCCAGTCTAGACCCCCCCCAGAGTAACTTATGTGTATATAGAATGCAATAACCCGTCATGGGCAATATTAATACCTTCCCCCATAAACCACAACCCCAACCTTTTCTTTTTAACTACTGCAAGAGATAAAGGACAATAGAGAAAACGCTTTGCATCCATATCAATGAATTAAGCTACCTAATAAATTCTATAGATGTGCCAGTAGCTTCTGGAAGTCCAATCCGACCCCCATCATCTCCTAAAGGAATGAGGACTATAACGGGAAAGGACCCTTAAAGGGACGTGGAGTCTGCGTGGAGCCTTGGGTGATGCCTACTACCTCCTGACAACATTACACTCCTATTCAGAAGAGTAACGTAAGCGGACAGTAATCTGTAGATCGGTCTGTGTTCAGACCTGCCGTCACCTTGCCACAAGAAGGGCTCGTAGAAAAAAAAAAAAATAGGGGTAAAAGCCGAACCCTGCGATGATTTGCACTCTTACATTTTGGTCAGTTTTGCAGCATAATCATAAGTGTGTGTATATAATATATAGAACAGCAGGAAAACTGATGCAAAGTTATTTTTCTTCTCTACTTTACGATGTGACGTCTATTTTTATATCTAAATTTGTATATATGTATAAAATTTGTTTTACTAACTGAAGATTACAAAAAAAATCTGAATAAATCAAAGGTAATTTTAGGTAATTTTTTTGTGTACTGTTCTTTGCATTTCTTCAAAATGAGATTCTGCTTGTTTATGCTGTATCCACAGGGTAATCTGTAGGGGTATTAGTGCTATACCATGGCTGCTTGAGGGGATATTACAAATTTTGGTCACCTATCCAGAACTCCAATTTTATAATGATTTATAGTGATTCCTCCTTTTTAAGCAAGCAGAAGGATGTCCATATTGTGTTCCCCTTTACGCCGTTTTCTTTCCATAGTTGTGGCATCTTCTGTTCTGACGCTGCTAGCCAAAAATATTCTTGAACACCAATGAAGTTGGCAGAAATTAATCTCTTCCTGTATTTGCCCTGAAACTGAGTCAAATGTACATTGCTCATAGTTCCCATGATGCATTCTCTCATTAAGTAATGTGTTCCCTTATTAAGTAATTTAACAGTAAATCCAGTGAGATTCCTATCATTTAAATCCACTGAATACATTATAGTGTAGATACAGGATGCATATAGTGACTAGCCTGGCAGCTTTCATCACATGGATGAGCATGAACCATGTAATAAGTAGTAGAAACCAGCAGTGAATCGATTACATGAAATGTTTAGTCTGTTATGTGTAAGCACTAATGGTTAACAGCTTCTCTGCTGTGTAGAAAGTGTCAGGAGAGAAAAAAGGTGTGGAGGGGGCTGCAGCGGAGTGTATGATACAGTATGAGATGCAGCGGGAGACGGAGAAAGCTGTGTTGAATCACAGACTGGGTTGTTAAACTCCATGGAAACATATGAGAAATCGGCACAGCTAAAAGAAGTGGCTACTGCAGGATAGCAAAGAAACTGCTGTACATGGGTAATCAAGATAATAAGCAAACGTCCCAAGGCCTATTGAATTGTGAAAAATATTAAAAAAAAATCTGAGTTGCACTTTAAGATAGATGATCAATATCAGATCAGCAGGAGATCCGATGCTTGACTGTATGGACGAAATGAGACTCCCCTGGGACAATATATGCAACTTTTAGCATTTAATTTACTCAATAAATGTCTTATGTAGAGCCTAAAGCAAGCAAAGACCCCCTTTACCCTCTCCTGCCTCATCAGGTCACGCACTATACACGCTCTACCTAGAGTACAGAATCCCTTTAAAAATCTTGCATAGCCATTCACACTGCTATAAATCCAGTGCACTGGGTAAAATTACTCTTGTTTCTCTATAGACAGATATTCCAGAAATCAGTCACTTCATTTAAGTCACCCCAAATGAGTCAACACCAGAAGCTTTGAGGATCGCGCTCGGAGTGACCCAATCCATGCAGAATACATTCCCTGTGCGGCGAGCGTCCTATAGGAAGTGTCCCAGGCCAGTGATAAAATAAGGGAAAGCGTCACAGCATAGATGAGTCATATTCCAGGGACGACTGCATCAGCACAGGAAGGCGTATTCATATCACAATGTTTTATGTTATACGACATTACAGTCATGGGCAAAAGTTTTGAGAATGATACAAATGTAAATTTTTTTACAAAGTCTACTGCATCAGGTGTTATAATGGCAATTTGCATATACTCCAGAATGTTATAAAGAGTGATCAGCTTAACAGCAATTCATTGCAAAGTCAATATTTGCCTAGAAAATGAACCTTTTCCCCCAAAACAATTTTTCAGCTTCATTGCAGTCCTGCCTTAAAAGGAGCAGCTAACATGGTGTCAGAGTGATTGCTCCAGTAGCACAGGGACGGGTGCTGATGGACAGGGTAGAGTATACTGTCCTGATTAAGTAACATCACACCACTGGACACTTTAAAAGGGGCTGGTGCTGCATCATTGTTTTCTTGTTGAACCATGGTTATATCTAAGAAACACTGTGCAGTCATCATTGCCACGCACAAAAACGGGCCGAACAGGAGAGTATCGCAGCTAGAAAGATTGCAACTCAGTCACCAATCTATCGCATCATCAAGGAATTCAGGAGAGAGGGTCCATTGTTGCCAAAAAGCCTCCAAGGGCCCCCCAGAAGGACCAGCAAGTGCCAGGACCGTCTCTTAAACGTGCTTGGGATGGGGCTACCAGCAGGCAGAGCTGCTCAGAATGGCAGCAGGGAGGAGGGTGTGAGGCATCTGCACCGAACTTGAGCTGCGGAGACTCCTGGAGCGAGGCCTGGTGTCCAGGAGGGCGGCAAAAAGCCACTTCTCTCCAGAAAAAAACATCAGGGACAGACTGATATTCTGCATAAGGTACAGGGATTGGACGCTCAGGACTGGGGGAAAGTCACTTTCTCTGATGAATCTCCTTTCTGATTGTTTGGAACATCTGGCAAACAGCTTGTTGGGAGAAGACAAGGTGAGCGATGCCACCAGTCTTGTCTCCTGCCACCTGTAAAGCTCCTGAAACCATTCATGTGGGGGCGTTCTCAGCCAAGGGATCGGGCTCTCCAGATCTTGCCTAAAAAAAACATCCATGAATAAAGAATGGGACCAGAATTCTCCAAGAGCAACTTCTCCCACCGTCCAAGAGCAGTTGGTGATAACAACTTTTTCCAGCTGAACGAGCACCTGCATAAAGCAAAGGTGATACTAATGGCTAGGGAACAAACATAGAGATTTTGGGTCCATGGCCTGGAAACTCCAGATCTTAATCCCATTGAGAACTTGTGGTCAACATCAAGAGAGGGTGGAACAAAAAAAACAAAATTGTGACACAATGCTAGCAGTGATTGTGCAGTGGAATGGACAGGCATCAGTCAGGAATGGTCCAGAAGGTGAGTGAGAGGCTGCCAGGGAGAATTGCAGAGGTCCTGAAGAAGAAGAGGCAACACTGCAAATACTGACTCTCTGCAGTAACTCCTTCTAACTGTCCATAAAAGCTTTTGTTCCTCATAATATGATTGCACTTGTATTTCTGTATGTGATAAAAACATCTGACAAACAGATCATGTGACAATATATTTGTGTCATTCTCAAAACTTTTGGCCATGACTGTAGTTTTATTATTTTCAAGACACCCTCATATACATTAGGTAGTCAGCACTCCCCCACACCTAACATTTTGTCTTGAAAACGCATACTTCTTCTTGGGTTTACCCCCTCAGGTACCTGTGCCGGGTGCGACCTGTGACATCACTGTGTGTATTATCCCTGTACTGTGACATCACTGTGACTGTGTGATATCCCGGTACTGTGACAATCGCTGGGGGAGTATCCCGGTACTGTGCCATCACGGGGGGTGAGCCCGGTTACGCGTGACCTCACGGGGTGGAGTATCCGGGACTGCTGACATCCACTGTATGTAGTATCCGTATGCTGGCACATCACTGGGTGGAGGTTATCCCTGGCTGGATCATCACGTTTGTGAGAAGCCCTGTCCTGGTGACAGCCACTGGGTGTGAGATCCTAGTGACCACGTGGTTCCCTGTGCTGTCACATCTCACGTGTGTATTAGCCCGGTACTGGACCCTGGTGTGTAATATCCTGTGCGTCAACAGCCGCTACTTACACCTGGCGGTGACATAACTGTAGGTTGCCCAGCAAGCTGGGGACATCACCCCCTATTTTGTCCGATGGAGGGTGTCCTCGTCGTGGTGTAGACTGCCGTGACATCACTGGATCGCTAAGAGGCCGCTGCACCGTTGGTCATGACTGATAGTCTACGGTTGTGTACGTACCCCAGGAGCACTGGTGTAGTGAGTCGGTGACATAAAGACGTTTACGCTGAGTGCGGTAAGTTTCAGGCACCGGTGCTACTGGTCCCACAAGTCCTTTCTAGAGTTCCCTTTATGGACACTCATCGGTTACCTATAAATTTCTCATTCAATGTCAGTGTGAAAAGAGCAGAGAAGAGCATATGTTGCCGGGGATGATCTAGTAGTCTCGCTGCCCCAGGTCCCCCAACCCGTGATGCTCCTGCAAAATCTTCAGAAGAGGGCAGATAGCTAGTGGGACCACCCTGCACACCGTCACACACGCCCCGCTATCAACACGGACCTCACATGCTGCACAAAAAATCCCATACCCCAGTGGCCCTAGAAGCTGTGTTCCTTCCCTATAAAAATGCCCCTGAGGTCTCTGGAAACCCCAAAGTTACTGGGGGTAATTGACATCAGCATGAGGCTCGTCGTTCACACATGGCATTTACTTATGCATTTTCAGACGCTTCACAACAGCTGAGAAGAGAAATTTGCCAATTACGTTGCTGTTCATTACGTTACAAAATGATGTTAACACATGTCATTTGAACAATAGTTAATACGTGTGTTTTACCACTGCTGAGAAAAGGCGATTTGCCTGAGTACATTTCTGTTAACATTTGCGTAAAAAAACAAAATGTTAAACTGAGATTTAACTGTTAACACCCGTCAAGTTGGTTTTGTACGGAATGGAATAAGGCAAATCTCCCTCCCGCTGCTGTAGCAATGGGTTTCAAAAAACGCAATGTAAACACAACCAAAATGCAACCTGGCCCTGAGGCATTGGGTGGTCGCCGGCTAGAAACCTATACAGCCACTCGGGGGTCTTATACACCCGCTAAAAAATGATAACTGTTGGTTCAGACATGGGGCAGATTACTTACCCAGCCATGCCATTCTCGATCCAGCGGCGCGTTCTCGCCACTGGATTTTCGGTTCTTAAATGCGGCGGTTTTTCCCGAATACGTCGGTTTTCGTTCGGCCACGCCCCCCGATTTCCGTCGCGCGCATGCCGGCGCCGATGCACCCCACATCCAATCGCGTGCGCCAAATCCCGGGGCAATTCAGGTACAATCGGCGCAAATCAGAATATTCGGGGTAACACGTCGGGAAAACGCGAATCGGGCCCTTAGTAATGACCCCCCATGACTCTCACTGCGGAGACAAATGGGGACAAGCTCCAAAATTTCGTTCCATTGGTCGTCTACTAACGGCCAATCCTGCATTTGTCGAGAGGGAAATGGAAACCAGCCAGGTAGTTCCCACCCAGGATAAACATGGATATCATTCCTGACGTCTCCCCCTTTTGGCAATGTATGTTAGCCTCTATAGTAATGGGTCTTCACCAAACGGGCCGCTATAGCTCGCCTTAGTTGTAAGTATGGGTAAGAAAAAAAAATAACGCCCTCCCCAGCTAACTCCGAATTTAGCCGTTCAAAGGATTCAGGTGTCCGGCCTGTACCAGGGGTGCTACAGTCGTAATCTCCTTAGTTTCCCAAGGAAATCCTGAGCCGAAAGAATTCAGGGCGCGTTCACACGTTCGCTATCTCACGACATAACCCACGCAGCAGCGCACTATGCGCGGGCTCGGGCCGAGCCATATAGCGTTTCCCGACGCAGCGATAACCTGATCGCATGCGGTGTCTCATGGAAACGCATATTCATCGCCCCAACTCCGCCCCCTGTGCGCTAGCATCGCGGTTATGAACGCGGCCTCAGCGCGTGGGATTATGCCGCGCAGGAACATAAACTATTTTGGGCCTAACTCATTTCCTTGCAAGTGTTATGGTGGGGAGATTTATCAGAAGTTTCTGAGTAAAACTGTTCTAGTACCATGGAAACACATCAGAGCGTCAGCTGATGCTGAGAAAACAGCTGTGGGAAGAAAGCTGAGCTCGGATTGGTGCCAGGGAAATTAACAGTTTTTGCTCTCAGGCGCATCTCATAATCTGCCCCAAATTAGTTTATCAACCCAACCTGACCATCCTGACCATTGACATATCAACCGCCCAGTAATCCCAGCTTTATCCGGTCTCTCATCCTTGAAGTAGTTGGGAAGGGGGGACAAAAAAGGGGGGGGAAAAAGGGGCGCGGAGTTGAAAAACAGCGCCGTCGTCCTAAAACAGCCCACTGACCAGGTAGTGTGTGGTATTGCAACTAAGCTCCATTCATTTCTATAACAGCTGAGCTGCAGCACTGGCAGTTAACCATGGTCAGGGGTGGTGCTGTTTTGGATACTGCAGCCATGTTTTCCACCTCCTGAGAACCCCTTTAAGCCATGGGCCAAGTAACGCAAGCCCGCCGAACTCTTGGAATTACTATCTTTGGGGCGCGGTCACCAGGCGTTTTGGTGCGTTTTAGCGCGGTTTTGAAGCGCATTACAACCCTGAGATGAGGGTGATTGCCAATTACATTACTATTACATTTGCATTACAAACGAGTGTTAACTCACATTAACATTAATATGTGAATGTTCATGTTTACAATTGCGTTTTGTAAACGCAATGTTAACAGATGTAAGTAGGCAATCACCTCATCTCAGTTGTTGTAATGCGTTTCAAAAAGCATCGTGTAACGACGCCCCGAATATGACATCATGTTTCTAGGTGCGTAACACAACCAAAGAAGAATACAAGTCTACAATTCCCCCCGCCAAATCACTAACGGACAATTTCCTGGCAAAAGTGACTCTTCTCGGCTCACCTTTCATGTGACTTTGAAGGAGATAAACTGACGAGTTTCACGAAAAGAGGAATAGTAGAAAGGACATTTCATCCCCTACCCCGAGGGACTAGTAGTTTAAATGGGTGAAAATCTGGTGACAGTTTCCCTTTACGCATCATAACCCACCCTGACTCGGTGATGATGGCCCCCTCCCCTTAGGAGATCACTTTACCCATGTCAGTAGTAGCAGGAGGGTGAGTTTATAGTACTGAGGCTACAGGGGAACGCGCTGCAGGGGTTACAGGGTTTTTTCTTCGCCGCAATGTTCATTACATTTAAAGACGACGCACAGGAACAACCTCAATGTACATGAAGCTGCTATACATACAGTATATAGAGGTGTCTGCCATACATGAACGGAGCCGCGGGTATCTAAGCCCGACAGAGCGCCTTACATAGAGCTGAGACTCTGTAAAAGACCCATAGATACTGCACCTTAAAGTAGAGCGAGCCCTGTACAAGCCGAGGAGACATGACGCCTTACATAGAGCTGAGACGCTGTATCTAAGACAATAGATATGCACCTCACATAGAGCGAGACGCGTGTTCTAAGACAAAGATAATGCCCTTAACAGACAGCTGACCGCTGTACTAAGCTGATAGGCAAGGCCTTACATAGAGCTGAGCAGCTGTCTATCTTAGCTGATAGATCCACCTTACATAGAGCTGAGACGCTGTATCTAAGACGATAGATATGCACCTTACATAGAGCTGAGCCGCGTGTATCTAAGCCGATAGACTGCGCCTTACATGAGCTGAGCCTCTGTAAAGACAATAGATATGCACCTTACATAGAGCTGAGCCGCTGTAATCTAAGCCGATAAGACATGCCCCTTACATAGAGCTGAGCCGCTGTATCTAAGCGATAGACATGCACCTTACATAGAGCTAAGCCGCTGTATCTAAGGCCGATAGATACGCACCTTACATAGAGCTGAGACGCGGTACGAGCCGCTAGATTATGGCACCGTTACATAAGCTGGAGACCTGTATCTAGGCCGACGTCACAAAACGCCCAAAGACGTCCGTCATACGCGACGGCTATCGCACATGGAGGTCCCGCCCAACCACATGCGTTTCGAAACGCTCGATCGGCTAACAATCGCTCGTTTCCCTGGAACGCATGTGCGTTCGGGCCGAGGACCTCCCCCTGTGCGCTAGCGCGCGGTATGAAACGGACCCTAGCGGTACTGTGACCGCGCTAAGAGATTAGATATGCACCTTACATAGAGCTGAGCCCGCTGATCTAAGCTGATAGACCTGCACCTTACATAGAACTGAGCCGCTGTATCTAAGCCGATAGACACGCACCTTACATACAGCTGCCGCTGTATCTCTAGGCCGATAGACACTCACTCACTAAACTGAGCCGCTGTATCTAACCCCCATTATACAGACGTCCACTTTGCATACTCAACATATCTTTGGTATTTCATCCTTTAATTTGTTAAGACTCTGCCTGACCTAGAGCTGGTCCTGTGCCAGTCCTGGGACGGCTGACAGGCAATGATAGTCATGAAAAACAGGGTCCCAAGTTTCCTTGCCTTGGGGCTTCAAGTATGCAGTTATGCCTGAGGGCGCGTTCACAGACTTGCGCTTTGGTTGTTTTCCGTTGCGTTTAAAACCATTACACAGCATAGGAGAGGGATTTAACAAATTACATTACTGTTAACATTTGGGTTTACAAAACACAATAGTAAACACGCTGTTACACATGCGTAATATAGCGTTAACAAATGTAAATAGTAATGTATTAGGCAAATCACTCTCCTCACCTGTTGTAATGCGTTTTAAAAATGCAATGAAAACGCACCAAAGTCAAAGCGTAACGCTCCATCAGGCCTCTCCTCTATGCACATAGAGCAATGGCTGAGATCACCGGCACCTGAGAAGTTCCTACATCTCCTCCCGCTACACTCAAAGGACACTGAGTGGTGGGAGAATTGACCTCTGCACAACATAGACCAAATAAACGATCTATGGCAGATACGCATAGGTTCCACATTATGCAATGGTATAACCACACCCCCAGATTATGGGAAGCTTTTTTTTCAGTATGTGAGGGCTTGTTTTCTGTTGGCTTAGTTTGTAGTTTGGATTTGGCTCCCAGTTTGGGGTTCAGATAATGTTTTATTTTACTTTTCTTATTGGGGAGATGATAATGCTTGCAAAATGAACTCCATCATTGGTTAGGGGGCATTTTTATGGTAGTATATGTATTGTGCGCCAGCAATCTCTAGATTATTGCATCCTTGAGTTTTACACAAATAAAAACCCCCACAAGAAAACTTTGGGGCCACCGTATTATGAACTATAACTTTACCTAACAGTCCGGAGGGAGATGTGAAAAAGTTGCAAGGTCTTGGTGTTTTGCAGGACACGTCAAGTCAGAGAAAATTGTAGAGGAAGTGACTGGGATACTTTTTTGGTGGGTCAGCAGAGCACTGGCTCCAGGCCGCGGCACCCGTGACCAACTAGGCGTCCGTTCATACGCGACGCTAGCGGCACATGGGGAGGTGTCCTCGCCCGACCCACAGCTTTTTCCAAGAAAACGCATGCGATCGGCTTAACATATCTGCATGCGTTTCCATGGAAAGCATGTGCTACGGGCCGAGGACCTCCCCCTGTGCGCTAGCGTCGCGTTATGATGGAGGCCTAGCGGTACGTTGTGACCGCGACCTCGTTGTGATTAAGATGAGAAAAGTTTATGTTCTTGATGTTCATTACCCAGAGCCACCCTGGAGCCTGTAAGAGAGTCACAACAGCTGAGTCGTCTGCTATGAAGGAATGTGCCCGGTTGAATCAATATTTGTCTACATCTTGTTACTCTCTTGTCATATGTTTTGAATTTGCGAAAGCAGTTCAGGGAAACTTTTGGAGTTTTAGTGTATTGAGTTTAGCGGATACACAGTTGGTCAGTGCACGTGTAATCAGAACATCTTTGTGGGCACAAAATTATCCAGCCTCGGGGGGGGTAAAAGAGGATTGAGAGGGGTCTATAAGGGCTGAATTTAGTTATGATGTCCGGGGTCTGAAGTGCACGTTGACCTCATGATTTTTTTTGTGAGTGTAAGGTGTGGAGTGTGGAAAGGGTGGGGGGGGGGGGGGGGATATACAGGTAATTTACCAATATACATCTAGTAATAGGTTCTGTTTCCATTTTCCCTGACATGATGCGTAAAAGATCTGAATGCCTCCTGAATTTACTCATCACCAAGATCCTACCATAAATGGCCACAGAGAGGGCATGGTTTCTACCTGTCATAACATGTGCCAATGCCCAAGACTTGCGATAGTATTCATAAATAAAGATTAAGGTCCGAGGTACATGATGCCCGCTGCATAGGACCATTCGCATACCCACATGACCTCCTATCTGCGCCCACTTATGGCGACGGAAGTCGGTCGTCTGATGAGGTAAAAGACAGAAGGCTTCACTTTACATATCAGAAAGCAAAGCAAACATTAAACCCCTTAACGGCTCTGCGCCTTAGCTCTACGGCACAGAGGTGCGGGGGTGTAAATGAGGGCTCACAGTCTGAGGTCTTTTCATACACAGGTGGGGGTTGTCGCATATTGCAGCAAACCCCCAGCGCTAAGAACCACAGTCTGTGCTCGTGGCTATTAACTCCTCCGAGCGGCCAGCAAGCATAAAAAGCGTCCGGCCCCCCCGAACGTGATGGGGGCACGGCGATCAGTTTGCCATGACACGGTTTCTGCCAGTTTCGTTACAATACGAGCCGGCTCACTGTAATGTATACTGTGCAGAATGCCATATACTGCAATACAGTTGTATTGCAGTAGGTAGTAGGAGCAGCAACCATCTAGGTGTTAATGTACCCTAAGGGCTCAAAAAACCTGTTAAAAAAAAAGTTTAAAAAAGTTTTAAAAATATGAAAAAAGGTTAAATACCCAATTTCAAATCACCCCCTCCCCGAAACTGACATAACACGAATAACAGTCAAACAGACACAAAGTAGCACCATGTCCCCAAAGCACGATCTATCAAAGAAAACCGGTAGTGCCAGCGGTGAACTCCGAAAGACGGGCGAACCCCACGATGTCCGAAACCTCAAAATTTTACTTCACATACAAAGGAAGTCGTACCCAACCAAGACTAAAGCAGGGGTGTTATCGTAGTGCACGGTGAAAGTCTTAAAACGATAGCCCACAGAACGAGGGACGTTGTGTCCAATGGTGCCACATGGCCAATTTTTCCAGCGGACCAGATCACAACATGGAATAAAAATGTGACAGAGAAGTAAAATTTGTTACGCACAAAATAAGCCCCACACACAGCTCGGTACACGGAAATGGTTTTGAAGGGGGAGAGCGAGAAATGAATAAAAAACCTGCGCCTTAGGGGTTAAGAGAGTATTGGTAAATTCCTCATATCCTGCCCCCACACACTCATACACACATTATAAAACCTGAGGTAAAGTGGGCGCCCCGTTAATAGAGACATACCTTACATGACATAGGCAACCACATGTACTAGGTAAACATAAATCCATTATTGGCTGCCGGGATCCCTTTTTATTTCTCTGATTTGCTTATTTAGCGTATTAGTAGCTATTTTGGTTCTATGTACATTATAGGATATCGGGGGAGGCCACCAATATTGTCCTGTAGAATCCCTAATAGAGATGAGACTGTCAGGGTGCTTATATATGTCCGCTATACAGCCCAGAACCTCTGAGACGAGAGGGTTGCAGGCTGTCCCGGCACTGGGTGGGGAGAACGTGTTTGGAGATGTTTGGCATCAGCCGCCGGTGTTCTCAGCTACTGTGGTTGAGTGAAGCTGACAGACAGGGACGCGCTAGTCCCCATCATATGTTCGGGTCACAACCAGGACAGGAGCTGCACAACTTACTAGCTTACCCGATGAAGTCACCTCATTAAAAGGGATTGTCCAGCCAACAACAACAAAGAAGCCAAACGGGCAGCTCATCACTCACATACATGTGCCATATTATGTACTTCACCATATACATCTAGTAATAGTTCTGCTCCACCTTCTTGATATGGTAAAGGTGAAGCCTCCTGTCTTTTACCTCATTAGACAGATTCCTGACCATAAAATGGCCGCGATGGAGGGTCACTGTGATCTTATCGATCCAAAAACAAACGCCCTGCCAGGACTTGATGATAGAATTCATGAATATATGAATGGTTCCTGGCAGGGCGTTGTTCATGGACAGATAGAGATCACATGACCCTCCATCTGTAGCCATTTATGGACAGGCTGTTCTGGTAAAGACAGGTAAAAAAACATATTAAAAAATCTTATCAGCGCATTGATTTTTGATAATGCCGGCTCAATATCAGATCGAGTCCAAATTTGGGAAACTCCACGCCTCCGCAGCTGTAGCGCCGAGGCTACACAAGGATTACACTGGAAACGTTCTGTTACTGCGCTACTGGGGAGGGGTGTGTGTGACTGCAGTTACCCACTCGGCCACTACACAGAGAAGGAGCTTTCTCGCATCGGTACATGTGAGTTCCATCTTAAAGAAATCTACCATCACAATCCATCCTGATAACCAGGGACATTTACATCATGAACCTAGGCACCGTGACTGTGGGAATCTCAAATATTTGTTGTCCTAGGCCCAAATGGCCACTCTTACAAAAACGTGTCACACCTGACCATGATTTGTCCCGGTCTTGCAGATCAGCTATATAGAAATAATGGAGCAGCTCCAATACACACACTACCCATGGATACAGAATGGTGCACGGGTTTTTGTGGGAAGAGGGGTTTCAGAGCACGGTGGAAGGAAACGAAAATCAAAAAGCAGCAGGAAACTCAGGGGACTACTCATAGACCAGTGTCCGGGACTGTGCTAAGCATGCTTATAGCTGGGGGTGGATCCAGGCCTCCGCCGTCTACAATCAACGGTTGAAATGAAGCGAATGAGCCGAAGGGCGCTAGGGGGGTATCAGGAGCGTTGCCAGTTCGGGAGCGTAACACGCTGTACTGGGTGCAGAGCACGGGTGCCCCCATCCTAACAGTGTGCGTCCCGTATGCTGTGGTCAGTGGGAGACTGGAGACACGCTTGCCTTTGACCAGATCCAAGGGGGCTTCTGTAACACGCCCAGAGCGCTTCTGACTCATTAGTAAATTTTGAAAGTGATTTTAGAAGGAAGAAGGCCATGATAAGAAATATAAGAAGATACCACAGTCACGGGCCTGGATCAGAGTAATGTCCCTGGGTTAACATGATGGATTTTGATGAAAATTTCCTTAAATCAGTGGTAGGACATGTGTAATGATAAAAAGCATTTCATGTTGTTTGGGTATGCTTATAAATATGATCAACGAGGATATAATGTTCTGGTGTCGTCAACATTTTTGCCCTGGAGATTCACCGACAATCATGTCGTAACACAAGAGTAGAGCCATAGGAATGCCTGGCGGTTAGAAACAATCATGATAGATGGGGTTGGTGACTACTGACATGTGCAATGTTCCCAGAGGTTTCTGTTCAGGGCGATTATGACGAGTCGTTATATTATAGTGCTGGTGAGAACCGTCTTATAAACGCGCTATGTTTTACCTACAATGGCGGATGCGAATGGGGAGAGGGAGAGAAACTAACAAAAAATAAAAACAAACAAAGCCGTCAACAAGGTGTTAGTACAGTTCTGGATCGCTGAAACTCACTCCATGTTGGTAGAATAGTGGGGTGAAAATAACTATACAGGTAGTCCCCGGTTACATACAAGAATAGGGTCCAAGGGTGATGCGGTAAGTTGCAAGTTGGTAGGCAGAGTGAAACGGAGAGGTATTAGGAAGATAAAAAAAAAAATTGCCGACAGCTGTGCCGCCAGCGGACAAAGTAGGAGTTCATAACAGGGGGGGCGGTCGGACCAAGGACTATAACTAAACTTCTTACAGACACCTGACACTGAATCATGGCAGTCGGGACAATAGTAACATCCAAGAGCGTCACCAGAGTCACAGGGGGCAGAGCGTTCCCTCTTTACTATGGTGGTCGCTGTAAGTCGGGTGTCCTTAAGTAGGGACTGTCTGTACCCCATAACAAACCTACAGTACAGTCCCGACATACCTCCAAATGTCATATTACACTTTATCTGAGCACATAAGAACTTGGGCTACCCAATTAGTTTACCTATCAGAAACATGGGGGGGGGGGCTCTGACACGTTGCAAGTACTAGGGGTGACACACTACGGTGCCTACAAGTAACTAGAGAGGTGGACGGGGTGATTTATTGTTTGATCATCAGCAAGTGGACCACCTCTAAAAGTGTGAGTTTTGGCAGTTTAATGGTCGGAAGTGTCAAAATAAGAAAACACTTGGAGGGTTCAAGACCATTCGCAAACAATGTCTACATTCTACCAGTGAGTACATTATTTACTAGTGAAAGAATCAAGGCATCCTTCTAGAAAATGAAAATATCACAGTCACATCATGCAGTGCTCAAGAAAGAAATTTTCTAAGTTGGCAAAGTTGATCTGGATATAGATACCCACAAGACTTCTGACAATGTCCCTAGGATGATTACTTAGTGGAGATGTCTAGATATAATGTGCAGCGCATGAACAGCATATCAGCAGAAAACCTTGCTCACTAGACCAGTTTTGTCAAGTTTTTGCTGCAATTGGTGGCAAAAATATGATGAAAAGTGTGCAGAAAGCAAACTGCTTTTCCCTGCAGGACCAGAAATGACATCATTGAGGTCCTTCGCCCCCACGAAGGATATTAGAAGGCAAAGGAAAAACCTGTGATGAGTCATGCTCACAAACTTGCAGGAAAATCAATTGCACATAGTGATAGGAGGTCCGGCTCTTCTTAGTGAGCTGGGTCATTGGGCTCACTCACTAAGAAGAGTCGCTCTGGTCGCCCGAGCAAGGCTCCCTATTAAATATGTAATAGGGAGCCTCAGCCACCAGTCTCTCCATTCCACTTTTACCCCCAATTTTATTGGTAAGTGTGTGTGTGTGTTGTGTGTGTGTGTGTGGGGGGGGGGAGGGGGGTGGTTAACCGATTAGGGTCAAGGGTTAGTTTCTCTATCTGCTCACTGCAAGGGAAAGCTGACCAACCTGGTGTTCAGTACTAAGAGACGCCTCTCGTGCCGCTCTTTGCGAACACCCCATCAATGTTACAGAATGGGAAATGACAGGAGCTGCGACATTGAAGGTGTGGGTGAAAATTGGGGATAACTGAATGATGGAGACGTCCCCCCGTGTTTGAGGAGAAGAGAAAACATGGAAGGTCCTTCTCATTTTTAAATATGGTGGGTGGGTTTGGGTGGCCATGGCCCCCCTAGAAGGCTTGTGACCCTAGCTAACCACCCAAGCAGCTATTATCATCATTGCTCCAGTAATCCTTTCGATTTTTGGCTTAATTTGTTCAGAAATCATAAATATTAGTGACCCGCTTGGAAGTCTGTTTGTTCTTCTCTCTCTACGGAGCTGGTCGTATTCTCCTGTACATCAGAAAGACCAAAACTGGAGACCTTCTGTTGCAGAATAAAAATGTTGACATATGGGACACTATGTCACGCTGCCTTGATTACTACAAGAGTAACATTGGCGTCACAAGTGAAGTATAATGGACCTTTTACATATTGCTACAGTCAGCTTACGCCGTTATATACCGGAGGACAAACACTTCTTGTTGTCCAAAACCTATCATTTAAGAAGTGATGATCAAACAGATCTGCCTAAGGTAAGCAACGACCGTAATTTATCATTGTGTTAACAGAAATGATAAGGAACAGCATAATCATCCGAACTAACATACTCTGCGGCACTAACGTCTTCTCTCATTCACTCTAGTCTAGTCTACGTTGAGTCCAAGAATAGTTAGAGAACAGTTCGGGATCCCGCCAAGCAATCGTAAAGGTCTCTCCGCCAAGATCGTACTTCCTGGGAGTTGCGTATGACCAGAGACGACAGATGGTACGCAAGCCCCGTGTTTACAACAACAAGGCCTCAGCAGATGATAGAAAACGTTTATGTAGCAAAATGTTCCTGGTCCAGAGCATAGAGCCAAGGTGTCCTCAGTGTCTGTCAGCTCTGTCCTCATAACCCTACATGGACCCGCACTACCGTCCACTCCTGTAATCAACATTATACCAACCATTAGAGCAACTGTCCATGTGACCGTCGTTTTTATAGATCACCGTGACATTCCCTGTTTTCCTAGGATTGAGCAAGTCAGGCTCTGGCTGCATCACAAGGCCTGAAAAAAAGAGAAGGAGCCAAAGGTTTTCGCGCTCCACCACAGTTCATCATATCCAGTCCATTCGGACACTTGCACTTTTACTCACATGGCATCACAGAATTAAATGGAGAAACGGTTAGATTAGAACTTACTAGACTCTGAAGCACGGTGCAAGTCGATGAATGTGATGGAACAAGAACTGCACCACGAATGTGGGGATTTGTAGCAATTTTTCTTGAAGTTACCCTCACAAAAGGCTTAGCGGGGTTTGGAGTGGGGGACATCCAGTGGTTCGTCCATGGCTATTAGTGGTCACTCCCGTGTTGTCCTGGCGGTGTGTGCTATGGTCGTGTCTTGTTGGTAGAAGACTTTGGCCTGAGTCCATACACCTCTGGAGCGAGGGTTTGTACTTTGCTCCAGTTACCTCCCTGAAAACCACCCCATAGCATGATTGACAGTTCGGTGAGTTGGGCGGTGTTAAGGGTTGTAGGTTTCCCGTCTACATGAGTACGCCTAGATTTGAAGCCAAAAGTTCAATCGAAGTGTCTGTTACAAAGCCCAGAATGGCGAAGCGCTGACTGCACCATGCAAATTTGGACCATTGTTTTTCGTCTCCGCTGGTATTCACTCCGTGTCCATTTTCCGTAGTTAATACCCCTAGTCCCTGCCAGATCAGATATGACGTGCTTTGCAGGCACATACTAACACACGCCTGCCAGTACAGGTGAGTATCATTATTATGGACCATCCCCAAACAAGTGGACCATTGACCCGGAGTTGGCCGGCTACACTCGTCGTATATTGTGGTGAAACGGCATCACAACAGCTGATGAGATGTGAGTGCCCATTACATACTGTTACATTGTGTGCAAAAACTCAATGTAAACATGATGTGTTAACAGTGATGTATGGGTCAAATCACCTCTCGCTCCTGCTGTTGTCTGCGTTCGAAATGCAATGAAACGCAACATGTCCACCGTCAACTTAGCATGAATAGAATGCATAGTGCCAGGGCAACGTCTGGGGTTATAATGAAAGTGGTGGGGAACTGCCGATGCCAGGGGGCACTCAGAGCCCTTTCTGGGGCACCGGCCCTCACCCCAACACAATGAGTTTCCAGACAGGAACTCAAGCTTCATCCTGTATCTAATACAGCCCCCCCCAGGAAACGTGCCATGCTCCAGCAGCCTATTTGAAAGGGCAACATCCTTGGCTTCCCGGGCTACAGAAACAAGAAGGTGCGGATAGAGATGGATAATGTGTTGGAGCCTCCTGCTTTGGGAACCCTATTGTCGCTTTCATGTACCCCGGGAGGTGAAACTCGATCCCAAATTTCTCCATCTTCTTCTAGTAGTATGGGTCCGTCAGGACGCCAATACGAGAAACCTGTGAGCACAGCAGGAAGCAATAGGTTGCGGCTACATTGTCCATGTTGGCACTTTCCAACATAATTGTGGTTTTGGTTGTACTGTGGTGCACTCTCTCTCACATATCGTTGGCCATCACTTGAATAATGGTTGCTCACATTGTCATATTGGGTGGGGTCGGTCATAAACGTGCAGATGACCACCTTTTTACAGTGGGAATTATTGCAAATATAGTCCTTTTCCCTCTTTCGTGGATCATGCCTGTCTTTAAAGGCCTGGTATACACCCTGGCTGGCTGGCTCAAGGCATCTCTCAAGGGATGAGGTCGGCATCATGACCACCTCTGGTAGTATAGATTATCCCTGTACTGTGACATCACTGTGTGTATTATCCCTGTACTGTGACATCACTGTGTGTAGTATCCCTGTACTGTGACATCACTGTGTGTATTATCCCTGTGCTGTCACATCACTGTGTGTAGTATCCCTGTACTGTGACATCACTGTGTGTAGTATCCCTGTACTGTGACATCACTGTGTGTATTATCCCTGTGCTGTCACATCACTGTGTGTATTATCCCGGTACTGTGACATCACTGTGTGTATTATCCCTGTGCTGTCACATCACTCTATTTTACCTGTGCGGTGACATAACTGTATTTATTTGCCAGCACTGTGACATCACTATTTTTCCTGTGATGTGTCCTCGCTGTGTTTATTTACTTGTCCTGTGACATCACTGGATCTAATATCCCTGCACCTTGTCATGACTGTAGTTATTCTCTGTGTACTGTACCACGGTGAGCACTGTGTATGATCTGTGACATAACTAGACTTATCGCTGAGTGCTGTAAGTTTCAGGTCACGGTTGCTACTGGTCCCATAAGTCCTTTCTAGAATTCCCTCTTATTATGTGACATCTCATCTGTTTACCTATAAAATATTCTCATTCAAAGTCATGTGAAAATGAGCAGAGAAGAGTCATATTTGCCTGGGATGAGTCTAGTAGTCTCGCTGCCCCAAGGTCCCCCAACCCTGATGCTCCTGCAAAATCTTCAGAAAGAAGTTCTAGTAGCTAGTGGGACCACCCATGCACACCGCACACACTGCCCTATCCTCAACAGACTGACCTCACATGCTGCACAAAAAAACCCCATCCCAGTGGCCCTAGAAGCCTTGTTCTTCCCTATAAAAATGCCCTTGAGGTCTCTGGAACCCCAAAGTTACTGGGTAATTGACATCAGCATGAGGCTGCGTTCACACATGGCATTTACTTATGCATTTTCAGACGCTTCACAACAGCTGAGAAGAGAAGATTTGCCAGATTACGTTGCTGTTACATTACGTTTACAAAATGATGTTAACACATGCATTTGTTAACAATATGTTAATACGTGTGTTTACACGTGCTGAGAAAAGGCGATTTGCCTGATTACATTTCTGTTAACATTTGCGTAAAAAAACAAAATGTTAACTGATATGTTAACATGTTAACACCCTGTCAATTATTGTGTTTTGTAAACTGGAATGTAATAAGGCAAATCTCCTCTCCTCAGCTGTAGCAATGGGTTTCAAAAAACGCAATGTAAACACAACCAAAATGCAACCTGGCCCTGAGGCATTGGGTGGTCGCCGGCTATGAAACCTATACAGCAACTCGGGGGTCTTATACACCCGCTAAAAAAATGAACTGTTGGTTCAGACATTGGGGCAGATTTACTTACCCAGGCCATTCTCGATCCAGCGGCGCGTTCTCTGCACTGGATTTTCGGTTCTTAAATGCGGCGGTTTTTCCGAATACGTCGGGTTTTCGTTCGGCCACGCCCCCCGATTTCCGTCGCGCGCATGCCGGCGCCGATGCACCACAATCCAATCGCGTGCGCCAAAATCCCGGGGCAATTCAGGTACAATCGGCGCAAATCAGAAATATTCGGGTAACACGTCGGGAAAACGCGAATCGGGCCCTTAGTAAATGACCCCCATTGACTCTCACTGGGAGACAAGATGGGGACAAGCTCCAAAATTTCGTTCCATTGGTCGTCTACTAACGGCCCAATATCCTGCATTTGTCGAGAGGGAAATGGAAACCCATCCAGGTATTTCCCAAAAGCCAGGAATATAACATGGATATCATTCCTGACGTCTCCTCCCTTTTTGCAATGTATGTTAGCCTCTATAGTAATGGGTGCTTCACCAAACTGGGCCGCTATAGCTCGCCTTAGTTGTAAGTATTGGTAAGAAAAAAAATAACGCCCTCCCAAGCTAAACTCCCGAATTTAGAGCCGTTCAAAGGATCTTCACGGTGGGTCCGTCCTTACCAGGGGTGCTACAGTCGTAATTCCATTATGTTCCCACAGAGTGAAATCCTGAAGCCGAAAAGATTCAGGGCGCGTTCACACGTTCCGCTATCGTCACGATCATAACACGACGCTAGCGCACAGTGCGCGGGGCTCGGGCCGATCCATATGCGTTTCCCGGGAAACGCATGCGATTAATAACCTGATCGCATGCGTTTCTCTGGAAACGCATATTCAATCGCCCCAAACTCCGCCCCCTGTGCGCTAGCATCGCGTTATGAACGCGGCCTCAGGCAGCTGAGGATTATGCCGCGCAGGAACATAAACTATTATTGGGCCTAACTCAGTTCCTTGCAAGTGTTTATTGGGGGAGATTTATCAGAAGTTTCTGAGGTAAAACTGTTCTAGTTGACCATGGAAACAAATCAGAGCTCAGCTTTCATTTTATAAACAGCTGTGGGAAAATGAAAGCTGAGCTCTGATTGGTTGCCATGGGAAATTAGAACAGTTTTGCTCTCAGGCATTTCTCATAAATCTGCCCCAAATTAAGTTTATCAAACCCAACCTGACCATCCTGACCATTGACATATCAACCGCCCAGTAATCCCAGCTTTATCCGGGTCATCTCATCCTTTAATATGTTGTAATTGGGAGGAAACAAAATTAAAAAGGTTCTCTGGAGGTGGAAAAACATGGCTGCAGTCTTCCAAAAACAGCGCCTCACCTGACCATGGGTAGTGTGTGGTATTGCAACTAAGCTCCATTCATTTCTATACAGCTGAGCTGCAGCACTGGCAGTAACCATGGTCAGGTGTGGTGCTGTTTTTGGAAGACTGCAGCCATGTTTTTCCACCTCCTGAGAACCCCTTTAAGCCATGGGTCAAGTAACGCAAGCCCTCCTGAACTCTTGGAATTACTATCTTTGGGGCGCGGTCACACAGTGCGTTTTGGTGCGTTTTAGCGCGTTTTGAAGCGCATTACAACAGCTGAGATGAGGTGATTTGCCTAATTACATTACTATTAACATTTGCATTTACAAAACGCAGTGTTAACTCAACATTAACACATTAATATGTTAATGTTCATGTTTACATTGCGTTTTGTAAACGCAAATGTTAACAGTAATGTAATTAGGCAAATCACCTCATCTCAGTTGTTGTAATGCGTTTCAAAAAGCATCGTGTAACGACGCCCCGAATATGACATCATGTTTCTAGGTGCTATAGCACCAAATATAGAAGTCTAATACAAGTCTCCCCCCTGCAAACACTAAACTTGACTAATTTCCTGGCAAAATATGACTCTTCTCTGCTCACTTTCATGTGACTTTGAAGGAGATAAACTGACGAGATTTCACAGAAAAGAGGGAATAGTAGAAAGGACATTTCATCCCCTACCCGAGGGGACTAGTAGTTTAATGGGGTAAAATCTGGTGACAGGTTCCCTTTACGCATCATAACCTCACCCTGACTCTTTGTGTTATGATGTGCCCCCTCCCCTTAGGAGATCATTGACCCTTAGTGTCAGTAGTAGCAGTAGGTGAGTTTATAGTAACTGAGGCTACAGGGGAATTAGCGGCTGCAGGGGTTACAGGGTTTTTCTTCTGCTCAATGTTCATTACATTTAAAGACGACTTCACAGGAACAACCTCATTATGTACAGCTGCTATACATACAGTATTATAGAGGTGTCTGCAATACATGGAACTGAGCCGCTGTATCTAAGCCGCAAGACATGCGCCTTACATAGAGCTGAGACGCTGTATCTAAGACCATAGATATGCACCTTACATAGAGCTGAGCCGCTGTATCTAAGCCGATAGACATGCGCCTTACATAGAGCTGAGCCGCTGTATCTAAGACAATAGATATGCACCTTACATAGAGCTGAGCCGCTGTATCTAAGACAATAGATATGCACCTTACATAGAGCTGAGCGTTCGGGCCGAGGACCTCCCCCTGTGCGCTAGCGTCGCGTTATGAACGGACGCCTAGCGGTACGCGTGACTGCGGGCTTAGGATAAGGGATAGCAAGCTGATGGCTGAGGCTGTGTTCACACGAGCAGTTTTGCTTGCGATATGAAACGCAATTGAAAGGCTCCTCCTCTGATCACACATTGGGGCTTATTTACTAAGGGTCCGAACACCGCACTTTCGTCGGGTTTTGCGAATATTACCGCTTTGCGCCGAATTGCCCTGGGTTCTAGGTGCATGCGATCGGATTGTGGCGCATCGGCGCCAGCTTGCACGTGACAGAAATCGGACAGATTCGGACAAACCGCAGAGTTTGAAAAATGATTTGTATCGCAAGATCAAGCACTTACATGCACCAGGAAGAAGCAGGTGAACTCCGGCGGACCTGTGCGCAGCAGCAGTGAATCGCGCCGGACCCGAATCCTTGTTGGACAACGCACCGCAGGATCGCGACGGGACCGGGTAAGTAAATGTGCCCCATTGAGTTAACATTGTGTTTCCTGCACTTTTACCAAACGATCAGAGAACGCAATGTTAACTCAATGGGGCACATTTACTTATCCGGTCCTCTGCGATCCCCGATCCGGAATGTCCGCCGGTTACACATCTGCCGCGATTCAAAGAGATCGTGGGCCCGATTTCCCGATTGTGTCGCTTCCCCGATCAGGTCCACCGGAGTTTACCATCTTTCTCCCGGTGCATGTAAGTGCATTGGATGCGACACAAATTTAAATGTTGAATCCTGTGCTTAGTCCGAATCCGTCGGATCGTCCGATGTTTTGTAACGGAATCAAAACGCAATGGGGCGGCCCGCTGCCTATTGCCTATGTGTTTGTATGCAAATGTATGGGATCGGCAATCAGTGCCTGGTGTCTTGTATTGTGTATGTGTCAGATATTAGTGAATGTTCAAAAGCTAAATGAAAGTGTAGCTAAACCCTGTACACTGATAATCTAAGCACATTGTCAGCACACAGTATCTCTTCCCACACGGCTAAAATAGCAATAAAACTGAGTAAAATTGTAAAGTAAGGTGGTTAAAAATAATCTTTATTGTGTAAACATCACTTTATGATTAAAATTTGAGAACTTTCTTTTATGGGTAAACCCCTTTAAAGGGGTTTTCAAAGCTAAAAAATTAATAACATATCTAAAGAATAGGTCGTAATCTAGCCTTATGCATTTTCTAGTAGCTCCTCTTCATACTGTGCCCCCCAGCAGCTCCCCTTCTTACTGTGCCCCCCCCCCAGCAGCTTCCCTTCTTACTGTGGCCCCTCAGCAGCTCCCCTTCACACAGTTCCCCTCATCAGCTCCTCTTCACACAATGCACCCCCAGCCCCGTCCCACAGCCCCACTTTGTCTATGTACACTCTGGGAGGAGAAAGTGGGGGCTGACCTGTGGTTGCCAGAAGTGGAGGAGGGGGGCAGCATCTTTGTCCCACACATCTCCTATGTGCTCCATCTCCTCATCCTGGGGAGCGATTGTTTTCAGGAACAGGGGGCTGGACACAGAAGAGATGTGCAGGACAAAGCGGGACATAGCAGGCCAAACACCCAACTGTCCAGGACAGCCCTGAAAAACCGGGACCGTCCTTTTGAATCCAGGATCGTCGGGAGCAATTAATTGTCTGTGACAGAATGAAGAAAATATCCCAAATAGACACTTTTTTTTTTTTAATTCACAAAAAAAACATAACGTTCTGCAAAAAAATAGAATGATTGCATTGGCAAATCAAGAGTGAAAAGGTAAAGCAGAAGATAATCTCACAGTAAGAATGAGTCAGACAGGAATACAGAGCAAACAGCGCGTTCCCATGGCTTCATATCACTGCTGGGAAACAACCTCATAGGTACAAAAGTATCCACTAAAACCAGCAGTGGCTACATGTAATATTATAATCAGCTCCTATGCACCTTACATAGAGCTGAGCTGCTGTATCTAAGCTGATAGACACGCACCTTACATAGACCTGAGCCGCTGTATCTAAGCCACCATTATACAGACGTCCACCTTGCATACTCAACATATCTTTTGGATTTTCTCCTTTATTCGCCCTGAGCCTAGTAGCTGGTCCTGTGCTAGTCATGGGAGCGGCTGACAGGCAATGATAGTCATGAAAAACATGGTCCCAAGTTTCCTTTGCCTTGGGGCCTGTAAGTATGCAGTTATGCCTGAGGGCGCGTTCACACGTTGCGCTTTGGTTGTGTTTTCGTTGCGTTTAAAACACATTACAACAGCTGAGGAGAGGGGATTTGACAAATTACATTACTGTTAACATTTGGGTTTACAAAACACAATGTAAACACGCTGTTAACACATGCGTTAATATAGTGTTAACAAATGTAAATAGTAATGTAATTAGGCAAATCACCTCTCCTCACCTGTTGTAATGCGTTTTAAAACGCAATGAAAACGCAACCAAAGCGCAAAGCGTGAACGCGCCGTCAGGAATCCCTCTGTGTACACATAGGAGCAATGGCTGAGGATCACCGGCACCTGAGAAGGTCCTACATCTCCTCCGCTACATCAAAGGACACGGAGTCGTGGGAGAACTGACTTCTGCACAAAATAGACCACAATAATAATGATCTATGGCAGATACGCATGAGGTCACATTATTCTACGGTAACCACACCCCCAGATTATGGGAAGCTTTTTTTCTGTATGCGAGGGCTTGTTTTCTGTTGGCTGTAGGGAAGCTTTTTTTCTGTATGCGAGGGCTTGTTTTCTGTTGGCTGTAGTTGTAGTTTTGATTGGCTCCCAGTTTGGGGTTCAGATAATGTTTTATTTTACTTTTCTTATTGTGGATGATAATAGGAAAGTGACTTTTTGCTAACTTTTTTTGGTGGGGTCAGAAAGTAATGGCTCAGTGTGATGTACGGATTTAGATAATGTTTAGTTCTTGATGTTCATTACCCAGAGCCACCCTGGAGCTGCTAAAATAGTCACCACATCTGAGTCGTCTGCTATGAAGATGAGTGTGACCGGTGAAATAATATTTGTCTACATATTTTACTCTCTTGTTATATGTTTTGAATTTGGGATCAGCAGTTCAGGGAGAAACTTTTGGAGTTTTAGTGTATTGAGTTTTTAGTCTGAATAACACGCTGTCAGTGTTGAACCGTAAACTCAACATCTTTGTTTGGGCACAAAATTATTCCAGACTCCGGGGTAAAAAGGGATTTAGAGGGTCTATAAGGGCTGAATTTAGTTATGAGTCCGGGGTCTGAAGTTCACTGACCTCATGTTTTTTTGTAATGTGTGTGTGGGGGGAGGGGGTGGGGCAGGATGTGAGGTAATTTCCCAATATACATCTATTAGGGTGATGCCACACATGGCGTTTTGAACCCGTTTTTTGGTCCATTTTTAAGCAATTCGCTAAAAAAGGCATGCATTTTTTGAAAACGCACCTGTTTTTGACAGGTTTTACCAATTATCTTCATTTAAACTGGTCAAAAACGCATGCGTTTTTTAACGGACTGCTTAAAAACGGACCAAACACGGGTTCAAAACGCCATGTGTGGCATCACCCTTAATAGTTCTGCTCCACTTTCTTGATATGTAAAGTGCAGCCTCCTGTCTTTTACGTCATCAGCCGGAGAAAATGGCGGCAGATGGAGGGTCATGTGATTTCTATCTGTCCATGAACAATGGCCCTGCCAGGACCTTATGATAGTATTCATGAATTCTATCATCAAGTCCTGGCAGGGCGTTTGTTTTTGGATCGATAAGATCACATGACCCTCCATCTGCGGCCATTTTATGGTCAGGAATCTGTCTAATGAGGTAAAAGACAGGAGGCTTCACTTTACAAAGGATGAATGACCAGCAGATGGCAGACCTGTGCACAGTTCAAGGCAGCTGTTGTCTGTAAGGGTGTACTCACATGCGGTATGCACCTTTACAGACAAGGGAGGAGGAGGTGGCCCCTCCTCCGTAGAAAACAGCGGCACGCGGCTGCACACTCACAGAAAGATAGAGCATGCTCTAACTTTTTGCGGTGATCGGTCCGGATCGGTGCCACACATGTGTGGCACAGTATCGCTGTTGTGCCGCTATTGCAAATTTGCGGCCGCATGTACGTTCAAGCAGACGACCATGTGAATAAGCCCTAAGTACGGTTCATATCTAAGGCGCAGTAGACTATAAGGCGCACCTTTGATTTCTGAGAAAATCAAAGGATTTTTTGTGCTCCTTATAGTCCAAAAAATACGGTAACTGTATGATGAGTATAACATTTAGAAATAAAAAAAATAGGACATTTTTTAAAAATTTTCACCAAATTTCCATTTTGTTTACAATTAAGTGCAATATATTTCAACTAAAATATAGTACTAATGTTAAGTACAACATGTCATGATAAAACAGTCAAAAAATAAACTCAGTAAGATAAACCGTTCCAAAGTTATTACTGCATATTGTGACACAGGCTGTATCCTAAGGGTGAAAATGAGCTTAGTCCTTAACCCCTTCACGCTCTGCGAAGGATATATCCGCCGCAGAGCTATGAATGGTGTATGAAGAGGGCTCACGGGCATTTTGCAGTAAAGACCCACTTCCACCCGCGGTCAGTGCTTGCACTGATCGTGGGTGTTAACCTTTTCTTTGCCGCTGCCATGTTTCCTCTGATCGTCGTTCCCCCAAACGTCATGGGGGTGGGCGGCGATTGGTTGCCATGACAGCCTCGGGTCTTCGTCAGAGCCGAGGCTGCATGGTTTCTGCATATTCGTTACAGTGAGCAAGTGGCTCATTGTAATGTATACTGTGCAGAAATGCCATATACTGCAATACAGTTGTATTGCAGTATATGGTAGGAACTATCCTGACCATCTAGATTAATGTCCCTAGAGGGTCTAGAAATTGTGAAAAGAAAGAAAAAAAAATTAAAACAAGTAAAAAAATTTATGAAAATATAAAATTCAAATCACCCTCCTATTCCCTAGACCGGATCTAACATAATAAACAATAAAATCACAACACATATGTATCGCCGCGTTTCAAAATGGCCCATCTATCATAATATAAAACTGTTATAACCCGCGGTAACCCCTCCGAAACGGGAAATGGCACCCAAATGTCTGTACAAAACACAAGTATTGAAAAAGTTTATTAACGTCCGAAGATGGCAACATTTTTGTTCCCTTTTTTCGTACACAATATCGTTTAATTTTGGAAATTGTATTAAAACGCAATGAAACGCTATATAATTTGGGTATCAACACCTCTATCATACCCGACAAAGAATAAAGTAACATTTTAAGTGTAGCACTCGGTGAAATTCGTAACAAACTAAGCCCACAGAACGTGAACGATTTTTTTCCTTCGTTCCCCAGTACAACACTGCATGCATAATAAATAACATCAACGAAAAGTAAATTTGGTTACTCACAAATAAAAGCCCTCACACACGCTCTGTACCGGAAAAAATGAAAAAAGTAATGGATTTTTTGAAGGTGGAGAGAGCGAGAAATTGAGGGAAAAACCCTAAAAACCCCGGCGTCCTTAAGGGTTAAGGGGTACACAGCACACAAAATCCACTAAGGGCCCAAGACGTTTTTAGAGATGGTGAGCCTACTTATAATTTAAGTTAATCAGTAGCAATAAATATAATACCTAAGCTTCCCACTTAAAAAATTTTTCATGTAAAAAAAGAAAAAGATTTTTTATATGTTTCACGTATTAGTAATACTGTGTGTATAGATAGCTTGCCTCAGTATCAATATCTTGTAATATAATGGAGTATTGTTACCAAAACAGTTTGGTTCCTTTGTCTTCAGAGGCCTTTGCATATACTTGAAAAACGAAGAATAATATGTTTTACACTTATCACTTAATCACAGTTGTGTGGTCGGACTGAGAATCCTTGGACCCACGTAAATCCATCTTGGGCCACCCTCCCACCCCTATCCACTAAGTCTGTTACATAATCCCAATATCATATCACCCATATAAATACTAGGATGTCAGATGCTCTCTGCTAAAATATATTTAACATTCAGAGAGGGTATGTTGTCCACTACTACTTATGCAGGGCCGGGGCCCACCATAAGTGGGGCCCGGCATATGAATTCCAACACTGTTCACCTGTGGCCAGGCCTGGCCGAAGAGTTGCATCATTCAAATAAGTATATGTTGGGCTGGAGATTAAAAACCATAAATCCTCTCAAAATATGACATGGCACATGGATTCATAGCACTGGCTTTGTCAATCTTTGTCATCTGAGACTTTTCTTGACTTTTCGCTTGGTCCAGATGTATCTAGTGGTTTTTTTTTTTTCATATACAGTGGAGTTTGGTCTGTAGTGAATTTGAGACTTTTTAAAACAAAAGTGCAAAAAGTCTTACTAAAGTCAAAACAGTTTCCCTGCCCAGTAATTTTTACGCCTGGTCAAGGTCCACAAGCTGCAGATTGGCAACCAAATTAGCTTTTTTCCCACTGGATTCAGGTAGATAACTCAGGGACCAAACTGTCCCCCACTGAGTCATCGTTTCTATATCGAACACAAAATATTCCAAAGTTTTTGTTACCCATGGTTTAATAGTGTGCTAACCCACTTCATTGTAGAATAAGAATACGTAAAGTGAAAGTGTAGCTTGATAAGAATCTCAAAATTGGGCTATACAATCCAGAATCTGTTTTTTCTGCATGTAAAAATTTCTACCACATGGAATAAGTCCTGTATTTAGGTGAAAGGACACTACTTGATATTCTAAATGTTGAAGTGGTTTAACATCAAGTTATACATGAATCGAAGGAATAGGAGGCCATGATCAGGAACAGGGGGAAGCTAGTCCCCTCATTTACCTATGCAAAAGTAAATACGCATGGCAGTGCTCAACTTTGCCCACTTCAATTCTATGAGAGGTTAATGTACTCGCGAACCAACAGAAACTGGTTAGTATGTTGCAGCAGTGCCTCCCTTAAAGGGCCACCTGTATGTTTGGGTCCAGGTGGGCAGGGCCACTTTCCTAGACCACACATCTTACACAAAAAAACATTCTTCCTCTCACTGCTAGCAATTCAATGAAGCCACAACACACAACAGTAGGAAATAAAGCTGGATACATTTCTGAATGCTGGATGACGGGGATTATAAGCTCTTCTAAAAAATGTAAATAAGATCATTGTCGGTGAGACTGTCATCTTCTCTTTTATCACTATGTGACAGGGACGGTCTCAACATTCACACTAAGGTGTACTGGTCACAAAATCAATTTTCTGGCCATGTGCTAGACGACCACTACAAACCATACCAAGTGTACATTTGTGTCCTGTATTTAGCAGATTTGTTGACCCGTCAGGCTTGTCCTTTCAATGGACATGAGAGGGGTGAAGCAGTATGAGTATGTAGGCCCATGTGCTACACCAGTTTCCGACCTTGGTGAGTCACAACCGGTCTGTATAGTAGCCTAACGGTGATAAATGTTCAGGCTACTCACCCCCTCTGTGGAAAAGTCTGTGTGATATATCATAGTATCATAGTTTATACGTTGAAAAAAAGTATCATGTCCATCAGTTCAACTAAGGATGGAAGGGATTTGATGAGATTTAGGGGAAACAATTTATATAAACATATAACCTGCAATGTTTATTAGTTGTAAAAAGACATCTAGATCCTTCCTGAAGCCCTGGCTGGGACCAGTGCTTGCAAAAGCGCTATGGCCCCCACAGATTGACAGTTATCGTAGCAAAAAAGTCCTGTCACCGTACGTCGTGATAAGACCTTTGTTTTCCCAGACGGAGGACATGCCCCCTTGTGCTTTTGATTGATTTAATCTGGAAAATTTCTACCAATATTTTGTATGGACCAATTCATGTATTTATATAAATAATCCAGTCCCCCAGTAGTTTCAGTTGTTTTAATTCTTTCCTCATAAATGAACCCTCCATACCCCTATACATTTTTGTGGTATTCTTGTACCCCTCAGCCCGAGGGCATCACTTTTTTTTTGAACCGGTCCCCAGAACTGGTTGGCATATTCCGGTGAAGCTCTAGCTTACAGTTTGTGAATGTTGACATCTCTATCCCGCTAGTCCTACATTTTGATATATGACAAGATCTGCTGGCTTAAGAGGCAGCATGACTGCATGCTGTTATTTAATATATGATCTACTAGGAACCCCCCAGGTCTTCTTAACAAGGGACTCTCCCCAGATTTAACTCTCCCCCAAAGAGCATATGTTTGCCTGTGGATTAATAACCACCCCAGGTGTATAACCTAACATTTACCACATGAACCTCTTTTGCCAAGTGATGACCACAACATCAGACTCCATAGACTGTATTACACTACAAAGCTTGGTGTCATCTGGCAAAATAGATACAGTGCTATTAATTCCTACCTCTATTTCCTTATATAATATTAAATAATAATTGGCCAAGCAACAGAACCCTGGGGTACATCACGTTATAACTGGTGAAACATTTGAGTAAAATCATTGCCGCAACTCTCTCGGATACCACCCTCATCAGCCATTTTTCAATCCAATGCAATGATTTCTGCCAAACCAGTAACCTATTTTTGCCCATCATGGCCTCTCAAGAAAGGCCAGTGTCAAATGCTTTGCAAAATCCAAGAACACACATATCCACAGCGCGCCGCCATTGCAGGCATCTTCTCTCACATCTTCATAGAAGCAGATCAGGTTAGTACTGAAATTCACCTTAGTAACACCCATGCCTGGCCTGTCAGTGTCTATACTAGTGATGTCACATACTCCTGCCTGTAGTGCAGTTTTAGTAACCCTTCCAAATATTTTCCACAAATGGAAAGTTAAGCTTGACAGGAATAATTGCCTGGAGAAATTTGGAGTCTTTTTAAAATAATTACACCATATTTGCCTTCCCGCCCGTCACTTGGACACCATACTGGACGTTAGGGAAGTTCCTGAAGATTTTAGACAGGCGGCACAGCAATAACAGAACTGTAATATCAGAAGTTCTTGTTCTATTGTATTAAACTGAGCCAACCCATTTGGGATCTCTGCACTTCTACTTGGTCTTCCTATCCACCAATGCCCATTATCAGAATAAAAGGAGTTCAAACACTGCTCTGACTCATTTAACATTGGGTAACTTAAAAATTTGTAGGATTTGTTTGCTATTTTGGACCCCCGTTTTCATTTGTGTATTTCGGCTGATTTTATTTCTCTTCTTACAGAATTTGCTAAGTGTTTGTAAGTATTGAAACCTCAGTGGAGTAACCTGTAACCTGTTAAGCCACTGGGGTGGGTCATCTAGCCGTCTATTCTTGGTACTATTGAATAACTTAGAAGTATATAGTTCATCAATGGCTCCTGTAAATAAATCTTGATACTTCTACAGTAGCCACGAGTAAAGGCTCTGTATTGTTGTACTAGTGGTGGGGTGTTGGGTGGACTATTATTCTTTGGTTATTTATATAATAATGATTACAATAAATGTTTGATTTTGAAATAATGAATTTCTTCAAAGTTCAAAGTAGGGATGTATTTTGGTAGGAGTACAATTCTGTTTCTCAGCCCTCCTTCCTATATGCCGTCGATCTATAATGATGTGATATGTAGACATGCATTGAATTTGTTGTAATGAAATGCTGTTTTTGGCACAACCAGTTGCTTCCATTATGTTGAAGCTTTCAATGTGTGTATATGCGCTTGATGGCATCTGCTGATTTACAAGTCTTTTTCCTTGAGAACAGGTGTGATCATTATACTGAGTATCTGAGACACATGTTCCCACATTCAGGTTTTCTGATGTCGTTTTTGAAGCCAAAAGCAGGTGTGGATCATTATGGTTGAGAACGTATCATTCAGGTTGAGTTCACTCAGTTTTTCAGTTGCAGTTTTTGGCCGCGGTCACACGTCCAAAAACGCATGCGATCGGCTTAACAATCGCATGCGTTTCCCTGGAAACGCATGTGCGTTCGGGCCGAGGACCTCCCCCTGTGCGCTAGCGTCGCGTTATGAACGGACGTCTAGCGGTAACGCATGCGATCGGCTTATCAATCGCATGCGTTTCCCTGTTAACGCATGTGCGTTCGGGCCGAGGACCTCCCCCTGTGCGCTAGCGTCGCGTTATGAACGGACGTCTAGCGGTACGTGTGACCGCGGCCTTACAGAGTTCAATTGCAGGAAAAATAGTTTTTATAGCTTCATGACCGATGGTCAGGTTATTTGGTCCAGATTATTTCTTGACGTTCTATTATGCGCTTCACATATCACCACAATGTGTACTTTGTGTAATTTGTTTTTTTCATGACCTGCGAGACTTTAACTTGATAGGAAAGTTTTCTTACATTTTTTTTTCTTTATAAAATTTGCCAATAATTGAGTACAAATGTGAAAAAAAGCCTTTTTGTCATGTTTCCAATTAAAGTTTTTTTTAAAAATAAGTAGTAACTATTACCAAAATATTTTATAAATTTTCCATAATCACAGATGCAGAGGATGCATGTACTTCTGCAAAGTGAAAGCCTCCAGCATCATCTTCTATAATATGCCTTCAGCTGACTGGCTGGAGTGGGCAGAATATAAACGCATATATCGTCTGATCTCTTGCACATAGAAACACAGTCTTGTCTTTAATATGATATATGGATTTTCATGGGTGCTTAAGACAACCGGAGATTCTTAAAGTTACAATCGGCTATAGAAAGCTGTACATAATTTTTTTTTTTTTTTTTTTTTTAGGACCTCCCCCTGTGTGCTAGCGTCGCGTTATGAACGGACGTCTAGCGGTATGTGTGACCGCGGCCTTTGATGTCCAAACCAGGAATGTAGAAAAAAAGTAAGAGTAGGAGCTGTCTATGATATGTTCTCACCAATTATGATCCGCACCTTCCCATGTGCCGTTTTCGTTGTGTTTTTAAACGCATCCAAAACTAAAGAGGGAGGGAAGGGTATGCGTTTTGGATGCGTTTAAAAACGCAACGAAAACGGCACGTGGGAAGGCCCCCTGAGGGCCCGTTTTAGAATGGCAGAGCGCGTTCCGCTAATGGCGCGTTCATAACAGGGGACAGGCCGAGGCCCGATCGCATATGCGTTTTCGATTGCCTGATCGCATGCGGTTTCCGGGAAACGCATATGCGATCGTCCAGGGGCCCGCCCCCCCTGTGGACTAGCGTTGCGTTATGAACGCGACTCTGCTGGAACACTCCCTCAGGGCGCGTTCACACGTTGCGTTTTGGTTGCGTTTTCATTGCGTTTGAAACGCATATACAACAGCTGATGAGAGGTAATTTGCCTAATTACATTACCGCTTAAGTTTGTAAACGCAATGTTAACGCGCACGTTAACATCGCGTTTACGATGCGTTTTGTAAACGGAAATGTTAACAGTGATGCGGTTCCAGGGAAGCGCATCGAGGTAGCGGCAAGGCTGCCATGCCAGGTAAGCATAAGAGAGGGCCACGGAATGGGTTCGAGGGAATCTACAAGAAGGGGCGGTAGGGAAGTCGTATGGAAAGAAAACCAATCACCGCCCTTGGCTTGAGCGTTTCGGCCTCAACCTCGGGGCCCAACCTCGGGGGGGTTACATTACGTTCAACTGGCCACAACACCTGGGTTCGATTCCACTCATTCCATGATCGCTGGCTGTGCACTCGTCAGGGGGGGAAGTTGGAAAGTATTCAGAACCCCAAAGTTTTAAATTTTTCATCGTTTTTTCATTGCAGCCCAATTGGTTAGTTCCAACAAAGTTGTGTTTTGCTAATAATGCGCACATCTGCTCCCATCTGACATAAAAAAACAAAGGGAAATGTATATATTTTGGTAAGTTATTAAACATGAAAACTGAAATTTTCCCATGAAGCATAAGTATTCGAGGGCCACAGCGCCTGGAGATAAGGGCAGCCAAAGACAACAAGGATGGAAAGTAGAGCGTGTGAATAAGATCCAGTTTTTTGAACTGCCAGTATACTCAGGTTCTGTAGTTGACACGAGCCTAGTGTGGGTCTGAAAGAAGAGACATTTATTTGATATGACACCCATAGTGTTTTCTAGTACTATAGCATGAAGTTGACTTCCCCTGCAGCCTCTAAGCTTGTCCTCATCTAAAGCAACATATGACTCTATTTACCTCATTTGCTATGATTGTATAAGAGATTTTTTTCTGGGTAAATGGATGGAATCCAAATAAAAAATAGAATTCTAGAAAGGACATTTTATCCTAACCTGAGGGCGCTTCTGATTAATGGGTGTAAAATAGTGGACAGGTTCCCTTAAGGCTATAGCTCCATGTCCTGAGCTCTGTACAAATCCATGCCTGATTATATCACTCTGATAAACCTCCATGAGAGGTGAGGTTCCCTATAGGTAAAGCCTAATATCCTGAGCCACTGGTGTCGAGGTGCAAGGCTCCCCTTGTTTTCCTTCACCCTATCCATCAGTATATGGAGCAGTTGGCTGAAGAATACTGGGTACATCTGAAGTCATCAGTAGATTCTGAAAATCCTGGAGCCGAGTTCCAAACCAGATCCTGATAATAAACCAGAGCAAATTGTATTATCGACTGGACTCCTAGAAATAATTACAACTGTATTCTACAAGATTTCTGAAATGTCACCTTACCCTACAACCAGGTTATGGAGATTACAAAATAATTGATCCCGTTATCCAGTCGTGACATACCACGTCAGACACGAGAAGGCCTTGGGAATAGAAACAGAGAACTTTTTGTAAACTTTGTTAGCAAAAATATCCTTTAATTACTATAGATCTCTGATGGAGTCTGGTTATACCAAATAATCGCTTATCCCGGGAATACTGCCGGGGGGGTCAGAAGTAAGACCGCACAACAATTATCTAGTGGGGTGAGATTAGATTATTCTAAGGTCCCCCAGCTCAAACTACCCGAGCCCTTAAGGGTGGTGACACACGTGTCGTTTTTAGCCGTTTTGGCCTTTTTATTAGTGCTTTTCAGATGCGTAAAAAACGCATCGCGTTTTTGAAGGTTTGACCAATTATTTAATTTAAACTGGTCAAAAACGCATGCGTTTTTTACGATCTGAAAAACTATAAAAATGGCCCAAAAAGGCCTAAAAACCATGTGTGTCACCACCCTTAGGTGGGGTATGAAATAATCTGTCGAGAAATCACTCGTTATCGTAGGGATTTTTCATGTTACCTATAATAAATCACTATCAAAGTCATATGCCAAATGAGCTGAGAAAGAGTCATTAATTTCCTGAAATGAGTTCTTGAAGGTGACGTAAATATCAGACACCCTTAATTCTTGGGCTCTATCATAATGTGCCTAAACTTTCTGAGCTAATTGATGGACACTAACTCTGCCCCACCCAGGTAAGAGATATTAAGGTTTATTTTTAGTAAGTGTGGTTCTCCGTGCTGCATTAGGTGTGTAAAGAGGTCACTATTTTATGTGTCCGATACTGTAGATTGTTTTTGTTTGTGTAGCAGTATAGCGCACTCCTAATGCCTAAAAAAACTCTGTATTAACTGCCTGTTTTTTGGTCAGAGCAATTAAGACTGATGCTACTTGAAAAGAGGAGATTCTTAATCTCCACAGTGACACAGAAACATGGTTCTAGGAGCTATAGACTCCAAGATAGGGACATTTGTAAACAGACCACCCCCCCACCCTTTAAACTCTAAGGCCCTTTCCACACTTGAACGTTGTAGATCATTTCGAGTTTGAAACGGGGCGATCAGTGTTTGGTCAAGTGAAAACTGACATTTTGAATAGGTTCCAAGCAGGTTTTAGTCAGAGGATTGTTCAGTTTGTCTCAGTTTGTAACGCGCTGTTGTCAAATGCAATTTCAAGCTTGTACTGGAATCAGGACTGAGCTCTATCTTTTTTATGGCAATTGATGCTGAGAAAAACACATGCTACTTGCAAGGTCTCAGGAGTTGCCAATGCGTTTTTGATGCCGTCTCCCCTAGACTGTATGGTGGCGTCGTGACTGCAAAGTAGAGCCAGTCGGATAGATTAACTGGTTGCGGTTAAAAAAAAACGCGGTTGGTGTGTGAAAAAAAAAAAAAAAAAAAAACAAAAAAAAAAAAAAAAAAAAAAATGCAAGTCTGAAAAAGACCCATTGGTACCAGGTCAGAGTGCACTGCAAGCTCTGGGCAAAAGCACGCGCAGATATAACGTGCGTTTTTTGAGAAATTTTTTTTTAAAACGCAAGTTGTTGAAAGGGGCCCTTTTAAAGAAGAGACTGATCTACAGGTAAAAAAGTGACTCTTCTCATTCTCTCTGATTGGCATATAGGCTTGGATTTGGAAGGGGTTTTTTTTTTAAAAATAGGTTAATAGGTGAGGATTTCACATAACAAGAGGGGATTCTAGAAAACATTTAAACCCTAGCTGAGGGGGGCTAATAATTTGGTTTGTAAATTTGTGTTTGGGTTATGTTTTTGGTTGTTGTTTTTTTGTTTTTGGTAAAAAGCTGTGATGACAGGTTGCCCTTTAAAGGGGTTTGTCAAGAGGAGTATAAAAACTAGTGATACGGATAGATGGTCAGGTGGGGCCGGGTCCGGCTGGAACATGGGCCGGATCTTAGTTAAATTCCCACCCCCCCAAACGTAGATGGGTCAACTGTAATTCGTAACTATGACCAGGATGTGATGACTGACGGAGGACGCGGCAGGATTTGTGTGACGCCATGTGAACGCCATCAGCTTAAAGGTCAGACCCCCCCACGTTTACAACACCCCCCCCCCAACCCCCCCCCCCCCTCCACCCACCACCCCCCCCCCGCCCCCCCCCCCCCCACACACAAGCACAGTCCACCCCCCCCCCACCCCCCCCCACCCCCCCCCACATAGTCCGTTTTTCGCTGCCATCCTTACCCACCGGGGGTTTGGGATAACACCCCCGGGTGAATGGGTATTTTTGGGGTTTAGAGAGCCGTAGAAGGGGTGTGCAGGAACCAAAGCGCTCCAAGCCCCTCTTTGACCACAAATATAATGACCCTTCATAGGTCCCCCCCGATTCCCCCTCCCCGCCTGGAGCTGAAACAACAAAAGATGGTCTAACCCGTCTAGCCCAACCTGCAAAAAAATATAAACTTATTCATAAAAATAGAGTAAAGTGGCGTTGTAGTTATTTGTTTTGGCGTTTTCTTTTATTTTAAAAAAAAAAAAATTAGATTGCTTATTACACAAATCTACTCATGTAGTGAAGTTAAACATTTACAACACACGCCCTCCCCAACCTCCTAGATGCTGATTTTCGTGGTTACCCAACCTCCCTGTAACAATACTTACACAAGTAGAACCCCGTGTGAATGCGGATGGCCATAACACATAGCAAACTCAGCGTCCACCTTGTAATTTACGGGCGTTGGGTTCAGTATTGCCAGCTCAACACTTTTTTTTAAGCCTCTCCAAAAGTATACCATAATTCCCCATTAAAAAAATACCAAGTTTGTATGACTGGAAACGCATGTGCGTTCGGGCCGAGGACCTCCCCCTGTGCGCTAGCGTCGCGTTATGAACGGACGCCTAGCGGTACGTGTGACCGCGGCCTGAGAGTACGCTCAACCCCAGCACCACACCACCTGCAACATAGCACTAGACCCCGCTGAATGCAACGTGCCCCTGTCTGGGACCCATATGGAGATGGGAAGCCGGGTTAAAAGTGGTGTGGTGTGACTGACTAGCCTGTGGCTCCCTATTATATATATTAATCAGGAGCCATTCAGGAGCCAAAAGAGCCATCTCTTCTTAGTGAGCGGAGCCTAATGAGCCAGCTCGCTAAGAAGAGCCGGACTTCCCATCACTACTAGACAGGTAGAACGCTGTACCAAGTGGTTTCGGAGGCGCCTGCGCCAGGCTTCTTAAAGCGCAGGCACTTGGCTCCACCAGAGCAGTACACAGCACCGTCTGACTAAGGGTGATGCCACACATGGCGTTTTGAAACTGTTTTTGGTCCATTTTTAAGCAGTCTAATGAGGTAAAAGACAGGAGGCTTCACTTTACAGATCAAGAAACCGGAGCAGAACTATTACTAGATGTATATTGGTAAATTCCCCCCCCCCCCCCCCCCCCCACACACACATTACAAAAAACATGAGGTAAAGTGGCCACCCCTTTAAAAGAGCCATAGCTTACATCAGTGATTTTCAACCTTTTTTGAGCCGTGGCACACTTTTTATACTTTGAAAATCCTGGGGCACACCACCAACCAAAATAGCCAAAAATGACACTATATTATACATATAGTTGATAATATAGATTCTAAATTTATTTTACTCAGTGTGAAACCTGGGCCTGTTTCGATAAACACAAAAGGGATATCCTGGCAGGAATGGTGGAAAGACACACACGAAGCTCAACAGTTCTCAGTTTCTCCCTGGTTTTAGTATATGGTGCTGATTATTATGTGGCTCATATACTGCAAAATAAAGGGGGACAGTGAGAAGTACTATGGCCATGAGGCCAGAGTACAAGTGCCATCTCATATACTTATGAGCTGGTACTTGTAGTACTCCAGCCTCATGACTATAGTATTTCTCATTTTACATTTCTCTGCGAAACAAAACACAGGGGGCACCATAGTTTGGGGAACTTTCCCCGCGGCACACCCGACCATGTGTCGCGGCACACTAGTTGAAAATCACTGGCTTACATGACATAGGCAACACATGTACTAGGTAAACATAAATCCATTATTTTGCTGCCGGGTTTCTTTTTATTTCTTCTTAATTCTTATTTTTATGCTATTAGTAGCTAGTTTGGTTCTTATTACATTATAGGATATCGGGGGGGAGGCCACACAATATTGTCCTGTAGAATCCCTATAGAAGATGAAACTGTCAGGTGCTTATATATTTCCGCTATACAGAACCTCTGAGACGAGAGGGTTGCAGGCTGTGCCCGGCACGTGGGTGAGAACGTGTTTGAGATGTTTGGCATCAGCCGCCGTGTTCTCAGCTACTTTGTGGTTGAGTGAAGCTGACAGACAGGGACTCGCTATGTCCCCATCATATGTTCTGTCACATTACACAGGACAGGAGCTGCCAGAACTTACTAGCTTACCCCTGTATTAGATCACCTCATTAAAAGGGATTGTCCAGCCAACAACAACAAAGAAAGCCATTAACTGTCTGCAGCAGTCACTCACATACATGTCCATGTTATGTACTTCACCAATATACATCTAGTAATAGTTCTGCTCCACTTTCTTGATCTGTAAAGTGAAGCCTCCTGTCTTTTACCTCATTAGACAGATTCCTGACCATAAAATGGCCGCAGATGGAGGGTCATGTGATCTTATCGATCCAAAAACAAACGCCCTGCCAGGACTTGATGATAGAATTCATGAATATATGATGAAGGTCCTGGCAGGGCGATTGTTCATGGACAGATAGAGATCACATGACCCTAAATCTGCAGCCATTTTATGGACAGGCTGTTCTGGTAAAAGACAGGTAAAAAAAAACATATTAAAAAAATAGCTCATTGATTTTGATAATGCAGGTCATCAATATCAGATCGAGTCCAAAATTTGGGAAACTCCACTCCTCCCAGCTGTAGGCGCCAGAGGCTACACAAAGGATTAAACTGGAAGAACAGTTCTGTTACTGGCTACTGGGGAAGGGGGTGTTGACTGCAGTTACCCAACTCGGCCACTACACAGAGAACGGAGCTGTCCTTCTGGTTCAGTTGATTCCATCTTAAAGAAAATCTACCATCACAATCCATCCTGATAAACCATGGACACTTACTCATAGACCTAGGCACCGTGACTGTGGGAATCTTCTAATATTTGTTGTCCATGGCCCAAAATGGCCACTTTCTTACAAAAACAGTGTCACACCTGACCATGATTTGTCCCGGTCTTGCAGATCAGCTATATAGAAAATAATGGAACTTAGCTGCAATACCACACACTACCCATGGTCAGATGTGGCACTGTTTTTGGAAGATGTTTTTCAATCACTTTGAAGGTAAACTAAAATCAAAATCAAGCATGGAAAAACCAGGGACACTTACTCATAGATCCCGGCACCGTGACTGTGGCAATCCTTTTATATTTGTTATCCATGGCCTCCTCCCTTCTATCATCAACTTTTAAAATTACGCTAATGAGCCAGAAGGGATCTGGGGGTGTTATCAGAGCTTTTCCATTCTGTAGCTACACAGGCTGTGCAGGAGCACTTCCCCATCCAACTGTGTGCTCCCTGATGCTGGTATGGGGAGACTGAGACGCGCTGCCTTTGAATCCAGATCACAAGGGGGCTTCTGTAACACGCCCAGAGCCCTTCTGACTCATTAGTATAATTTTGAAAGTTGATTTTAGAAGGAAGGGAGCCATGGATAAGAAATATAATAAGATTACCACAGTCTCGGTGCCTGGATCTATGAGTAATGTCCCTGGTTTATCCTGATGGATTTTGATTAAATATTTCCTGTAACCGGTTCGTGACCGCCCGCCGTGTATTCCGATGCATGGAGAGTGCAATTTGTTACGCAAAAAAAAGGAGCCGTCACATAGCGTAAAAATAAAAAAGTTATAGATTTTTGAAGGTGGGGAGTGAAAAATGGAAATGAAAAAACGGGAAAGGGCCCGGTCCTTAACCGGTTAAATCAGTGGTAGGACATGTGTAATGAATAAAAAGCATTTCATTTTTTTTTAGATTTTTATGCTTACAAAATAATGTATAACTGATGATATATATTTTCTGGCGTCGTCAACATTTTTGTCCTGGAGAATCACCGATAGATGATGTCGTAACACAAGATGTAGAGCCATAGGAATGCCTGGCGGTTAGTAAACAATCATGATAGATGGATGGATGGTTGGTGACTACAGACATGTGCAATGTTCCACAGAGGTTTCTGTTCAGGGCGATTATGACGAGTCGTTATATTATGATGTGCTGGTAGAACCTGTCTTATAAGACACTTATGTTTACCTACAATGGCTGGAGCGGAAGTGGAGAACAGAGAAACTAACAAAAAGATCAAAAACAAATCAAAAGCCGCCAACACAGGTGTTATGTACAGTCATGAGAAAAATAAAGTCCACCCTCCTTGAATCTTTTTTGTTTGTACGTATATCAGGACATAATAAAACTACCTACCCTAGTCCCGAAATAAGGGGACTTCTGGATCGCTGAAACTCACTTCCGTTTTTGGTAGAATAGTGGTGGTTAAAATGACTATACAGGCAGTCCCCAGGTTACATACAAGATGGGGTCCATAGCTTTGTTCTTAAGTTGAATTTGTATGTAAGTCGAAACTGTATATTTTATTATTGTAGTTACAGACAACAATTTCTTTGCCCCAGTGACAATTGGAGTTTCAAATTTTTTTTGCTGTAATTGGACCAAGGATTACATTACAGACACCTTACAGCTGATCATTGCAGTCTGGGACTATAGTAACATCCAGAGAGCTTCACCAGAGGTCAGAGGGGTCTGTCTGTAACTAGGGGTCGTCTGTAAGTCGGGTGTCCTTAAGTAGGGGACTGCCTGTACACCAATAACTAAGACCCTAACTATTCCGATTCCCCTACAATACTCTCCAAGATTTCATATTACACTTTATCTGAGCACATAAGAGACATTGGCTACCCAGATTAGTTACAGTGGGGGCTATCGTTACACAATTTGGTCAAGTACTATTGGGTTGCCCAACTACGGTGCCTACGAGTATACAGTAGATGGATGGAACTGGAAAAGCTTTCTATTGGCTGATTCATCCTGTGTTGCTTGATTTTTATTAGTTGATCATCAGCAAGTGCGACCACCTCTATAAAAGCGCATGTTTTGGCAGTTTGATGGTCGGAAGTGTCAAAATTAGAAAACAATCTTGGAGGGGTTCAAGACCATTCGCAAACAATTCTACATTCTACAGTGAGTAACATTATTTACTAGTGAGAAATATTCAAGGCATCCTTCCTAGGAAATGAAAAATATCAAAAGTCAGATAGATCATGCAGTGCTCAGAGAAATAGTTTTTCTAAGTTTGCAAAGTTGGATGTGGATATACCACAAGACTTCTGGAACAATGTCCTAGGGATGAGTACTTAGTAATTTTTGATGCAATTTGTGGCACAAATATGATGAAAAGTGTGCAGAAAGCAAACTGCTTTTCCCTGCAGGACCAGAAATGACATCATATTAAGGTCCTTCGACCCACATTAGGATATTACATTGAGGCTAAAGGACCTGCGATGATGTCATGCTCACAAGGCTTGCTGGAAAATCAATCGCACAGTAGTGATAGGAGGTCCGGCTCTTCTTTGTGAGCTGGATCATTGGGCTCAGCTCACTAGGAAAAGCCAGTTCTTCTGGCTCCTGAACGGCTCCCTATTAAATATATAATAGGGAGCCTCAGTCCAGCCAGTCGCCCCACTCTTAACTCCACTTTTAACCCCAATTTATCAGTTGGGGGGGGGTTTAAGTTATCTATCTGCTCTCTGAAGGGAGCTGACACCTGGAGTTCATGTGAAAAGAGCCGCCTCTTCGTGCCGGCTCGTTTGCGAACAACCTATCACTATGGCACAGGTGGCAGAAGATGACAGGGCTGCTGACATTGAGGCGAGGGTGAAACATGTGGGATAACTGGATGAGGAGACATTCTGTGTGAGGAGAGGGGAAAACATGGGACTGCCTGACAATGTGAGGGAGCCAATATCCACTCATAAAAAAGTTAGGTGAAAAGTGATCAAAAGGTTGTAAATGAAAATGTCCAAACACTAAAGAATGTACGGCCTACTAGTCAAAATAAGGTCCAGGAGTACCCGCCTTCTTGTGGGGTCTTGTACTAGTTGTGACAGGTAATTGTCTTTGGTTATTGCCAAAAACCTTCTGCCTTTGTAGGACCTACAAGTCTCTGCCCCAGTCTATATCAGTGTAGTCAAAGTCATGGTAAGTACTTCACTGTGTTTTGAGGCCATATCTATTTGACTTATCAGCAGTTCTTCTGCTGCCTCCATTATATTTGGAGCTTTATAATAAACTCCTTGTAATATTTCAAGATGTTACTGTAAGATGTTAATGATTCTTGGGGGAAGGTCACTTTTCACACGAGTCCAGGGGCGGATTAAGACTTCCATGGGCCATGGAACCTATGAGAATTTCTTAGGTGAAGGTCCTTCTCATTTTAAAATGTGGTGGGTGGTTTGGGTGGCCATGGGCCCCCTAGAAGGCTTGGGCCCTGAGCTATCACCCAATGCACCTATATTATTATAATCCATGGTGGAATCTGTTTTTTGCTTCTCTCCAACAGAGGTGGTCTTAGTCTCCTGTATATCAAGAAAGACCAAACAACTGAGACCATTTTCTGCAGAATCAAAAAATGTTGACATATGGGACACTACGTCACGCTGCCTGATTACTACAATATAACATTGGCGTCACATAAGGAAGTAGTAATGGAACCTTTTATATTGCTACATCAGCTTACGGCCGTAATGCCGGTAGGAAAAATCAACTTCTTGTTTCCAAAACTATCATTTAAGAAGTGATGAATCAACAGATCTGCCTAGAGGAGGCAACGAGCGTAATATTATCAGTTGTGTAACAGAAATGAGTAAGAGAAGAGCCATAGATCAATCCGAACTAACATGAATTTCTGCACTGATCGTCTTCTCTTTCACCTCTAATCTAGTTCTACTGTCTGATTCCAAGAATAGTAGAAGAACAAGTTCAGGGATCCCGCCAAGCAAATCGTAAAGTGTCTACTCTGCCAGGATTGTACTTCCTGGAGAGTGCGTATGACGCGAGGAGACAGATGGTGCGACGCCTGTTTACAACAACAAGGTATCAGGCAGATGATAGAAGGTTTATGTACAAAAAGTTCCTGGGCAAGAGCATAGAGCCAAGGTGTCCTCATGTCTGTCAGCTGCTTGTCTCCATAACCCTACATGACCCGGTCAATACAGTCCACTCCTGTAATAACATCTATACCAACCATTATAGCAACTGTCCAATGTGACCGTCTTTTTATAGATTCAGCCCTGACATTCCTGTTTTTCTAGGATTGAGCAATTGACTCCTGGCTGCTACTACAATCCTGGAGAGGAGCCAAAGTTTTGCGCTCCACCACAGTTATCATATCAGTCATCGGACACTTTCACTTTTACTCACATTGCATTCACAGATATTACATGGAGAAACGTTTTAAGAAACTTTACTTAGAACTTTCTTGAAGCACCTTTGGCAAGTCTAGAATGTGATGGCACAAGAATTGCACCACTGAATTTGGGGATTTTTAGGCAATTTTCTTTGAAGTTACACTCAAGCTTTATCGGGTTGGATGGGGGACATCCATGGTTTCTCCAATGGCTATTAGCTGGGTCACTCCCGTGTTGTCCTGGCTGTGAGTCTATGGTCGTTGTCTTGTTGGGAGAAGAACATTTGGCCTGAGGTCCAATACACTCTGGATCAGGGTTTGTACTTTGCTCCATTTATCCCCTGAAAAACACCCCATAGCATGATTGAAAGTTCTGGTATTGGGCAGGTGTTAAGTGTTGTATGGTTTCCTCTTGACATGATACTCAGATTTGAAGCCAAAAGGTTCAATCAGAATGGGCGAGCGCTGACTGACCCATGCAAATTTGACCATGTTTTCTCCTCTGGTATATCACTCCTGTCCATTTTCCTAGTTATAACCCTAGTCCCTGCTCCAGATCATATGACTGCTTTATCATTACTACAGCCGCCATGTACAGGGTTGAGTATCATTATTATGACCATCCCCAAACAATGATGCCTGGGACCCTGAGGTTGCGGCTACACGTCGCGTTTATATTGTGTTTTGAAACGCATCACAACAGCTGATGAGAGGTGAGTTGCCCAATTACATTACTGTTAACATTTGTGTTTTCAAAACTCAATGTAAACATGATGTTAACAGTGATGTAATTGGGCAAATCACCTCTCCTCTGCTGTTGTGATGCGTTTCAAAATGCAATGAAAACGCAACATGTCACCGTACGCTTAGCTAATGAATGAAATCATGTGCCATGTGCAATCTTCTGGGGTATATGAAAGTGGTGGTGAACCTATGGCCAGGGGGCACTCAGAGCCCTTTCTGTGGGCACCGAGCCCTTCACCCCAACAGAGTTTCCCAGACAGGACTCAAGGCTTCATCCTGTTATCTAATACAGCCCAGGACGTGCCATGCTCAGCGCCATTTTAAAGCAACATCCTTGGCTTCCAGGGCTACAAGACGAACAAGAAGGTGTGGATAGAGATGGATTATTGTTGGAGCTCCTGCTTTGGGAACCCTAATTGTTCCATTTCATGGTACCCTGGAGGGAAACTACGATCCAAATTTCTCCATCTTCTTTCTATTGTATTGGTGTCCTCAGGACGCCAATACGATTGAAACCAGTGATACAGCAGGGATCAATATGTTGCTGCTTAAATTGTCATGTTGGCACTTTCCAACATATAAGTGGGTTTTGGTTGTACTTTGGGCACTCTATGTCCACAAAGTTGTCCATCACTTGTATATGGTTGGCTCACTTGTATATGGGGTCGGGTGTCATAAAGTTACATATGACCACCTTGTTTACATGGGGAAATTTGCAAATGTCCTTTCCCTTCTTCAGTGGATCATGCATGTCTTTAAAGTCACTGTATACCTGGCTTGCTGGCTTGCAAAGGCAATCTCTCAAGGGATGATGGTCGGCTATCAGACCACCGCTGGTAGTATATCACCTTGTGAGAGATTTAACGATTACTACTTCTGAGTATAATTAATGCTGAAATTAGATCTCCAGCCGGAGGGTTTGGCATTTTACACACTTGATCCTCTTGAATAGCAGCTGAGCTGCAGTACACCAGCAAAGCCACTGCACAGCATACAGCGCTGTCTCTTTCTTACACTGTGCACAGATCCATCAGGAGATCCAGATGATGTAGTTGGATATGTCGGGCCCTTACCGATGTGATACCGATGAACTATCCTAAGGCCTTTTACCTACTAACCATGAATATATCAACTATAAAAGCCATAAAAGTTAACTGTCTATACTCTTGCAGGGCCAGTACGAGGTGTTTTGGTGCCTCAGGCAGCCTCCTGCCCTTGTAGGAGCAATTTACAAACTGGTTTACTTGCTAATAAAAAAATACTTAACTAGTAATCCCAGTGACTCATGGGTGACACGGTTTCTCCAGAAAAGTAACCTGCCAACTACTCAGAGTCCTCGACTTCCCTTTTCTAATTCATGTAACAAGTTATAATTAGACCGTCATTATGATTTCTCCAGAAAACCGCAAAGATTACAGCAGAGTAAGCTTTAGTCAGGGGGCAGATATATGGGGTTCAGGGGGTTCATTTACATCCAGAATCTGGGAGATTCTAGCACCTGAGAGGACACCAGTATTAAATCGGCACAAGGTATATGGGGGCTTTGTGATAAATTTAAAATGGTGGACAAGCAGACGCAGGTTACGTCCTGACTGATTGCTTCTGCAGCTATTCTCATCATGTATAACAAGAGACGGGGTCGGCTCCAGGTTTCAGTAGGCCACTTGGCGACAGAGCCCCAGTGGGCCCCTTTGCAGTGAACTCACATGGCAGCATTAACAATTCAGAAACTGAAACGGTCTCCTGTTCCATAAAATATTCCCTAGTTTATCAACCCAAAGAGTCCCCTCATGGTTATTTTATATACAGCCCCCTCACCCCCCCATGGAATCCTTATGTACAGCCTTATGTGGGCCCCCCAGCAGCTCTGGGCCCCGGCCACTTGTCCATGTATGCTCAGTGCTTGCGCCGGCCCTGACAACAGAAATCACTTACAATGATCAAATCATTCTGACTCTTTCCTGCTTTCTCACTAGTCGCTTGCCATTGTTGACACATGACCTCCATGGCCACAGCGCCAGACTCAGAGATGATACAAGCATTATAAGTTGTCAATATCAAGTGTCAGGCAGAGGAATACCATGACATTTCTTTGCATTACCAGCAGCATGACAATTTAATCAACAACAATTTGTGTTTACACTCTTACTCTTAGTTCTACCTATAAAATGATCCCCTCCACAAACCATGTGTCCAGATCACAGCCCCCATTGTGGCCATATGAATGAGGCCTTAAGGTGAAGATCCAATAGTCCTCAAGTGTTAGGAGGAGTTTCCTGCAACCCCCTCCCATGGTGGGAGTGTTAACACGTTCTATGGCTTGTTTTTAAGCAGTCCGTTAAAAAACGCATCCGTTTTTGACTCGTCTTAATTAAGACAATTGGTAAAACCGGTCAAAAACTGATGCGTTTTCAAAAAACGCATGCATTTTTTAAACACATGCGTTTTTAACGGGCTGTTTAAAAACAGCCCAAAAATGGGTTCAAAACGCCACGTGTGCCGCCGGCCATAGAGGTAAATGAGTAGGAATGGATATCTCGGAAATGTTTCAAAATACTAGAAAGATGTTTGTGTGGCCGACCTATAGATGTGAATGTAGTAGGATGCAGTAACATAGACCACATCTATTGGAAGAAACGGGATTAACAATGGAAGTGGCACTTCCCGCACTGAGTCTACAACCAGGGTCTAATATGGTGGCAGTGATAGCTTCTTGAGTGAGTATTGGAAGATATTTTTTAATAATGGATGTAATTTGTTGATATTCAGTATGGTAAGTTCTTTAGATTCAGTATTTCTAGCAGTACTGCTAGTTTAGTAGAGATAATTCTGTCTACTCTTGGTGAAAACTATTTGTTTAGCTCTATGTAAATTGGGCTGGGTGTTCCCCCTATGTCAAGGACTTGTGTCAATTTGATGTTGTTGATGTTTGTATTGTTCAGGAGTGGTGCAGGCTCTTTTATCACTTACATTTTCTCCTATAGGTAGGTTTTTGGTGACATGTCTGGCAACTATCTTCGCATAGAATTGTGTTGGCCGCAGATGATTTACGATAAAGTGACGCGACTACTTGTCCACTGATCAAGTCTGAATGAAGATGAAGATCTAAGAAGGACATGTCCGTAATATCCTGCTGGTAAGTACAATGTTCAAGGAAAGCCCATCGGCGACAGGCTCCTGCCAAATTTACAGACAGTCGTCGATGTATCTCCCATACCATCAAATACTGTGAATGTAGGGATTGTGATCAGAAAAAAGGTAAAGTTTATCCCACTAAGGACGTTATATGTCAGAAACGCGGCAGCCACGTCCCTACTATCATTCTTTGCTTTTAATCGCATGGAATAAAGATTTACTATTATTATTACTATTTCCTATTTAACTTAGTCATGCTGGTGGATCCTTTCATATGGAGTTTCCCTTACTAGAAAAGCTCATTGTTTCTTCTGGTCTAGCGTCTCACTTTATCACGGCTGATGTCCATTTGTCCATCAGCTATGCCGTTTTTTTCTTTTTTCCATACATGTCATATTCCCAAGCCCCGCACCCACCCGTACCCATATTCACATGGCTTCCACTATACTTTAATTCTCATAGCTCCCTCCTTACTCCTATTCTCTTGGCTCCCTCTATTGTTCTATTCTCCTGACTCCATCCATACCCCTAATCTCATGGCTCCCACCATAACTCTATTCGCATGGCTCCCCACATACCCCTATTCTCCAGGCTTCCATTATACTCCTATTCTCATGGCTCCCTCCATACTTATATTCTCATGGCTACCTCCATACCTCTATTCTCATGGCTACCTCCATACCTCTATTCTCATGGCTCCCCACATATCCCTAATCTCATGGCTCCCCACATATC
>CM033647.1:15585958-15626061 GCA_019512145.1 Engystomops pustulosus | reverse complement strand
CCATACCTCTATTCTCATGGCTACCTCCATACCTCTATTCTCATGGCGACCTCCATACCCTTTTCTTTCATGGCTCCTTCCATATCCCTATTCTCATTGTTAATCAATTCCAGACTATTAGTGGTGATCGGTTATACAGAAACAAGTCTCCATCTGTGGGTCTGACCCATCCTGGTGGAACAGGTCAAACTCCTAACCATCCCATAACTCCATCTTCTCCATTGCTGGTGGTACCATGACAAGTCCATACCAACCTAGTGACACATTGCATAAGACGTATCTCGCTTCCTCCATCCATCAGTTATGATATAATCACATGCTCACACAATGTGGCCTGACGTCCATTAATATATATATATGTCAGTCACATAGCTGTCACATTACCTAACCCTTACATAACTGTCCTGACTATAAGTCAAGTTGATGCCACCAAGTGACAATACTGGATGGTAACTAAATTGGGAAAATCTGAAATAAAGTTGTGCTGTACAAATCTGTAGATCCAATATCTGATCCACTTCTCTGTTACGACATTTTTGGGTTCTTACTAGAACAAATTTGCTGCATTTCTACCCTAGGTGAATGAACACTAATAATGATTATGCCCCCCTAACTCCTTCCTCATCCCTATATTATGTATGACACATGTATAGGTATCACAGAGTTATCACATCACTGTACAGGGATAATACACACAGTGATGTCACAGTACAGGGATAATACACACAGTGGTGTCACAGTACAGGGATAATACACACAGTGGTGTCACAGTACAGAGATAATACACACAGTGATGTCACAGTACAGGGATAATACACACAGTGATGTCACAGTACAGGGATAACACACACAGTGAGTCACAGTACAGGGATTAATAAACACAGTGATGTCACAGTACAGGGATAATACACACAGTGATGTCACAGTACAGAGATAATACACACAGTGATGTCACAGTACAGGGATAATACACAGTGATGTCACAGTACAGAGATAATACACACAGTGATGTCACTGAGATAATAAACTCTCTATTCCATACATAGAATATGGAGGAATCTAGAACAGCGCTTGCATTATTGGTGTGTCCATCAAACTGAAAAGTCTGCTATAGGGAGTTACCCCATATATGGCAGGTAAGTCAAGGTCTCTGTATGCAGTAAACACATAGAAAACAATCGCTGTGTCCTTAAGAAGAGGTTGAAATAAGTATCTGTGAGGTGAGTGATACATACCATACATGTCTATATCTGCTGACATGGTCACAGCTGCAGGAATGGAAAACACTATCTTTCTGTTATATGATAAAAATACAGAGTTGTGAGAAAACAACTTTTAGGGCAGATTAAAAAACAGGTGAGAATTTGCATTACCACAGAATCCATGAGCAAAGTATCTCCGGGGGTGTAACATACGGGGGTGGGAACCGGTGTGGTCACATTTAGGCTCAGTCCGCCCCCTCATACAGGAGACCGGTACTATGAAGCATATATAGTACAGTATATACGGTCCCTTGGCCCAGGATTTGGATTGGGCCCCAGCAGTTTCAGGTTACACCTCTGTACATCGTAGGTTCATCGAGTTCTTGGTATATAAATGTCAAAGATTCCATTCACTGCAAATACCTGCGGTAGAATCCATTACCCTGGGGGCCACAAGGGAAGATTCTCCCCTGTATTATACCATAAGCCCTGATATGAGAGGAAATCTATCCCCAAAATCCATCATGATAAATCAGGGACACTTACTCATAGATCCAGGCCCAGTGACTGTTGTAATCATATTATATTTATTATCCATGGCCTTCTCCCTTCTAAAATCAACTTTTAAAATTATGCTAATGGACCTGAAGGGATTCTAGAGGTATTTTCACAGTCCCTCTGTGTGTGCTGAGAGAGCAGGGGTAGATAATATAACAGATTGTGGAGCTACAGCATGGAGGGGCTCTGGTAATGTTCTCAGAGCCCATGAGGCTCATTAGCATAATGTTACAAATTGATGTTAGAAGAAAGGAGGTCATGGATAACAAATATAAGATGATTACCACAGTCACGGTGACTGGATCTATGAGTAATGTCCCTGGTTTATCATGATGGATTTTGATGGTAGACTTTCTTTAAAGTGGCTGCTTTTGGATTTTCCCACTATGTCCATTTATCTTGTCTCCAAAGAAAAGGGTCTGCTTACTCTACCACTAAGACCCCTGGCTACCAGGAGAACATGTTGTGCAGAACCTGAATGTTCTGTATGAATGACCCAAGTTCTTTTGGAGTTTCACTACAGCTATCTCCTACAGCCCCACAGAAGTGAATGGAGTACTGGATGACCTTGTCTCCTCTCCTATGGACAGGATATAAATAGTGGGAACAATCTTCTTTAAAGCAAATCTGTCAGGCAATATGCACTATATACTGAAAATGGACTCTGAGGTGTTTTGTACATTATTCTTATTAGTGTGCAGCATGCTTTACAGGAGTCTCCTACCATACTGATATTAATGAGCTATCTATAGGACGAGTCGTGAAGATCAGTGGAGGACACTTGAGACCCCAGTTTCTTCTGCCACTGGAATCAGCAACATCCGGCTCTATTCTCCGTTTCCATTTTTTGTGCTGGGATCAGATTAATGTACATGGGGGAGGGACTCTAAAGTGTCTGATCTTAAATTCCTAAAGAAATTTCCTAAAGAATTCCTATTGGTGCCATCACACGATTGGCTTTGACTCCGTATTGAAACAGAATCAAAGGGGGAGATTTATCATCAGTCTCTTGGAGCAGAACTGTTCTAGTTGCCCATGGCAATCAGAGCTCAGCTTTCATTTTCCAACAGCTGTAAAATTACAGCTTATCTCTGATTGGTTTCCATGGGCAACTAGAACAATTTTACCTCAGAAACTTGATGATAAATCTCCCCCAAAGTGTACAGGGGTGGGACATGGCCGATCGCATATTCGTTTCTAAGCAAACGCATGCAATCAGCAACCGGCCCCCGGTGTTACCGATCGTACGTGTTCCCATAGAAAGGCAGTGGCCCAACCCCGGCCACTTTGATGATCATATGATGGCACCCTTAGGTTGATGCCACAAGTGGTGTTTTGAACATGTTTTTGGTCCGTTTTTAAGCAGTCCGTTAAAAACACATCCATTTTTTGAAAATGCATCTGTTTTTGACAGGTTTGACAAATTATCTTAATTCAAACTAGTCAAAAATGCATGCGTTTTGTGACGGACTGCTTAAAAACGGGCCAAAAACGCATTCAAAACATGCGTTCATCACCCTTAAAGAACAAGAAAAATATATTTATAAAAAATTCACACCCACAACTGCTTTGGGTCCTGGAGATTGCAATGGGGTCCCACACTAACATCCTAAGGATTCCAATATAGTTTAAATGAATGGCAAAGCAGGAAGCAATAGACTTCTTGCTCTACCATTCAGAGGGGATCTATGCATTAGAGGACCCCCAGAAATAATTTTGTTTGGGGTCACCGTAATACATCTATTTCGAAAATCTATTTGTTGATTGGGCTAATGCTGTCAAAAAAAGTTACATGTTGTCATGTAAAAAATGATCAGCTATTTCTTTTGATCCACCCTCCCCAAAAACAAGCACACACAGCTTGGCCAAGCATATTTTGAATGGGAACAGATATTGCTGACTTTGCTAAAATTTGGTATGGGACCTTACATTTTTCATAATGATATGATGGTGTTACAGATGGATCATGACATGGATGTGGTGAGTTTACAAGATGGGAAAGTGTTGAACAGGGGCCACCTTGTCCTGTGTTATCCATATGTCATAGTTTTACATAAGAAAAGGGGTGCTCCTGGGGGGGGGGGGGGGGGTGCCTATAAATTCACCACAGTCACAGGGATCTGTCAGTGTAGATATTTTATTACTGTAGTATATGAAATATCCTATATATATATGGCATGATTAAAGGCAAGCAAATATCACCTTGAAGCTCCTTCGTAGCAAGTCTACACATAATACATGGAGTGAACGCATGCGATAGTAATGACACGACAACGGAAATCATAGCAAAAATAAATGTAATAAAAAGTGTTGGGTTTTCAGGGTTAAACATTTTGGCAGGTAACATACATAATACACAAGGAACCATTCCGGCCATTACAGACATTGAGGTCCATCTACTGATCCAGTATGAAAGACTCTTAGCAGCAAAAACTTCTCCTGTTAACTTGACCCTGGAAGTTACCATCTTAAAGGGATCAGTGCAGCAGATAGTATCCCTTCCAGAGGTAAGTAGCAGCAGAAAATAAAATAAATGGCAGGGCATTACACTTTTGGTTCGTTCATTGATGAAATCAAAATGGCACAGTATAAACAATGTATAGTGTACTAGTGTAACAGATACAGTACTAGTACAAGGTATACATCACTAGTGTAACAGATACAGTACTAGTACAAGGTATACAGTACTACTGTAACAGATACAGTACTAGTACCAAGTATACAGCACTAGTATAACTGATACAGTACTAGTACACCGTATGTATACGGTGTAGCAGATACAGTACCAGTATAATAGATACAGTACCAGCACAACGGATACCGTACTAGCACAAGGTATACTGTACTAGTGTAAAGTTTACAGTACTAGTGTAACAAATACAGTACTATACCGTACGGCAGATACAGTACTAGTACAATGCATACGGTGCGGCAGATACAGTACTAGTACAATGGATACAGTACAACCGATACAGTATATAGACCTAACAGCACAGTATAACACTCATGAACTAGGTGTTTATATGCTACAGGTTCACAATTTCACGTCTAGGCGGAGTTCCAAGAATTTATAGTCTAAAACGTGGTACAATTGCTATAGGCAGAGGATAAAGGAATGTAAATTACATACTGGTACCAAATTTACAATTACGAGCATCCTCATAGTAAACATTTAGTAACACGGAGGACGGTCATACTAGGGATTAGTCACGTCCTACTGGTGGTGGACACTTGTCACGTCTCAGGTGACTTTAGGTTGGCACCGCTGTATTCCTTCTTTATCAAATAATTAAATCAATGGAGAGTTAGGTTAAAGGGGTTGTCCTATATTCAACACTAATCATCTATCCATAGGATGATAATGGGGAACGAAATGAAGGAACAATTGCCTCTACAATTATAAACTTATGGGACGGGTGAATATAGCTGAGGGTTGTCCTCCGCTATCTCCATTGGTCGTATGACTGGCCTACAGGGTGTATGTTTGTATGTGTCATTTAGTTTCGTTCTCTCTTATTTTGTAGTGGTTACACATTACTGCAAAATTTTTGACCTATTGTACAATGTCCATAGGTGGTCAGCAACGAAAGATGAGGAGCAACATCATAGAGTTCTTCCACCTTGTCGATATGAAGCGATGCCAACGTAGAAATATTTATGTGATAAAGTGCCTTCTATGCAGTGTAGTCAGTGCTAACAGAACACTGTAACCGGGTCATCAGTACTGTACAGGCACGGCAGGATGGCTATCAACGCCTCCTCTATGGAGAACAAGTGCTTGTCCTCCGCTTCCGGACAGAAACTGTGCATAAAGTTTGCTAGTCGTAGCAGATATTCGATATTGTGTCCTGCCCGACCGCTGGAGACTACGATCTGAGCTGCAATCTCTTCCTCAGGGGCCGGTCCCAAATAACCCGGATTCTGCGGGGTGGCGATATAGACTAGAACCGGAAGTACTCCCTCTTCTCCTTCATCTTGAGGGTAGAACTTGACCAGCTTTGTTACGTAGCCTCCAAGAACTGACTCTCGTATGTTCAGATACTCGAGGGAGGATTCAATTTGATCACCACGTACTTCATAGGCGATGCCCCACGTGGATTCCTGGAAGAAAGAACATAGATAGGGAGTTATAGATCGGATTTCTATACATATACATGATATATATACCTTACATCAAATGTACTATCATGAAGGCCAATTTAGTGTGAGATTGTGATCTTTTGGCACCAGCTCAGGCCTAAATCTATGGGATGTGCCTATGTCTAAGAAGGGCAGACTACCAGGGCAATAACAGCAATGACAGATTCATATAATGTAATAAATGATAGATATTTGTGCCGTGTTATAACTATAGGGATGATGGGGGTAGCTGTGCACACAGGCCCCACATCCTGAAGAGGGTCCTTCTGTCACATAACAAGATACCACTATTGGGAGCTCCTCTACCAAATTTGCATTCTCGTTTGAGGGCCTACCGGCCATAGGTTATTGGGTTCCAGGTAAATGATCTAGAAATTATAAATTTTCTAAGTGTTAATACAATCACAGAAACCAACTCACCTCAAAATCTTCTTGTAAAGTTACCACTCGGCCGGGCTGCAAATGGAAAAGAGGAATATGATGAGACCTCTGGGTATTATATTGTACGTTCTCATATATTTTATTTTTATGAAATAATCTATTGTACTGTATATAAGAATATTATGCATGTTATTGTATTATATATTATCATATATTGTACATTTTATTATATACTATTCCTTATATGAGTATATCTATATATTATATATACATCTATATACTGTGCCATTTATACTATATCTATGCAGAGTGTATATATATTCAACTTAATGTAATGTGCAATACATACATATATATATATTACACATTATATGAAGTTAAATATGATATATACCATATAGACTAGATCTGTACATTGTACTATATGCACTCCCATAATTACTATGTCTATACATTATACTCATCTGTATCCTCTCCCTCACATACTATATATACACCTCTATGTCCTTTCCCATGATTACCATATCCATACATTACACATATATACTAGACATCCTATAGCACATATAGTATACAGCTGCACACCCCCTGATGCTCACCATTTCTGGGCTTCCCCTATGGAAGGTGTCTCCCTGCCAGAACTTGCGGCTGTATCCAGGGATAAAGCCAACTTTGCTGGCAGTAAATTGAAAATCGGGTCTCCAGACGAGGGAGCCATATCCGAATATCCAGAGGGACTTCTGATGGAAGGGGGTGTCCTCCATGGCAGTGCTGGGGTGGTAGTCGGGCATTGAGGCTGAGAATTGGGTAGTGCTGGTGCTGATGCAAGCCGCACATACATATATACACATGCCGGCTCTGAGACACGCCCACCCAGCGGGCCCGACCGCTCTATAGCCAATCGCGTCGTGTTGTTATTTAGAAACCACGCCCACAGTTCCATTCTGCTCTGGCGGGATTGGTGGGAATCTGTGTTTTTCACTCGGCCGGCCCCGCCCTCGCTCGCTGCTGTAAGAATGATGCAACCGCCTGAGAAGGTTTCAGCTCCGGCCGCTCATAGAGCAAAGCGGGAGGAGGATTGCATCAGGCGAGAGCTGCACAATGTATAGACTGTGTGATACCATATACTGTATGCTTAACCCCATCACTGCTGCCATCTAAGAACATACAAGGAAAGGGCCCTGCAGCTTTAACATGTTTGTCAGCTGAATGCAAAAATTTACAAAATGTATTTTATATTTTATGCAAATGAGCATTTCGGTGCCCCATGGGCGGGGCTGTGGGGTTAGTGCACTGGCTCTTGTCCAGTTTTACACATGAGAAAAGTGCAAATGGAAGGTGCAATTCACATGTAACGCTTTATCAAGACCGCTCCATCATATGATAAGTGACCTGTAGAGAAATGGCATAGAAAAAAAACCTAGTGAAGCGGTAAATCTGGCCACACCCCTAGTGCACCAAAAAACTGATTCGCCGGATTCATTAACTTAACCCCTCACCAATGTGTGAGCACATTTCAACCAACAATGTCACTGCAAATGTCCTACTACAAGGTTTGTAGCTGGACTTGGATCCTCACAATGTCCTCACAATGCTGTGCATTCAAGCTGCTCCCCGGCCCATCATCCTGCTGTACAATCTAACCAGAAGTACAGCAGCTCCTACTCAGAGCACAGGGTTGGGAGGGACTATGCACTATTACAGTGCATCAGAGAGCTCCAAGTCCAGCTACAATCCAGCTATAGGATATTGTAACATGGCAGCATTAGGAATGCATGGAACAAACCTGAGGTCAGGGACGCCCTGGCTGAAATAGCTGCAGGCCGCTGCTGCATTAATGGAGATGGATGTAGATCACAGCCTGATACCATGTACAAAAGGTGCGGCGCTGTTATTTTACCCTCCGGTTTCACCCCTTTTCATCCATGGATTTCAACCCTTTCAAGGTTAAAGCTGTGGAAGGGGGTGCAGATGAGTCATAGTATTAACCACCCAATTTCAGGTTTTTGACCTAATTTTGACCTGTCAGGGAAGGGACCTCATAAGTCCTCTAGTAGTACATAAGGTTTTCCCAGTCTGGCGCTGCCTCAGAGGGTGTCATGTGGTATCTGGCACCAAGGCGTTATCAGCAGTTCTATGTGTTGTATAAGTTTTGACCTGTGACCTCCATTGACCAGACCTGTTTTTCCAGCAGATTCCACAGGCGCTAAATTGGAATGAGATCTCAGGAATTTGAAGGCCAAGTCATCTACTTGAGCTCTTTGTCATATCCCATGAAGCACTTTTTGCAGTGTGGCAGGACACAATGGGGAATATCTATCAGGCCCTTACTCTACAATTCGGGCTTCAAAAGTTAGCTAAATATGGAATTAGCAACATTTTGACTTCACAGAAAAGGTTAACTCCACCAGTCTCCAGTTTTTAAACCTGGGTGTGAAAGCATGAACCGGAGATTAACATTCCCAAAATTCACCACATGAGCGCTGTCTGTGGTTAAAATACAATCAAACAGTTATACCTCCCTAGAGAAGGGTCTGATAAATAGTATCAGACTGATCTTTGGTGCCCACAGCGCCTGTGCGTGTCCTGAAAGCTCTGTGGTGAAATTTGGGACACTAAACCATATCTCCAAATCCTTCCGGGAACAGTGAGACAATTTTGGGTTCTACCCTTCTAGCCAGCATCTTCTGGAGAGGAATAGGGGTGCACAATGAAAGTGGGAACAGAGAAGGGCGGCACAAGGAGAAGGCGGGCATAAGAAAAGGGGGCACAATGAGAGAATATTATACTGTGTGGCAACACTTGTGGGTGGGATATGAGGCGAGACAGTGGGCATGGTCACACTTTTTGTCCCTTTATCTCCAACACAAAAGTTGTGGGTGGTTTAGTGTCTCAAATCTCCCTTTCAAGATAAACCAAATTTATCATAAAATTCTTAGCTTTAGCACATTTACATAAACACAATCTCTATGGGAAATATTTATCAGGGCTTGTACCCAATGGCGTAACTAGAAGCTGATGGGCCCCAGTGCAAAGTCTGTGCCAGGCCCTGACTATAATGTATGGTTTATAGTAATAGTCTTCTCATATGGGAAAGTGACACCATAAGGGCCCCCTAAACCTCTTGGGCCCGGTTGCGACCGCACCCTCTGCACCCCCTCAAGTTACGCCCCTGCTTATACCCCTGAAAACTGGCCCTAGTTTATTTTAAACTGTACGCTGCTCCACGCCAATTATGCATTCCTGCCCCATGCCTGCGCACTAGCTATAGCCTGGCCAGTAGAACTGCCTGCCCAGATTTCCAGCAGATTTATCCAGAGCTTCCTTATTAATGCAGTGGGGAGGGGATGGGGACTACATCAGATGCTGGCACAGCTAGTGCCAGCATATGATAAATCTCTTAGCATGGGTAGGTACGGCGCATGCACAGTGGGGCATTATCTTGGCTTTCACTTGACACATCACGAGGTATGTATAAAACTTTATTTTCATTTTTCACCATTTACACAACCTGTAGTTGGCTTAGGGTCCCAAGTCAAAGTCTCTCACCCTCAGAGGCCCATGTAGGACAGTACTTGCATCCCCCTCGGAATCACTAGTGGTTGTACGCGTGGAGAGATGACAGTAGGAGGAGGTGATCTTCTTCCTTCTATCATTTGTAGCTTCTTTCCATTACAGTTTCCTCCCACCCACTTCTTACGTACGTACAGTACCAGGAACTAAAACTTCTCTCTCCTCTCGACAGCTTCGAAATGTCTATGCACTGCAGATATTTGTACACAACAATAAGATTAGCCGTAAAAAATCTAAATAAATCCAGTTCTCTAAAACTATGTCCATCTCATGAGCATCTTTCCCTCCCTGGAAATATCTCATAATTTTAACTGTTTTGGCAGCAGCTGCCTGGCATTGGTCACTAAAATTTAGCTCACCATTCACTAATACCCCTAAGTCTTTCTCTGCTCAGTTTTACCGAGCCATTCACCGTTTAACCCTTTCATGACCGGTCAACGTAAATTTACATTGACCAATTGTCAAGGGTGTATGGAGAGGACTCATGGGCTGAGGGCAGGTGGCTTCTGACCTGTTTGGTCCAAAAAATGTTCAAAATGGTATCAATGAAAATATCATCTTATCCTTGTCCTTAGACCGTCAGAGTATGGCGAGGACTCTTTTTTTCAAAGGTACTAAGACATATCCGAAATATATGATCTTTGTGATCAAACTGACCCAAAATATAAAGGGGATGTGTCAATTGGACCAAAATGTGAAAGACAAAAAAAAACATAGTCCATAAGAAAAATCTGTGTTGTTAGCACCACACCTCATCTGGGATTTTTCCCTACCAGGATGTAACATTTGTCCTGCATTTGGTTAACATTAAATTTGTCCAAGATTTGGTAAAATTTTAGTTGTACTATTTAATATTGTTTTTGATGCAAAAACAACTTAGTTGTATAGTTTGTAGTTGTAGTTTTATTTCTGCATTCTCCAGGATTAAAAAATGTAAACCTTTTCCTTACTGGGCTCTTTCTCATTTGGTCACTCTCTCGTGGTTCAGTTTTTTACTTTCTACTTTCCACAAGCCAATGGAGCTTATTTAGTAAGGGTCCGCGGATTTTCCAACATTTTTGGGGTTTGCGCTATGACAGGTATTTAACAGGGGAGCAGTGCCGTGGCTGATCCAACTGATTCGGACTGAACGCTGGATTTAAATTTCAAATTGTGTCCCATCCAATGCACTTACATGCACCAGGAAGAAGAAGGTGAACGGACCTGAGCAGGGAAACGACACATGCAGGATATCGGGCGCACAATCTTAGTGAATCGCCGCACAGTGCATTATACACAATGCACTTTCGGTAAACAACTCCGGACGGGTAAGTAAATGTGCCCCAATTTTTTTTTTAATCTGTCCATTAACAGAGACATGACGGTTTTTTATCCACCGGACAAATTCTACTTTCTAGTGACACCATTTTATATTTTGTTACGTGTCACATGATCTGTATCTGTCTGCCTCTGGCTGTATAATACCTCATTCCCTTAGTGGCCACTTATCATGCCTCCAACACACTTGTAGTGTCCCTTTTTCTGGAACCCTCATAACTTAAATGCCCCATCTCTGATAGACCAAATTATACCCCCCTTTTCTGTAGTCCTCCAGCTTATGCTTCTCTTTCTGTAGCTCCAGCACCTAATGTTGCCCTTTAGTTAGCTCTCCCTTCTTATGCCCCCATTGTACATATACTGTTTCTATATTGCAGTCTGCTTCCAGCAGACTGTAATATAGATTGTCTAATGACAACTATGGGAGCCTTTAACAGGCTCCCAGCTGTCATGGCAACCGATCAGCGTCCACTAATGATGTCATGGGGTTACCAATTTCCCATGGCAGTACCAATGTAAAGCACTGGTAGGTCCCGTGAGCCCTCTCTCTACAGGTCTTACAGCTGTACAATATAGATTATAATATAGAGAGTTTTGGCAGTAGCCTAATGCCCAAATCTTATAGGGGGCCAATTGCCACCCAAACCACCTACCAAACTTTACACTGAGAAGGACCTTTACCCCTGAAATTCTCGTACATCTGTTTCTGCTCTGAATATATTTATACACAAGAGCCATTTCAGGACCTTTGAAGGTCCTCCAAAGGTTCTGAAACCACAGCTTGAAAGCAGCAGAAGGGACACGTCTTCTATCCCCAAGAAACTGATTCTACTATCATATGTAGGAAGTGATTCCCCACATGTAGGGGCTATAATATTCATACAGCCCAGGGCTCATGGCAGTCTGAATCCGCCCCTGGTTGCAAGGGGCTGAGGACATGACAAAGCTGTCGCTCTAGTGCTGGAGTGTAATACCTTAGGCTCATCACTAGGGTGGTGCTGCTGCACCCTGCCTGGCACTGTGCCACCTTTCCCTGTGCTGCACTAGTCCAATATACTTAGATAACAATCCTCTAGTCCATTGTTAGTAGGTTGTCACCACACCCTGCAGTACTGTACCTAACGTCACACATAGGCGAGACTGAGTATCACCTTGTACAGGTGAGAGATAAAGTTATGTAACCAGGAGCAGTGTTTATCAATGCCAAAGTCACCTCCCTGCTACCTCACAGGTACTCATACTTCCCCTGCCGTCATCAAGCAATTCCTAGGCAATCAATTATACATAGATTGCGTGCCAAAAATAACCTAAAAGAAGACCTGTCACTAGAATTGTACCCCCTCCCACCAGTAATATCTGCTGGTAAAGGGTTAAATGGCGCAGATGCATTTTTTGGGTAATTTCCAAGCTTTCCAGTACATAGCGTGGGATATTAAATACTGACACCAGGAAGAACCATTTCTTACACAGAAAACGAACCCTCAGCTCTGTAAACGCAAAATGTAAAAAATAATGGATTTTCAAGGGAACAAAGTGAAAAATGTAGATGCAAAATGGATAAAAGGCTGCGGCGGCAAGGGGTTAAAGGTTGGTTATTGGTTTGCGTTTAGGTCAGGGCACGTGGACCCATTATCTGGAAGATTTTCGGTTTAGTGGTGTTTGACTTTGCTGCAATGTTTTCTGGCGACTTGTTAGCAGTTTGGTCTCCGTCAGTATTCAAGTAAACATCACCGAATTGTTACAGAATCTATGAAAACTTTAAGACAATCTTCTATTTTTATACTTTTATAGTTTTCTTTTTAATTTTGCAAATGTGCTAAAATCAACTAAAAGTCACAGGTCACATTTCTATTTCTTTCCCACTGGAGCTTCTCTCTGGGTCCTTGAGAATGAAGGATTAGGAGGGATTATCTGGACTCTTGGTCTTCTAACAAAGTGAAGATATCACCAGAGGTGCGGGGAATTTACCTTGAAATATAATCCAGATAATCCTTGGAATAATTATTCTGATCTTTCTTTGCTTTGGAATGAATGGATACCGATAAGGTTTCCTTTAAATATTGTTGTATTCTCAATAAACTTTGGAGCATTATTATAGCCCCATCCTGGAGTGTTGTGCTTACTGATCAACCTAAAAGGAACAGCTGAGGTCTTGTTTTCTCAGGAGGAAGTAACTTGTGACTCTAGTGAACTACTCTAAGGGCTCATGCACACAACCAAATTTTCCCGGTCTCTTTGTTCCTCTTTGGCAGGTCTCAATGCTAGGACATGCTGCTGAGTGGAACATTGAGAGAGCTCTGTTACATCATTGGGCACTTGAGCAAAGTCATGTGACCAGGGTGATGTAATCTAAGGTCCTGTTACATTTGCAACAAGTACCCCATGTATTTATCTGATCACATGAAATCACAGCAGCCTCCATGAAGGATAGAGAGGAGTAGAATTCTATGGAGGATGGGGAGGAGTAGAAGTTCATCTAGGCATGCTGTGATTTCATGTGATCAGATACATACATGGGAATGATGCTGCAAAGTAACTGTTTATAGGACCTAAGATGACATCACAATGGTCACATGATATTTAGTGCTAAATGCTGAGAAAAGACATGGGAAGGAGTAGTAGTAGATTCAGGGCTTGTTGGTCTTCTTCTTTGGATTCATTGTCATGGGGGAATTTTTTCTATGAGATTGTCGTTGATTCTAGTGAATTCATGGCTGGATAGTGATATGGTCAAGAATCTGGCATTGCTGTTACTCTTCCCTATGGTACTGTAAGTGGCCATATTTTGCTAATAAACTATAGTTGTTAGACACAGATAATATGGGTCATATTTAATAATTGTTTGACCCCTAAATCTGTTCCAGTGATTCCTTAGGCATTAGGTGTTTCAGTTTTAACATATGGCTTAAAGCTGTGCAAATACCAGATTATTGTAATGATGTGGCTAATGGTTTGATTGGTCTGATTTGGTCACAATGGTGTCATTGTTGAAGATATCAGTGAGACTGGTGACCTGGTCTGGTTATGTTGTAGAAAGGAAGTGGTTTAGTTCGGGTTTGGACAAACTCAGCTAAGCCTGATGGCTGAGTGGGTAGCACTACAGCCTTGCAGCGCTGGGGTCCTGGGTTGAAGTCTCATCCATGTCAACATCTGCATAGAGTTTGTATGTTCTCTCTGTGTTTGCATTGGTTTCCTCCGGGCCCTCCGGTTTCCTCCCACACTCCAGTACATACTGGTAGATTAGATTGTGAGCCCCATTGGGGACAGGGACTGATTTGACAAGCTCTGTGCAGCGCTGCGTAATCTGTGTGCGCTATATTAAAAATAAAGGAATTAAAGGAAGCCCAAACTTTATCGGTTCCGCTCATCACTAGTCAATTGTTAACTATAACAAGCAGTGAGGATTAATTCCACGCTGATAGGATAAGGATTCTGTCCATCAAAGCAGGTGAACTGTTAGTGAACCAGAAAGGACACTGCTGGATGTGCTGCACAATCCATCAAGACTTCTAGGAAGAAACAGAGCAGTGTTCACATTAGTAAGGACAGAACAATATTTATCGGCGCCCCCTTCGCCGCACCTTGTTGACCAAAGATGATGCCAGCACAGATATTACAGACTATGTGCCAAATATAACCTTAAGCAATAATATAGTGCTGTTTTCTGTTCTTTCCCCTATGAATTTACAAGTAGATACTCTGGATGCACCAGACTCTGTCGCCCAGGGGCCTACTGAAACCTGGAGCCAACCCTGGGTGGCAAACAAGTCTTTCTTATGCAATATTATATTATCATTGGTGGTAGTAGTACAGTAATGGAATCTGGCATTGCTGTAATTCTTCCCTATGGTAGTGTCGGTGGCCCTATTTTTCCAATAAACTGTAGTTGTTGGACACCAATAATAAGGGTCATATTTCTGTACTGTGACATCACTGTGTGTATTATCCCTGTACTGTGACATCACTGTGTGTATTATCCCTGTACTGTGACATCACTGTGTGTATTATCCCCTTTACTGTGACATCACTGTGTGTATTATCCCCTGTACTGTGACATCGCTGTGTGTAGACTGGCAGTATCAATAAAAAACAACCCAATGATATAAACCCACCCGTCCCCTGCGCCAAAAAACTAAACAGGAAGCTGTCTGATGGGAGAAAAAGTGGAGGTCGGCCACAGCTTTATTAATTAACAATATTTACAAATAAACTGACCTGTGGGAAGAACCAGACCCTTCCGGAATTATTCACCTCGCATGCCTGGCCCCGCCTACGCGGGGGCATGTCCTTGTTGGTCCGACAGGTGATTACGACGTAAGCCGAGAGGGTCCAGCTTCCTCACAGGCCACTAGGAGTACAGTGTACCCCTACACTGTGCTCCGACCCCCACACAAAAGGAACAGGGCCCTCTCAATGGCGTCCTGGAGGCCCGATATAAAAATATCCAGGCCAATCTCATTCAGATGAACCCCGTCCTCTCTCATAAGGCCCGAGTTATCCCCCTCCAACTGCCTATGGCGTATAACTACTCCACCCCTTGACCGCACAAAACGGGCTACCCGCATGTTGAGCATGCGCCTAGCCCTTTCTATGGAATCGGGGCTGCGGGCGCCATTCCAGATCACCCGTGGCACTATCTCCGACCACACTACCACTAGATCACTAAAAAAGGCAGAAAAACGCTCGAAATCCGATCTCATCACCGAAATCAAATCAGCGAGCCGCGTTGAACACATGTCGTTCCCCCCAGCGTGGACAACAAGGATTGTAGGCCCCGGAGAAGCCTTGCTGATGGCCACCACTTCCGGCAAAACTTGGAGCCATTTAAGGCCTCTGATCCCCCTCCAGGACAGGTCTGCGGAGGTAAAACCTAAGTTCAGGCCTCCCGGCCGGACAGCGGCCCTCCGCGCCGCCCAATGAATGTACGAATGTCCTACAATCCAAACTTTCGGACGAGCAAATTCTGCAAAAAACAAAAAGAAAGCATGTTAGTCCAACAGCAAATTTGGGCGAATATAACGCCTAAGGCAATCAGACTTCCACCTGCCAATGCGCATAATATCAGCATCCGAAAGCCCCGCCGCATCGGCCGCGGTAGCGGCCCCGATCCGAAACGAGTGGGTCCCGAACTCCGCCACCGGCGCACCCGCACACGCCAGCGCCTTCTTAAACAAAGAAATAAACTGAAATTTTGTGAGGGGGGACCCGTCCCGGTGGCACAAAAAGGGGGAGGCCTTTGGGCGCTGCGCGATGAAACTACCCAACAAAAGGAAAGGGCAAAATGAGCCACCCACCTTGCCCACTGACAGCCAGCGGCCCGCACCATAAATGTCCGTTTTTGACCTTCTCACAAGGACCTTAACAAATTCCCCAACCACGATAACGTCCCCTTCAACTAAGCTAGCCTTCGCACGGCTGGACGCAGCCACTAATTCACTGACCCTCAACGCACAAAAGAAAGCCAGCGCAAAACTACACTGCAGCAGTAATGCCTCATATTCCGACGAGCATATATCCGATGCGGCCATGCATAAGCGCTGCAGCAATGCAAAAGAAACAGGCCTGCGCGAATCCTTGACAACTGGCTCTTTCCCCCAACCCCGTAACAGCAACTGAACCTGAAAATCTTTTGAAACGTCATGCAAACCCCACAGTTTTAGAACAAAGGACACCCCCGCCAGCTTCTTTTTAACAGCCGCGACCGACAATCCGTCGGACGCAGCTTGGCTAAGAATTGCAACGTAGTAGCCTTAGCCACCGTTACCGCATCCCCTTGTTCTGCTGGCAGCAAACTAAACCACTCTCCCCGCGCCTTACCGTGGCTACTCCAAGTACTCTCCGCCAATGAGGACTGCAACAGTGGAGTCAACTGTGCATCACTAGCTCCCACAGGAAAGGGGGGCAGGGGGACCCCTCCTGGTCCGCCAGGGGGTGGAAATCCCTGAAAAGCTGAAGCTGAAAACGAGATAATGCATCGGCAACAACGTTAGTTTTACCCGGAACATGTCTCGCCCTAAAAACAACATTCAATTGTAAGCAGCGCAACACCAAATGTCTGAGCAGGGCCAAAACCTGCAGCGAACTTGAAGTTAGGTTATTCAAAGCCTGAATCGTACTCTCATTGTCCGACCAAAAACGAATCCTCTTATTTCTCATTTCTAGCCCCCACAGCTCCACCGCCACTACGATCGGGAAGAGTTCCAGCAATGTCAAATTCTTGGTGAAACCTCTCTCAACCCACTGCACTGGCCAACGCTCTGCAGACCACTTTTTTTCAAAAATCGCACCGTATCCTATTGACCCTGCCGCATCCGTATATAACTGCAAATCGGCATTGTCTATCTCCTGCTCCAAAAACGCTGACACACCGCTATAATCAGTCAAAAAGGACCGCCACACCTTCAGGTCTGCCTTCAAGACCGAAGTCAAACGAATGTGATGGTACGGCTTGACGGTGCCGGCAGTAGCCAGTGACAACCTCCTTGAAAAAACCCGACCCATAGGAAAAATCCTGCATGCAAAAGCTAATTGCCCTAACAATGACTGCAAACGCTGCAGCGTAACCTTGTCAGACAGCAAGCATAAATCAATGTCCCCACGCAGGCGTTCCAACTTCTCGGCTGGAAGGGCAAGGGTCATGGCCTCAGAATCAATCAGGATGCCCAAAAAGGTCAGCCTCGTGGTGGGGCCCTCAGTCTTCTCAGCCGACAACGGAACTCCAAAATAATCAGCCATACAACGGAAAACATTTAGCAGCCTCAAACAATCTGCGGAACCGCTCTTACCAATGAATAAAAAATCATCCAAGTAATGAATAATCCAATTGGAACCCGACTCCAAACGGACTACCCATTCCAGAAAGCTACTGAACATTTCAAAATAACTACAAGAAATAGAACAACCCATAGGAAGGCACATGTCCACAAAGAAAGACTCATTAATTCTGCAACCCAGCAAGTGAAAAGAGGATGGATGCACCGGAAGGAGGCGGAAGGCAGATTCAATGTCCGACTTGGCCATAAGGGCCCCAGGGCCAGCCGCATTAACCAACAGCACGGCCTTGTCGAAAGAAGTGTAAGACACAGCCACCTCCTCCCGAGGAATACCATCGTTCACCGATTCACCCGCCGGGTATGATAAGTGGTGAATCAAACGGAATTTCCCTGACTCTTTCTTTGGGACTAGGCCCAACGGTGATACCCGCAAATTCTCAAAAGGCGGAAAGGCAAAGGGGCCCGCCATTCTGCCCAACTCCACTTCCTTAAACAATTTTTCAACCACCATCGACTCATTATCCCTAACCGACTTAAGATTATCGGATAGAAACAGACCGTCCTGAGGCACAAAGGGGATCACAAAACCAAAAGCAAAACCCTCACGCAACACTTTTGCCTCCTGCTTCAGATGGTAGCCACGGCTGCATCCTTTGCACCTGTACTGGTGTCCTCCCCCCTGCCTGAAGCAGCGGATTTAGATGGGGGTCTGTTCCTCTTAAAACAGCGGAGGGCAGAGTGCGCCCCGCCACATATGGAACACTCGTGTTTAAATCTGCAGGAGGCAAAAAAGCGGCAGTGTCCCTCATTGAAAAGCCAACATGATCCCGGTCGCTTGGCGGCCGCCCCAGGCTGAGCGCCCGAGACGGCTCCCGCCTGAAAGGGAACCTGCGGCTTCTGTGATATCATGAATTGAATCCAAACATCGGTCGCCTTTGACGCCCAGCCCACCTCCGGGCTGTCCGCCAAGCGGCGCCTAAACTCCTCATCATACCTCCACCATCCCGCACCACCGTGTAACTTGTGCGCCGTATAAATGGTATCCATGTACACAAACAAATCCCGAGCACACTCCGGCTTTCGCTGAACCACAATACTTGCCATAATCGCGAAAGCCTGGAGCCAATTTCCAAAGGTCCTAGCAACCTTTGGTTTCCTATCATCACTTTTTTCGAACCGCCTTTCCTTATCGACGGTCAACTGCTCAGGAGACAACAATGACCAAATATCAATATACTCAAAATTCACAATCTTTTCCCTGAGGTCGGCCGCCACGCGCAGCCCCAGAGGAGCAACGCCACAAAAATGGGAATCTCTAAACAACATTCCAGCCGACCCCGTAGCCTGCTCAGGCGGCAACTGCGTCGCCCCTGGGGGCGCCCCAGCCTCCATCTTGGCTAATACTGCCTTAAGGGCGCCAACAACATCATCCCCAGCAACATACGATTTTTTCCAAGCATTGTTACACAACAACTCACCCGCTGCGGGAACGACCTGGGTCATCGCTGGTGAAGGAGGAGGCGCCATGGGTGCACTAGGCAGCACAGCAGCTGGAACCGACGGCGGCACCCTGGCCTCATCCACCCCGTGAGGGGGGGAACTGTCCTGCCGTCTCCTTGACCGCCTGCCAGTTGAGCGGGTATGACCACCACTGGATGAGGACGAAGAGCGCCTGGACCAAGTCCGGCCCCAGCTGGATCTCCCAGAACGTCTGCTGTCTCCGCCACGAGACCTGGACCGCCGGCGGCTCGCATAAGAAGCGCGGGAGGAAGAGCGGGCTGAACGTGAGCGGTGCCTACACCGTCCCACAGGGCTACGCGCGCGGGACCCAGCCCCCGAGCAACATCCATGCCGCGGCAGTGCCGCGCAACTGCAGGCAACGCTCGAGCGACTGGAGCCCCTATCACGCCTGCCCCGCGAACCGCCAGACACCAAAATTGTGCCCTGGCGATCCACGGGTTCATTAGACTCCCCACTGTCACTCCCGCTATCGGGACCCGGTTGCTGGGATGGGGGGGGAAGGAAAGTGTGTGCGGGGGGCTGCATGGTGTTTGGTGCAAGCGCCAACGGCTGCGCCGGCGCATTAAACTCTGGAAGGTTGGCGGGGGTGGAAGGGGGGGTGGAGGTGATTGAGGGGGGGGGGTTGGGAAAGCTGCATGTTGCCACTACTGGCCCCCAGCCCAAACCACCTGGCCAAACGGCCAGGCTGTTTGGGTGGTGGGCCTGACCTGTCTACCCCTGCGGCCTGCGTTGCGCCTAACGGCGCAGGCAAGCTGCCGGGGGGAGGAGGCACCGGAGCCGCCCCGTCCTGTGCCTCCTCCACACGCGGGGGCCTAACCGCTGTGATCGCGGCCCGCCCGCCTGCTGCGGCCGGCACGGGACTCCTGGACTCCTGGAGCCGAGGTCGGGTTCCGAGACGGAGCCCTCGCCCGGCTCCGTGTTTTAATGGGGGACGGGCTGAGCCTGCACGGTGCGCGGCCGCGCCGTGCAGGCCGGGCAGTGGGGGGCGGTGATGGGGGAGCAGCTGCTGACAGAGGAGAGGGATCCGGCTGCGACATTAACGGCGCCAGCCAGCCGGAGCCCTCCCTCCTCAGCTTTTCCTCCATTATTACAGGGTCTGCCATACTTGCAGTCCTGCAGGGGATTCCTGGAAACTTCTGACAACTCTTGAGCGCGGAGCAAGTCCAAAAGAGGCTGGACTAGCTCCGCGCTCAGGGCTAAATAGCCCAGGGCTAGCGCCATCAAGTGGCCAGGAAGCACTTCCTGGCCACCTGATTGGCTGCCCAGGAAAAAACCCCGGGCAGGGGACGGGACCCGGGAGGGGTTTGATTAAAATAAACAAAAAAGGGGGCGAGGGAAGGAAAGACAACATTCAATTGCAAACAGCGCAACACCAAATGCCTGAGCAGGGCCAAAACCTGCAGTGAACTTGAAGTTAGGTTATTCAAAGCCTGAATCGTACTCTCATTGTCCGACCAAAAACGAATCCTCTTATTTCTCATTTCTAGCCCCCACAGCTCCACCGCCACTACGATCGGGAAGAGTTCCAGCAATGTCAAATTCTTGGTGAAACCTCTCTCGACCCACTGCACAGGCCAACGCTCTGCAGACCACTTTTTTTCAAAAATCGCACCATATCCTACCGACCCTGCCGCATCCGTATATAACTGCAAATCGGCGTTGTCGATCTCCTGCTCCAAAAACGCTGACACACCGCTATAATCAGTCAAAAAGGACCGCCACACCCTCAGGTCTGCCTTCAAGACCGAGGTCAAACGAATGTGATGGTACGGCTTGACGGTGCCGGCAGTGGCCAGCGACAACCACCTTGAAAAAACCCGACCCATAGGAAAAATCCTGCATGCAAAAGCTAATTGCCCTAACAATGACTGCAAACGCTGCAGCGTAACCTTGTCAGACAACAAACATAAATCAATGTCCCCACGCAGGCGTTCCAACTTCTCGGCTGGAAGGCCAAGGGTCATGGCCTCAGAATCAATAAGGATGCCCAAAAAGGTCAGCCTCGTAGTAGGGCCCTCAGTCTTCTCAGCCGACAACGGAACTCCAAAATAATCAGCCATACAACGGAAAACATTCAGCAGCTTCAAACAATCTGCGGAACCGCTCTTACCAATGAATAAAAAATCATCCAAGTAATGAATAATCCAATTGGAACCCGACTCCAAACGGACTACCCATTCCAGAAAACTACTGAACATTTCGAAATAACTACAAGAAATAGAACAACCCATAGGAAGGCACATGTCCACAAAGAAAGACTCATTAATTCTGCAACCCAGCAAGTGAAAAGAGGATGGATGCACCGGAAGGAGGCGGAAGGCAGATTCAATGTCCGACTTGGCCATAAGGGCCCCAGGGCCAGCAGCATTAACCAACAGCACGGCCTTGTCGAAAGAAGTGTAAGACACAGCCACCTCCTCCCGCGGAATACCATCGTTCACCGATTCACCCGCCGGGTATGATAAATGGTGAATCAAACGGAATTTCCCTGACTCTTTCTTTGGGACCAGGCCCAACGGTGATACCCGCAAATTCTCAAAAGGCAGAAAAGAAAAGGGACCCGCCATTCTGCCCAACTCCACTTCCTTAAACAATTTTTCAACCACCATCGACTCATTATCCCTAACCGACTTAAGATTATCGGATAGAATCAGACCGTCCTGAGGCACAAAAGGGATCACAAAACCAAAAGCAAAACCCTCACGCAACACTTTTGCCTCCTGCTTCAGATGGTAGCTGTCTAGCCACGGCCGCATCCTTTGCACCTGTACTGGTGTCCTCCCCCCTGCCTGAAGCAGCGGATTTAGATGGGGGTCTGTTCCTCTTAAAGCAGCGGAGGGCAGAGTGCGCCCCGCCACATATGGAACACTCGTGTTTAAATCTACAGGAGGCAAAGAAGCGGCAGTGTCCCTCATTGAAAAGCCAACATGATCCCGGTCGCTTGGTGGCCGCCCCAGGCTGAGCGCCCGAGACGGCTCCCGCCTGAAAGGGAACCTGCGGCTTCTGTGACATCATGAATTGAATCCAAACATCGGTCGCCTTTGACGCCCAGCCCACCTCCGGGCTGTCCGCCAAGCGGCGTCTAAACTCCTCATCATACCTCCACCATCCCGCACCACCGTGTAACTTGTGCGCTGTATAAATGGTGTCCATGTACACAAACAAATCCCGAGCACACTCCGGCTTTCGCTGAACCACAATACTTGCCATAATCACGAAAGCCTGGAGCCAAATTCCAAAGGTCCTAGCGACCTTTGGTTTCCTATCATCACTTTTTTCGAACCGTCTTTCCTTATCGACGGTCAACTGCTCAGGAGACAACAATGACCAGATATCAATATACTCGAAATTCACAATCTTTTCCCTGAGGTCGGCCACCACGCGCAGCCCCAGAGGAGCAACGCCACAAAAATGGGAATCTCTAAACAACATTCCAGCCGACCCCGTAGCCTGCTCAGGCGGCAACTGCGTCGCCCCTGGGGGCGCCCCAGCCTCCATCTTGGCTAATACTGCCTTAAGGGCGCCTGCCACATGGTCCCCGGAAATATGCGAGCACTTCCTGGCCACCTGATTGGCTGCCCAGAAAAAAAACCCCGGGCAGGGGACGGGACCCGGGAGGGGTTTGATTAAAATAAAACAAAAAGGGGGCGAGGGAAGGCGGAACACTGCCAGTCCTGCCGCCCCCAGGCTTAAACAGCCTGCGGGCTACCGGGAGGGGTTTGATTAAAATAAACAAAAAAGGGGGCGAGGGAAGGCGGAACACTGCCAGTCCTGCCGCCCCCAGGCTTAAGCAGCATGCGGGCTAGGAAGACTGGCAGTATCAATAAAAAACAACCCAATGATATAAACCCCACCCGTCCCCTGCGCCAAAAAACTAAACATGAAGCTGTCTGATGGGAGAAAAACAAGTGCGGACATGTCCTATCTTTTCTCGGCATATGGCGCCCAGCGCCATGTTCCTCTATGGAGAGGGGTGGGGGTGAGCAGCACTCACCCCTTCCTCCTCTCCCCGGTGCCAACGTGTGCCCGCCGTGCTATGTCAGTGTGAATTCAGCCTAAGACTACCATGGGCCGGGGCTGTATGGAAATTGCCTGCCCCCTACCAGTCTTAAGTTTATAAATACATAGATGCCATCTATCTTTAACCTTTTACATCATGTTTAACAAGTTTACCAGGCAAATCCTAAAAACAACCCAAACCCTAATTTAAAAATACTAAACACTAACATATTGGCAAAGGGTCCTATTGGGGGCACATTTACTTACCCAGCCCAGTTGCGATCCAGTGACGCGTTCTCCGACGAGGTTTCGGGTCTGCCGGGACTCACTAAGGTCCGTGCGTCCACAGGTGTCGCTGCTGCGCTGAGGTCCGCCGGAGTTCACCTTCTTCGTCCCGGTGTATGTTAGTGCTGATCTTGAGATCTTGGAGGGGCTCCGGTAACACCACTGGAACTCTTCAGGCTAATTTACATGAAGATTATCTTTGCTAAAATTTTGCCGGTGATCAGCTTTTTAACCTCTACAAAGTAAAGATGGTAGAGGTTGTAGACATTAAATAATGTGGCAGATTTCCTTTAAACCACAAAGCAGCTTTTATCCCAAATAATGTGGCAGATTTCCTTTAAACCACAAAGCAGCTTTTATCCCTTTCAGAGCCAAAATCATTATATTAAAACTCTTCATAACATATTTTTGAAAGATTTGCAAAACTAAGAACAAGAAACATCCTAACAAATTTTATGAAAATCATCAGCAGAGAATCATAACATTATCTTCTGAACTGCAGATAAATTAGTTTGGACGGTTATACAGGAATTTGTTGATTAGGAAAAATAGGCACAGAACATTCTGTCTGACCATACGCACTATGAAGGTTCAGAGCCAAAATCATTATATTAAAACTCTTCATAACATATTTTTGAAAGATTTGCAAAACTAAGAACAAGAAACATCCTAACAAATTTTATGAAAATCATCAGCAGAGAATCATAACATTATCTTCTGAACTGCAGATGAATTAGTTTGGACGGTTATACAGGAATTTGTTGATTATGAAAAATAGGCACAGAACATTCTGTCTGACCATACGCACTATGAAGGAATTGTCCATAAATACTTCCCTGATGTACAAAAAGCTTACAGGAAGCGGATCATTGATAGCTTTATTGACAAAAAAAGAACAGAATTTTTTACTTATTGAAAATCTCAACCCTATTTTTACCATTTGCCCAAAATAACTGGTAGGTTGATTAAACTGTGAGACCATTGGGGAGAGGGACCGATATTTTCTGAAAGCAGACACTTGCCCCATTTTCAAAATTGCATCAAAGAGTTTATAGACATATGCGCAATTTTGATTCAAACTGAAACATTTTTATAAAAAATACTTAAAATTTGACTGATGGCAAAAAATTTGATCCAAACAGAAAATATTTACCTTCACATCTCCTAAATGTAATAGATGGACATGTGTAGAGTTCACAAATGTGCCCTATTGATATGCTCACATAAATAAATCCACATAATATCACTAACACTGTAATAACTAAATATCTGCTTTTCAGCTAGAAATTTTTAGACAGTCACAACCTGTAAAATATATCAATAAAACAGAATAAAAAGTAAAGGGACCATAAAACCTATAGAATTTTGAAAGCAGACAACCAGGCGATGCATTTGGCAATTAACATTCAAAATTTCCTCTAAAATATGTACAAATCCAGATACTTATAAAAAGAAAATATCCTTTCCTAAAACAGTAAGATGTGAGGCGATTATACAGACCCCACAAGTGTATATTCACCAAAATATGCAGCAAAGGGATCTATCATTGTATGTTCCTTACATAATGGTCACCCAAATAAATAACTATATATCAATAAACCAAGCTAATGAGATAATAAGTCACATTTAGATGTGCGCCATTATATTAGCAGCACAATAACAGATCCCTCTGCGCTTCATAAGAATGAGTGAGAACGTCATAACATAGGTGTAAGTAATGGAGGATGGTGGGAAATAAAAACTTTATTCCAGAACATGTGTGTGTTTGGTGTTACATATAACTTTATGGACACGTTCTGGATCGCAGTGTTAATATGTAGCAACATTAGGCGAAGAGGATCTAATGTTCATCGTATCAGTCAATTTTCCCCCCCAAAAAAACTATCACAAAATAAAAGGGAATAAGAGAGAAAGTGTGTTCTTAGATAGTTTTGCACAGAGAAGGGTTAATAACATGAATATTAGTTGATATTATTCCTTCTCAGAATGAAGTAACATATAAAGTGCAGCAGCTCCTGTGTGCAGGAAATGCTCCCTGTAGCTGTCTGCTATGAATCTGGAGGGGGGGGTACGCTTCAGGGGGCTGTATCTCTGGCTCTGTGACACATAGAACCTCACTTCTTTTTTTCCTATGAAAGAAGAGAGTCTCCTCTTTTATATAAATCTAAATATGTGTTTCTAAGTTTTAGGAAAACGGAGATATTGACTGTTAAACGGCCGCCGGGAGTGATTTTTATATATAAAAATGGCACCTGATATTCTCACTTTAAACCTGAATATCTCTGGATCCATGGCACCTAGAAACAAAATTCAAGATTCATTTGAAAGAAGGGATTCTCCCGTTTCAGGGGGCCCTGGGCAATTGCCACCTTTGCCTACCCATAGCGCCGGCCCTGAATCTATGCCACGAAGAATTGAGGTAGTTCTGAGGGCAAAAGGGGGTCTAACCCGCTACTAGCATAGTGTACCTAATAAAGTGGCCAGTGAGTATATATATATACAGTTTATTGTGAGAATGGAAGAATCGGTGGTCTCCGATAACTTTAGGTTGGATACTGCATATACATTCTGCTTGTGGTAGTTGTTGTGGACATCCTTTAGGGACTCAGAGATTGCTAATTGTGTCTCAGGTCAATAGCTTACAGGTATAATTAGGACACTGTCTATGTCTTGGCCGATTTGTGGTGTCCCTTGTACATCTTATGGATGGAGTCCTAAAAATTTGATATGTATCACTCTCTGTCCTCCCCTGTTGCAAGGCGATTTGCTCGGATCTCCCAATTTTTATACTCAACTATGTTACAAAATATGTCAATTGATGGCTTATATTTCAGGGGTTGCTCCTCTCTTCTTTCCCTCTTTTCTCATTGATTGTCTGATGTACATTGTTATGTCTGTTATGCTGTTGTATTATTCATCATTAACCTTACTGAACCATGAACAAAGTGCCCTGATAAGATGACTACATACTAGTGACTTGATGGAACTGCAACTTATTCGAACATCAACCATAACTGGGGCTTGACCTGCATACAAACGGTTTTGGAAGAAGGTACCGAAATATTAAATCTACAGAAAAACTTTGTAATAGAAGTTCTAGATTTTATTTAAAAACATAATTAATTCATATATGGGACCGCACCTCCCATCACTGTAAAGGAACTGAGATGGGGACCAAAGTAAAGTAGCCCCATCCTATGCAAATTTATTCATGCATATGCTTGAACAAACCTGCATTATCACAATGGGGCACATTTACTTACCCGTCCCGTTGACACCGCCGATCCGGAATGTTCGACGAGGATTCGGAGCTGCCGCGATTCACTTACAGCCTGTGCCCAGTTTCTTGAATGTGTCGCTTCGCTGCTGAGGTCCACCGGAGTTCACCTTCTTCTTCCCGGTGTATGTGAGTGCTGATCTTGTGACACAATTTGAATTTTAAATTCCGCGGTTTGTCCGAATCAGTCGGGTTGTCCGACGGCCACGCCCCCCGATTTGTGTCGCATGAAAGCCGGTGCTGATGCGCCAAAATCCGATTGCGTGCGGCAAAAACCCAGGGCAATTCAGAAATATTTGGGAAACCTGACGGAAATGCATCAGACGGAACCTTAGTAAATGTGCCCCAATGTATCCATCAAAATAATATGGAAATTGCAGGAGATACATTGATGGGATATTCCTCTTTTTAATTGAAAACCTTTACAATAACCTCAACATTAACTAATGGGGAATAAAGTTTACCCTTAATATGAGTCAGGACATAAAGATGATTCTCCACACCCCGTTTTGCCAATTTAAGAGGCTAAATATATATAAACCAATCCTACAACATTTGAAGAACATTACAAGATAGTTAAAGCAAGATTTAAAGAGAAAGGATATTCCATCCTTGACAATCAAAACGAAAGGGAGTTTAATGTGTAATAAACCAAGATGTCTATGCTGTAAAGTCATAAAATGTACCCACACCTCTAAATCCAATATCACAGGGGAGGGGGACCTTTTCCAAGAAACACCAACTTACCTGTCAGAGCAATTTTGTTATGTAGTTAGTAGAATGTCAGTGCAACCTATGTACTCAACTCTATCGTCGCTCCCACTGTCCCGCACCCCGTCTTGGGTGCTATGCACCCGTTTGATTTCAGGGGCACAGAAGCTGCACTGAGTTCAGCTTCTGGCCACGCCAAACCATCGCCATTCCCAGTTCTGAGATATGGAGATGTGTGGGTATGGCCAGCCAACACGGACGTCCAGGAACTGAACCCGACGCAGCACAATTTTGAAAACAGTCGGACAACCCCTTTAATGGTAACCTGTCCCAACATTTTTCACAAATGCAGCTAGTGGCAGGTTAGAGCAGTGGCGGCAAACCAATAGCACAGATGTCAGAGGCGGTACTCTGCTGGCACCCAGGCCATACTCCCAGGACACAGTTTGCCAAACAGGACTCAATGGGGCAGATTTACTTACCCGGTCCCGTCGCGATCCCATGGTGCGTTGTCCGACGAGGATTTGGGTCCAGTGAGATTCACTAAGATCGTGCGCCCGATATCCAGGAGGTGTCACTGCTGCGCTGAGGTCTGCTGGAGTTCACCTTTTTCTTCCTGGTGCATGTAAGTGCTGATCTTGCGACACATTTCGTTTTTTAAATTCCGTGTTTTTTCTGAATCTGTCGGGTTGCCTGATGGCCACGCCCCCTGATTTCTGTCGCATGCAAGCCGGTGCTGATGCGGCACAATCCGATCGTGTGCCAAACCCGGGCCAATTCGGCGCAAAATGGAAATATTCGGGAAAACCCAATGGAATCGCGGTCCGTGGACCCTTAGTAAATGTGCCCCAATGTATCTGACTGCAGCCCCAGCAGACAAGGCCGCCATAGGGGCCTACACACTAACTGACACACCTCTTTTAGCTTAAAATTGTTTCCCTCACATCCCCATAAAAACAACTGTATGTTTTATTATCTGGCATTAGAGGTGGTGTGTCCTGCTTGGCAGCCCCTCCCATCTACTCCTCCCCATGCCATATGCCTCCTCACCATTCAGCACTTCATGTCATGTGACCAGGGTGATGTCAAATAAGGTCCTGTTACCTTTGCAACATCTACCTTTTGTGTGTATCTAATCACATGAAATTACAGCAGCCTCCATGGACTTAGACTCGTCCCCACCCTCCATGGGTGCTGCTGTATTTCATGTAATCAGATACATACATGGGGTAGATTTTGCTATTGTTACTGGGTAAAGGAAAGGACTTTAGATGATATCACCCTGGTCACATAATGTGAAGTGCTCAATGATCTCTCTCTACAGTCCAGCAAGGTGCTGTGTTAAACATTTGACATAGCATTTTGTAACCCTAATATAAATAAACATATCGGTATACACTCACCGGCCACTTTATTAGGTACACCATGCTAGTAGCGGGTTAGACCCCCTTTTGCCCTCAGGACTACCTCAATTCTTCGTGGCATAGATTCAACAAGGTGCTGGAAGCTCCTCAGAGATTTTGGTCCATATTGACATGATGGCATCACACAGTTGCCGCAGATTTGTCGGCTGCACATCCATGATGCGAATCTCCCGTTCCACCACATCCAAAGATGCTCTATTGGATTGAGATCTGGTGACTGTGGAGGCCATTTGAGTCCAGTGACCTCATTGTCATTTTTTTTTTCAAGAAACCAGTCTGAGATGATTCCAGCTTTAGACCATGGCGCATTATCCTGCTGAAAGTAGCCATCAGATGTTACAGGGTACATTGTGCTCATAAAGGGATGGACATGGTCAGCAACAATACTCAGGTAGGCTGTGGCGTTGCAACGATGCTCAATTGGTACCAAGGGGCCCAAAGAGTGCCAGGAAAATATTCCCCACACCATGACACCACCACCACCAGCCTGAACCCTTGATACAAGGCAGGATGGATCCATGCTTTCATGTTGTTGACGCCAAATTCTGAATTCTGAACTGGCCATTACAGAAACTACATCACTTAATGTATACTTGCAAAGTCTATTAACCCTTTAAGTATTTCACAGGGGTTAAAACAAAATGAAAGTTTGATAGAAACTGTATTTTTTGGGGAAAAAAACATTCATTTAGCCAAAAATTACACATTCACAATGGATTATAGAAAATCTGTGCAAAGTTTCATACCCAATCTCTCCTCAGTGTACTGATACCCCTTTATGTGGTGGTAAACTGCTGTATGGGCACACGAGGGCTTATTTTTTGTGGGTGAGATACACTATACAGATACTTCATTTTTTGGGCGGGGGGGGGGGGGAATCTATAGTTTATTCATAAGATTTTATTAACTATTTCAAGGTGGAGACAAAGAAATCATCAATTTTGTCAAGTATTGCACTCACTATTGCTAAATGTGGCCCATTGTTTTCAGATCAGATTCTAAGGCCGTTCTCCTCCTAGTGAACATTTCCCTAAGTGGAAACCTCTCCAATGCAGTGGTTCCCCAAGTCATATGCAGGCCTGGGGCCCCAGTGCTAACCACATAGGAGAAGAGCTGTTTACCAGGGAGCATTACATTACAGACGTCCTACACCCTGGATATCCACAAGGTGAATCAGAGGGTTACGTGACACAGTGTAACATAACATTAGACCAAATTACCAGGTGATGAGTTACACTTATCTGAGCAAAATCCAGGAGATTGCTCTGACTTGTTATATGGTTTTCCATTTTATGCCAAGTCTCTGGTTCGAAGAAAAAAGAGAAAAAAAAGATTGGCACCCCTTGCCCGGCCCCTTATCCCACCCCCCTAATATGCCCATACAGTATAATCCAGTAGAAGAAACTCTTTTGTGACCGGAGCTCAAAAACGAAAAAGACGATCCATGCAGGTTTCCTCCTTATTTGTGCACCAAACACAAGGGATCACTTTCAGGGATAAGTCACCATTCAGACCAGAAACCGTCAATATTTTCACTCCTGTCCTAGTCTCCTCCACTCACTGCATATAAGAGACATATCCAGACATAGTGTAGACAGTTTCAAACTTTTAAAACTTTTATTTCCAGTTCTACTCACATATGTAGATAAAAAATGCGCATATCACAAATAACTCCACAAGGACGCCAATCCTTGCCCTGTTTGCTGGATCCATCTAGAACAATTTTTTGTTGGTTCATACAGTATAATACCTGGAATAATAGCTCTTACACTATATATTCTCAATCTATACAATACCCCATTACTTCTCCTAACCCTTACTCTGCTCCCCTTCTTATTATGAACCAGTCTATGTTCACCCTCCCCTTACATTGGTCCTCTTTTTTTCTCCTCCCCTTCCTATGCTCCTTAGCTGCTCCACGACTTATTGTGCCCCCTCTCTGCTCCCCTTACTTACTATGCCCTCCTCTGCTCCACCACTTACTGTGCACCCACTCAGCTCTCCTTCTTTATTATGCCCCTTATCTCCTTCCCCTCTTATTAAGCCTGTTATCTGCTCCCTGTCTTATTGTGCTTCCCTCTCTAAGTCCTTTCTAATTGTGCCCATCCTCTCTGCTTCCTTTCTTATTGCGCTCCCCTCTCTGCTCCCCTTCTTATTGTGCCCCCTCTATGCTCCCCTTCTTATTGTTCCCCCTCTCTGCTTCCTTTCTTATTGTGCTCATCCTGCTGAAAGTAGCCATCAGATGTTACAGGGTACATTGTGGTCATAAAGGGATGGACATGGTCAGCAACAATACTCAGGTAGGCTGTGGCATTGCAACGATGCTCAATTGGTACCAAGGGGCCCAAAGAGTGCCAAGAAAATATTCCCCACACCATGACACCACCACCACCAGCCTGAACCGTTGATACAAGGCAGGATGGATCCATGCTTTCATGTTGTTGACGCCAAATTCTGAATTCTGAACTGGTCATTACAGAAACTACATCACTTAATGTATACTTGCAAAGTCTATTAACCCTTTAAGTATTTCACAGGGGTTAAAACAAAATGAAAGTTTGATAGAAACTGTATTTTTGGGGGAAAAAACATTCATTTAGCCAAAAATTACACATTCACAATGGATTATAGAAAATCTCTGCAAAGTTTCATACCCAATTTCTCCTGAGTGTACTGATACCCCTTTATGTGGTGGTAAACTGCTGTATGGGCACACGAGGGCTTATTTTTTGTGGGTGAGATACACTATACAGATACTTCATTTTGGGGGGGGGGGGGATTTATAGTTTATTCATAAGATTTTATTAACTATTTCAAGGTGGAGACAAAGAAATCATCAATTTTGTCAAGTAGTGCACTCACTATTGCTAAATGTGGCCCATTGTTTTCAGATCAGATTCTAAGGCCGTTCTCCTCCTAGTGAACATTCCCTAAGTGGAAACCTCTCCAATGCAGTGGTTCCCCAAGTCATATGCAGGACTGGGGCCCCAGTGCTAACCACATAGGAGAAGAGCTGTTTACCAGGGAGCGTTACATTACAGACGTCCTACACCCTGGATATCCACAAGGTGAATCAGAGGGTTACGTAATACAGTATAACAAACATAACATTAGACCAAATTACCAGGTGGTGAGTTACACTTATCTGAGCAGAATCTAGGAGATTGCTCTGACTTGTTATATGGTTTTCCATTTTATGCCAAGTCTCTGGTTCGAAGAAAAAAGGGAAAAAAAAAGATTGGCACCCCTTGCCCGGCCCCTTATCCCACCCCCCTAATATGCCCATACAGTATAATACCTGGAATAATAGCTCTTACACTATATATTCTCAATCTATACAATGCCCCATTACTTCTCCTAACCCTTACTCTGCTCCCCTTCTTATTATGAACCAGTCTTTGTTCACGCTCCTCTTACATTGGTCCTCTTTTTTTCTCCTCCCCTTCCTATTCTCCTTAGCTGCTCCACGCCTTATTGTGCCCCCTCTCTGCTCCCCTTCCTTACTATGCCCTCATCCGCTCCACCACTTATTGTGCCCCCACTCAGCTCTCCTTCTTTATTATGCCCCTTATCTGCTTCCCCTCTTATTAATGCTGTTATCTGTTCCCTGTCTTATTGTGCTTCCCTCTCTAAGCCCTTTCTAATTGTGCCCATCCTCTCTGCTTCCTTTCTTATTGTGCCCCCTCTCTGCTCCCCTTCTTATTGTGCCCCCATCTGTTCCCCTTTTTATTGTGCCTCCCTCTCTGCTCCCCTTCTTATTGTGCCCCCCTCTGTTCCCCTTCTTCTTGTGCCCCCCTCCCTGCTCCCCTTCTTATTGTGCCTCCCTTTCTGCTCCCCTTCTTATTTTACCCCCCTCTCTGCTCCCCTTCTTATTGTGCTTCACCCTCTGCTCCCCTTCCTATTGCCCCCCTCTCTTCTCCTCTTGTTATTGTGCCCCCTCCATCTCCACTTCTTTTTATGGTCCCCACTTCTGCTTCTCTCTCTTATTGTGCCCTCTTCTTTGCTCTTCTTTTTATGCTTCCCCCTTCTCTGATCCCTCTCTTATGGTCCCTCTTTTGTTGAATAATAATAAATAAACTTGATCCCAAATAGCAGCGGTCATGCACCACTAGGATCTAGTTGCTTTGCCGTAGAAATTTAACAGAGTAACACTGGTGATTGGTCCCAGCACAGGAACGTAATTAAAATGAGAACATCGAAACGTGTGGCTCTGTCTACCTACCTTATGTCTGCTGATTTTACTCTTAATAAAGAAGAATTTATACCAATCAACACCATGTGAATTGTCTGTGAGTGCCAGGAACGTAGTTTCTCGAGTCCCATCATATACACCTGGAAATCCCCAGGGGGAACCTTATTGTCAAGCGGCCCCCCTCTTCTTGGCTTTACACTTCTGGCCCTGATGGGTGTGGATGAGGCCTACACCAGACATGTGCTACTGTGACATCTGCGGCTAGGCCACAACCAAGCGACACTCATCTCCTGCCCCTTGTCACCCCTGGCAGGGATGTTACACCATTCTGTACTTGTGCCACTATAGGATTTATTTAATTCTGGTTGGGCACCAGGAAAGGAGATAAGGGGCAAACATGTTAATTTGTTGATACATGTGCATACCTTCCAACATTTGCGAAAGGGAAAGAGGGACAAAATAGCGGCATGCTTAGCGGTGATCCCCTTAAGCCACACCCCCAATCACTATCTGGTCACACCCCAAATTTTAACCATATTATAATAATAAAAATCATCTTCTCAACAATTAATTTTTTTTACCTTGATTAGGATTGAACCTGGAACCTGCAGAGTCCATGTACCATAATGTCACAGTGCCTCTATCCTCTGAGCTATAATCTTAGTGATTATCTAGCTGAGGATTTTTGGTAACTAAGAACTGTTATCTGCTACTGTTACACTGTGAAACAGACTTAATGCACTGATATACAGAGAGGGATCTTCTCAGAGATTATTATTGTAATTAATGAGACAATTATTATTATTATTATTATTGCTGTTATTATTATTATGGAGATTATTATTATTATTTTTACTATTATTAATAATCGTCTCCATAATAATAAAAATAATAAAATTTATAATAATAATAATAATTGTCTCAATAATTACAATAATAACCTCTGAGAAGATCCCTCTCTATATATCTTATTGTGCCCCCATCTGTTCCCCTTCTTATTGTGCCACCCTCTCTGCTCCCCTTCTTATTGTGCCCCTTCTTATTGTGCTCCCCTTCCTATTGCCCCCCTCTCTTCTCCTCTTTTTTTTGTGCCCCCTCCATCTCCACTTCTTTTTATGGTCCTCACTTCTGCTTCTCTCTCTTATTGTGCCGTCTTCTTTGCTCTTCTTTTTATGCTTCCCCCTTCTCTGATCCCTCTCTTATGGTCCCACTTTTGTTGAATAATAATAAATAAACTTGATCCAAGATAGCAGCGGCCATGCACCACTAGTTTCTCGAGTCCCATCATATACACCTGGAAATCCCCAGGGGAAACCTTATTGTCACGCGGCCCCCCTCTTCTTGGCTTTACACTTCTGGCCCTGATAGGTGTGGATGAGGCCTAAACCAGAATTGTGCTACTGTGACATCTGCGGCTAGGCCACAACCAAGCGACACTCATCTCCTGCCCCTTGTCACCCCTGGCAGGGATGTTAAACAATTCTGTACTTGTGACCCTATGGGATGTATTTTATTCTGGTTGGGCACCAGGAAAGGAGATAAGGGGCAAAAATGTAAATTTGTTGATACATGTGCATACCTCCCAACATTTGCGAAAGGGAAAGAAGGACAAAATAGCGGCATGCTTAGCGGCGATCCCCTTATGCCACACCCCCAATCATTCCCTGGTCACACCCCAAATTTTAACCATATTATAATAATAAAAATCATCTTCTCTATAATAAAATTGTTTAACTTGATTGGGCTTGAACCTGCAGAGTCCATGTACCATAATGTCACAGTGCCTCTATCCTCTGAGCTATAAACTTAGTGATTATCTAGCTGAGGATTTTTGGTAACTAAGAACTGTTATCTGCTACTGTTACACTGTGACACAGACTTAATGCACTGATATATAGAGAGGGATCTTCTCAGAGATTATTATTGTAATTATTGAGACAATTATTATTATTATTATTATTATTATTATTATTATTATTATTATTGTTATTATTATTATGGAGATTATTATTATTATTATTATTATTGAGATGATTATTATTATTTTAACTATTATTAATAATCGTCTCCATAATAATAAAAATAATAAAATTTATAATAATAATAATAATAATAATTGTCTCAATAATTACAATAATAATCTCTGAGAAGATCCCTCTCTATATCAGTTCTGGCTTTGAAAGTATTTACTATGTGGGGCCTGGAGGGAAAATCCATGACAATCTGACAGCTGCCTGTGACAGAGGTAAAAAAAAAAATGGGACTGTCCCAGCAAAACTGGGATGGTTGGGAGCTATGTATGTGCCCCAACTTATACCCCTTCGACCATCTTCTAGGACAGTGATGGCTAACCTATGGCACTGGTGCCAGAGGTGGCACTCAGAGCCCTTTCTGTGGGCACTCAGGACATCACCAGAGATGACTCCAGGTATCTCCCTGCAGTCCCTGACAGCCCAGGACTTGCTGTGCACAGAGCTATTTTAAAGTGACAGCTCTACCTGGGACTATTTTCTGCTGTATTGGTGTGCTCAGGTGCTGGTATCAATGAAAACTGTGACAGAGAAGGGAGTATAAATCACAAATTAAATTTCTGTGTTGCCACTTTGCGATAAATAAGCGGGTCTTTGTTGTAGTTTGGGCACTCGGTCTCTAAAAGGTTTGCCATCACTGTTCTAGGAGGTCCCGACAGGAGGTCAAAATCTGTACTAGTCTTCCCAACTAATAATGTATTATTTATTGTACTGGTGTGTAAGGAAAGAAACCCTTATGGCCCCCTAAGGCTCCAGGCCTGGATGTGAGGATATCGTCTGCAGTCATATTACCCCCTTACATATTAGGGATCTACACAAGGAAGTGACTAGTTCTGTTATTACATGTGTCCTTCTGCCATCTAGTGGACAATCTTAAAAATGCAATGTACACACAGAACCATAAATGTTGTTTGATCCAGGATCATTTCTGTGCCTTATGAACATGTTGATTGTGTGGGTGCAAGGTGCCCATCTCCCACTCACACACCAGGACTTCTGCACTGCGCTTAATAATGAGTGACAAAGTTGCAACACCCCTGCCGACATATAAGCAAGGGAGTGCTTGCAAATAAGGCCCTTTACCTGAAGGACCCCTCTAAGGGAGTCTGATTAACTCACCTTTAGGGTAATGCAGTCAATTAAGGTAATTAGCAGCTGTAGATACTGCCTGTGCAGACAAGGGTTAAGTTTACTAAAGTTATTGTCTAATTGTATTCCTTCATGTGAACTGGAGTGTGATTGGAGAGTGAGCCACCACCTGACCAGGGTTTAACAAAACCCCTAGACAGGAATCACCTCTTGGAATTCAGCTCTCCTAGAGAGCACATCTTCCACAAGACACACTGAGAGAAAGAAAGTTAGTGTGTAGTACACGTTCAGTGCTACACCTAGAACTAACACCCAGGACAAGAGCTGCAGCATCCAGTACTGGACACAGCTACATCCCAGCCTGCACTTACTACCAGGCTGGTGAATCTACTCCTGAGGATCACTCTCCATGACCACTCCAGTAATCCGGAATTTCCAACAATCAGGCATCTGTAACAAGACTCTTTGGCCTTTTGCCTGCAGTTGTTCTAATAAAGATGCGTGACTTACTTTTGCACAACATTGCCTCCGTCTGATCCCTGGATACGGCTGTATCGCCATCACGGGCTCCCCATCCATTACCCAGGGACATATATTACAGACACTAGGGAGAACCAGTAACTCAGCCTCTCTCTCCATCTTTCTTGCCAACACCACCTGCTGGAGACCTGCCATGCTGTGGGACAGCCCTCCGGTCCCCATACCAAGCACCGTGACATCAGCGTGCCTGGGCTGCAACCGCCACCCACTCCGGTATTCTGGGCCCCGGCTGTCTCCAGGCCCCAAGAAAAGGCTAGGCCCCGGTGGGGGATGTTGCAAAGTAATATCCAAGATAGGAAACCTACCATGAGGAAGCTACCACCATAAGTAGATGTGATTGTAGATTCCTCCTGCCTCAACAAGTGCGGACATGTCCTATCTTTTCTCGGCATATGGCGCCCAGCGACATGTTCCTCTATGGAGAGGGGTGGGGGTGAGCAGCACTCACCCCTTCCTCCTCTCCCCGGTGCCAACGTGTGCCCGCCGTGCTATGTCAGTGTGAATTCAGCCTATGACTACCATGGGCCGGGGCTGTATGGAAATTGCCTGCCCCCTACCAGTCTTAAGTTTATAAATATATAGATGCCATCTATCTTTAACCTTTTACATCATGTTTAACAAGTTTACCAGGCAAATACTAAAAACAACCCAAACCCTAATTTAAAAATACTAAACACTAACATATTGGCAAAGGGTCCTATTTGGAAGGAAGACTCAAAGACACTCTGTGACTGACACAATGGGGCACATTTACTTACCCAGCCCAGTTGCGATCCAGTGACGCATTCTCCGATGAGGTTTCGGGTCTGCCGGGACTCACTAAGGTCCGTGCGCCCGATATCCACAGGTGTCGCTGCTGCGCTGAGGTCCGCCGGAGTTCACCTTCTTCGTCCCGGTGTATGCGAGTGCTGATCTTGCGATCTTGGAGGGGCTCCGGTAACACCACTGGAACTCTTCAGGCTAATTTACATGAAGATTATCTTTGCTAAAATTTTGCCGGTGATCAGCTTTTTAACCTCTACAAAGTAAAGATGGTAGAGGTTGTAGAGATTAAATAATGTGGCAGATTTCCTTTAAACCACAAAGCAGCTTTTATCCCGTTCAGAGCCAAAATCATTATATTAAAACTCTTCATAACATATTTTTGCATCCACACCCAGCCCCTCAGTCAAGCCTGCTCCTTCCATCTCACAGAAGACAGCTCAGTGTCATACAGCAAGTCCTGCTGCTCCCCTCCCACAGCCACACCCAGCCCCTCAGTCATGCCTGCCCCTTCCATCTCACAGCAGACAGCTCAGTGTGATACTGCAAGCCTTGCTGCTCCCCTCCCTCATCCACACCCAGCCCCTCAGTCAAGCCTGCTCCTTCCATCTCACAGCAGACAGCTCAGTGTCATACAGCAAGTCCTGCTGCTCCCCTCCCTCGGCCATACCTAGCCCCTCAGTCATGCCTGCCCCTTCCATCTCACAGCAGACAGCTCAGTTTGAGCTGTATATCAGTTTGTATATCAGTATAACCGAGTGAAGCTGGGGAAGAAGCTCCATATTTCTCAATATAAAAGGGAGAGGGAGCAGAGAAAGAAGCTAAAGTTGTTCTTGTCCATGTGAGATGCAAACAGAGCAGATAACATGTGACCTACATTTTGAAATGCTCCACAGCCAAAACTTGGAATGTAGAAGAAGCAAGATTTCGGAAGTTTTTTTTCTGAATGAATGCCGAAAAATCTCAGTGTGCAATGAAACAGCTAAGTGCAATCATATTATACTACAGGAACTCGGCACCTTGGGGAACATTTATCATTATTCAGGAGCAGTGCGCCAAGAGTTGCTGGCAAAGACTGTAGCCAATCTCATGCCCGCCTCTCCTGGTCGGGGTGCGGATTAGAGAAGCCAGAAAACTGGCGGGGAGGGGGAGATTTATGTGCCTTCTCCGTTAGAATACTGGCAGGGAAGGCATATGTAACATCTGCTCAGCTCCTCCTAGGACACTGGGGGTCATTTACTAAGGGCCTGAATCGCGTTTTTACGGCGGGCTACCTGACGAAATCGGGGGGCGTGGCCGTACGAAAAGCTGTCAGATTTGGAAAAACCGCCTTTTTTTTTAAAAAAAAAGTGTCGCTTGACACGCACTTACCTGCACCCGGCCCGGCTTGGTGAACTTCAGTGCATTCCGATGGACTTCAGCGCAGCAGCGACACCTAGTGGACATCGGGGGAACTACCTTAGTGAATAGCCTGAAGACCCGAATCCTCCACCCAGAAAGCGCCGCTGGATCGCAAATGGACCGGGTAAGTAAATCTGCCCCACTATGTACAGTTTGCTCTGTTCATTGTGCTCTATAAAACACAACCTGCATATAAGACGCCATTTAAGATCATCTCAGCTCCTTCTGCTCTATAACATGCTGCTTGCAGATAGTACACTATGTATTATCTGCTCAGCTCCTCCTACTCTATATTATACTATCTGCAGATAGGACACAATGTAGAAGCTGTTCAGCCCCTCCTGCTCTATAACATGCTGCCTGCAGATAGGACACTATGTAAAATCCGCTTATCTCCTCCTATTCTATAATATGATGCCTATAGATAGGACAGATAGATATGTACAGTTTGCTCAGTTCTTTGTGCTCTATAAAGCACAACCTGCATATAAGATAATCTCAGCTCCTATTGCTCTATAACATGCTGCCTTGCAGATAGGACACTATGTACAATCTGCTCAGCTCCTCCTGCTCTATAACATGCTGTCTGTAGATGAAATACTATGTAAATTATGCACAGACAATTATTCTGTCTAAAATGCTGTCTGCATCAGAAACATGTTAATATGCCAGAATTAATGGAGTCTAAAATAAGAAGTTTTCAAGAACAGATTGTTTTAGCACTTCTGTATTTACATTTCACTGCATTTACTAATCTGGGATCTACACTACAGTAATGGGCAGACATCCTTGTCTTTCCAGGGATGTCATTGAAAGGCCAAATTTATTTCAAATTAGAGACAACATTGTGCAGGCCACAGGAGAACACGTCTTAAATGGAGACATGACAAAATCCAAATCCCTACTATCCAGTGATATCATTGTTTCC
>CM033647.1:15291716-15572767 GCA_019512145.1 Engystomops pustulosus | reverse complement strand
GCCCGCTCGAGAAAATGGCAGCTCCCGCCGTTTTGCTTTTTGGCGGCCAGAAACAGAGCCAATCACAAGCCAGGAGACTCTGCACTCCACCCAGCATGACGTGGTACCCTTACACGTCGATAACAGTGGTTGGCTGGCCAGATCAGGTGACCCTGGGATAGACTAGCCGCTGCCCGCGCTGCTCGGATCATTCTGTGTCTGGATGCCGCTAGGGAGAGAGCTGCTGCTGGTCAGGGAAAGCGTTAGGGTGTTCTATTAGCTTACTGTTAGGCAGGAGTGATTCTCCAAGAACCCAACAGCCCTTCTTAGGGCTACAATAACGTTCTACTTTTTTTTTTTTTTATTTGCATCTAGTACCATTTTGTGAGGAATTAGCAGGGGGACTTGCTACCGTTGTGTTTAGCTCTTAGTGGCACACATATCCACCTCAAACACCGAAGTGGGAAAATTTAGTAGGGGTTGGATTTCAATTAGGCACAGGCCGGCGGCGTTTAGAGGGTTAATAGCCGCGATCGGTGCAAGCACCGACCGCGGTTATTAGCGGTGGGGGTTTTGTGCAAAATGCAAAAACCCCCACCTCTGTATGAAGAGGACTCAGCCCGTGAGCCCTCTTCACACATCCCTTATACCTCTGCGCCGTAGAGCTACGGCGCAGAGCGTTAAGGGGTTAAAGATAAGACAAATTTATCAAAGAAGTTCTTTCTTGAAGAACTTTTACAGGCAGTTCCCGAGTTACGTACAAGGTTCTGTAGGCTTGTTCTTAGGTTGAATTTGTATGTGAGTCGGAACTGTATATTTTACAATTGTAGCCCCAACAAAAATTTTTTGGTCTCTGTGACAACTGGATTTTAAATATCTTGGATTGTCTTAAGAACCAGTATTAATAATAAAGCTTCATTACAGACACCTGTGATAACTGTTATAGCTGTTTATTGTAACCCAAGGCAATAGTACATTAAATCACCAACATCCAGAGGTCCGTTTGTAACTAGGGATCGTCTGTAAGTTGGGTGTTCTTAAGTAGGGGACTGGCGGAACATTACAAAACGGTGATAACTCCAGGCCCTGGAATCAATGTCCTCCAAACAATGTCAATGGTAATATGTCTAGACTTCACGTCCAGCAGTGTTCTTGAAGTTTCAATCACAAGATTGCAAAACACCCTTCAGGATGCAAATCCATTTGTAGCAAGTGGATACACCGTTCTTTCCTGTAAACTTCTGCAGAAGAATTAGTGGGAATGCATTTTTACTTCCTATTTGCTTTTTTTTGACAAAGCCACAGGAAAAGCAACAGGAAACCAAGGACTGTTATTCACCTCCCCAACCCCCCTGCGTCACAACCCCAAACATGCTAATTTTATCAAGTGTATGGGCAACAAGTGTATTTTTGGCTTAAAGTGTAGCCCCATTTTAGAGCTACTTTGAATACGTTTATAGCACATCATTTAACTATATCACATCCAGAACAAAATTCACTTTAATGATGAATAATATATACTCTGTCAGAGATTTATCAGTAGAGTCTGAGGTAAAACTGTTCTAGTTTCACATGGAAACCAATCAGAGTTTTAGACTCTTCTGATAAATCTCCCCCACAGCTGTTCATAAAACGAAAGCCGATCTCTGATTGGTTTCCATGTGAAACTAGAACAGTTTAACTTCAGACTCTACTGATAAATCTCCCCCACAGCTGCTTATAAAACTAAAGCCGATCTCTGATTGGTTTCCATGGGAAACTAGAACAGTTTTACCTCAGACACTTCTGATAAATCACCCCCACAGCTGTTATGAGGTAAAACTGTTCTAGTTTCACATGGAAACCAATCAGAGATCGGCTTTAGTTTTATAAACAGCTGTGGGAAAATGAAAGCTGAGCTCTGATTGGTTGTTATGTGCAACTGGAGCAGTTCTGCTCTTAGACACTTGATAAATCTCCCCCATTAGTGAGTAGGTAAATAAAAAAAAGTCACCAAATAAGAAAAGAATATCTATCTAAAGTAGCATCATACTTACAAAAAAGATTAAAGAGGTTTTCTGGGGCTACAATATTGATATACATATAATAGACCATCACCACTAATTGAAGGGGTCTATATCCAGGAAACCCTACTGATAAGCTTTGAAAAGCTTCATTCACTTTCCCCCATATTTCTTTACCACGCACAGTGCCCTACCTTTTGTTGTAGTGGATGATCCTGGTATTGCAGCTATAGTCAAGAGAATGGAAATGAGCTGCAATACCAAGCTTAGCCACTACAAAATGTAATATGCTCTGCTTGGTTAACGATAAAGCGATTGCACTGCCCACAACCCTTCAATTGTGTACATTATTGTGGTTGTATACTTGCAATACAGTTATGGAAGTGTGTTTTTTTTTCTTCTCCCCATGTGGGCAATTATAGAATTTATACAAGACCCACAATGGCTCAATTGGCTAAACCAGTAATCTGTGTATAAGATAATGTGATAATGACTTGGTGCTGAATGTGTTCTTTGGCATCAATCTGCACCATTATGTTGATTGGAACCAGCCCCCCCCCCCCCAATGAAACAGAGCTGCTGTATCTATATGAACATGCCCAATACATGCCCCAAAAATTGAAATGAAAGGAAATCTACCAGCAAAATCCATCATGATAAACCAGGGACATTACTCATAGATCCAGGCACCGTGACTGTGGTAATTTTCTAATATTTGTTATCCATGGCCTCCTTCCTTCTAAAATCAACTTTTATAATTATACTAATGAGCTGAAGGGCTCTTCCTGTGCCACTCTGTGCTCTGTCTTCACAGGCTGTTACACTGTCTAACTCCCCCCCCTCCCTCTTCCTGCTGTTATCTCACGACGGTTGTGACGGCCTTTAAGCTACAGCATGAGGGGCTCTAGTAACACTCCAGGAGCCCTTCTGTCTCTTTAGCATAATTTTAAAAGTTGATAACAAATATATGAAGATTACCACAGTCACTGTGCCTGGATCTATGAGTAATGTCCCTGATTTATCATAATAGATTCTGATGGTAGATTTCCTTTAAAGGAAACCTAGACTTAAATATATGAGCATGATAGAATTAAAGATATATATTAATTACAAAAAAATCTCCGTTGATGTTTTTATCTTACCTAATACCCCTTAAAAAAAAAAAAGGGGGAAAAAAAAATATCGATCAAAAGAATTTGTGTGAAGATATAAAATTTAAAAAAAAATGTTGTTACACTTCCAGAGTCAAGTTTTCTACAGTGTTCCGTGAGCACTCAGATTCTAGATGTTTTCCAGATGAAAGCAGCCATACACAAAAAAAAATTTAGGAGCCCAAAAAATAGCGAAGTACAGAAATAATTCTGGTCATAAAAGGAAATGTACCATTGGCTTTTATGAATTTTAACCAAACCTAGCTTGAGAATGCTGTAGCTACAATGATGCAGAAACATATCCTGTTTAATCCCTGAACTGAGTGGTTTTGCTGAAAAAACTATTATAAAATTATGATAAGGAGGCTCTGTCCCTCCTTTGGCTGGCTTGGCGCTTCTATTCAACCTAATTATGCACTGCTCCAGCCTTGTCCCACCCAGCAAAGCCGAGAATACATAATCCCTGTGTTGTCCCTGACAGGCAGAAGTAATCAATCGATGCACCACCTCCAGCTGCTGTGTATCCAGCTCAGGTTGATTAGTCCTATCTGGACAGTTCAGGCAGCTCTTTTATGCACTAAAGAGTCTGCACCCAGCTTTGCCAAGGACCTGAATTTTATAATAGTTTTTGGGTAAAACCACTCGGTTCAGGTTTTAAACAAGATATGTTTCTGCATCAGTGTCACTACAGCATTGTTACGGTATGTTTGGCTCACAATGTATAAAAGCAAATGGTAGATTTCCTTTAAGGATTGAGTTCTTAGATTGTAAAAGGGTTAATGTAAGACACAGACGATCTCCCTTAATTACTACCTTATAACGCTCTGACTATAAAGTTTATGGAGACTATGTCGAAAGCTGATTTTTATAAATATAAATAAAATATAAAAGAAAACAATAAAACTTTATAATTAATGACAGGAAACCAGTTAGTTGGAAGATGTTTTTCATTTGTTTTGAAAAAAATAAAATAAAATAAAACTCAAACTTTTCATGGTATCAGGTTAAAACAAGACGGTACATATTTACATTTGTTTTGATTATAAATATACATTATATACAAAACAAAGATATAAAAAAAAAGTTCAGTGCTTTTGATTCAATGTTAAATTATTGAAATGATAGATTTAAAAGAAAAAATGTAAAAAAAACCACAGCGACATAAAAAAAAAAAAGCCAGAAATCTACAGTATTCTCTGACATCTGTACTTTCAAGTCTCATTAAAAAGGGCAAGAAAATGTTGCGTGTAGCATTTTCTTGGCTGGCAGGACAAGACTTATGTTGCACAACACATAAAAACACAGATGTCGGAGGATAGAGGAGAAGATGCCCTCCTTGGATGACCAGCTCTTGTCTACGGTGGGCCATACACATTACCGATCAACCTCTTTATGTCCTCCATATACCCCCTTGTCTGCCAATGACAGACACTCAAGAAAACAAGGATCGGTCATGTTATAATCCAATAGCTCGATCCGTTTTTCGTTGAAAAGTCGTGAAGCCGCACCAAAATCGGTGGCTTCAGCCAACAACCATGTAATGTGTACGGCCAACTATTCCTGACATCCAAGTCAGATCATAATAGGTATGAGATGGGGACTAGGGAAATTTCTTGGTCACAGTTCAGTAGTTTTTTTTTTAATGCTATTTTTTATGATATATGTGACATAAGCCAAATTACCGGGTACAGACAATATGCATGAAACTGAATGATGTGTGTATATAACACATATAGACACATACATACAAATCTCTGACGCTCTAATAGACACAAAAATAATTTAAGAAACCCCTTTAGCCCTTCAACGGCCAAGAAAAACTATACATATCGACTTAAAAAATAAAAACACCTTGATATCCAGAGCAGCCACTGACTTTGTAGTTAAACAGTAACCCCCTTTAAGGGATTTTCTGTTACTTTATATGAAAAAAAACATTCTTGGGGTAGGTAAATATCAGATCGGTGATGGTCCAACCCCTGATACCATTGCTAGTTCAAGGGCCTGGGGTGCTCCCAAACTAGGGCTACATTCACACTGACGTGTGCCCGCCATACCGTAGCATTGTGGGCACACGCCGGCACCGGGGAGAGGAGGAGAGGGTGACCCCCGCCCCTCTCCATGGAGAAACATGGGCCACAGCGCCCTATTCCAAGAAAAGATAGAACATGCCCTATCTTTTCACGGGGTACGGAATGCTACAGTGCTGCACTTTTGCTGCACCGTACCGCTCCCGTACGGCGCCATTGCCATCTATGGGGGACGTATATATGCCGTATGTACATCCCCCATACAACAGTGTGAATGCAGCCTTACACGGCTCTGTACATCTTGTAGTGGCTGTGCATGGTACTGCAGGCTCACTTATACCTTTAAATGGCAACACTGCAATACCACTCATGGCCACTACACAATTTTAAGTGCTATGCTTATTGTGGAGCAACCTAGCCCTTTCAATTGGTTGATCAGTGGTGGTGCTCTGGGTTAGACCGCTACTAATCTGACCTAAGGATAGGTCATCGATATTAAAAACCTTGAAAACCCCATTGTATTGAGAAAAAGAGCTAGAATTAAGTTATGTGAGTTCCCCATTATGCCAACTGAGGACACAATACACAAGATATAGGTTTCAAAGAATGCACTTAAATGGAATAACCTTACATTTACATCGGTCTATAGGGACATCTGGTGCCTTTCTATAAATAACTAAGGCAGCGTAAAAACCGTGATACCAAATTATTATAGTCTTCTCTGTGTTACGGAAAAAAAAAAAAAAAGTTCTATCTCACAATTCTCAGTAGTGCAAAATGAATTATTACAAAAAAATATATATATCATGGCCAGCTGTATTGACTTGTCATGCAGTGTAAGGCTTTGACTAGTCCAGGTTGTACAAGACTGTAGAAGTTTTAGTAGCATAGTCCACATTCGTTTTTTTTCCAGGATATCTGTCCCAAAACCTTCGGCTGCATGACGTGCAGTGTGTGAAGAGTTAATAATCATAGCTTAATACTGTTCAGGTATTACATAGAAAAGCAGTGATTAGCCGACACAAAGTCTCTTGGGACACTTTTAGGCACTTCTAAAAACATAAACACGGACAACGCCAGGACCTTGTTTCTGCATAGCAAAACGAATCCCCTCCACTTTCTCGGGAATGTGTATTCTAAGGCATGAGTAGACGATAGCCATCGCTGTCAGTCGGGCTCACATTAGCAACGTCGTGAGGCTTTTCGAAAAAGGACACTTTAAGAAACGGCCTTGTAGTGATACAGTCTCTAGAACAGTTTCTTCCAGTTTTGTTACATTCAGTCGATCAAACGCCTAAACACTAGAGCTAGTGATCGAAGTCTATTGCTTCTCTAAGCAAAGCCACAATCTATCCCTTCAACTCAGGTTATTTGATCTTCCAAAAGCAGCAGGTTTCACCTTTGTGCTGAAAAATCACCTCCAGTCATGAATTGTAAACATAGGTACGTGGCATGCCTTCCGTTTGTGGCGCTTGAGAGAACGTCAAAGTGACACTTCTGGATGTTTAACTTTTACACCTGTAGGAAGGAGAGAATAAAAGGATATATAGTGAGTGATACAGGGCAAAAGTGAAAAAAAAACAGACAAAATATAAAGTATAGAAAGTTGAACAACAAAAATAACATGCACACACATGGGTCCGGAGCCCACTTTTTGGAACAAAGCCTTGGGTCTTGTATACTATGGGACAGGATATAGTATACTATGCCTAGGGGGGCTGATGGAAATCAAAGTTTGGACACATATCTTTTGTTCTGAAAAAACTGGGACTTTGGAGCCGCATCTAGTAAGGTCACGCATATATCGCCAAATTTAAAGAGATGGGGGGTAACACAGAAAAACAAAACAAATCAGTGTGGTTCCTCTATTTGCCTTCTATTTCGATGAATCTGTATTATCTCATTAAAATACAAATATTGAAAGAAATTTCCATGTCCCCCCCAGTTATCTTACATCCTTATGTATGGCTGTAAGATAACTGGCTTGAGGAGGATTATGGGGGAATAATCAGAGCTTGTGTGCCAGTTTTCAGCAAACCTGAAATAGGCACAATTCCTGCCCCTAAACTAGGAATTGCACCTATTTCCTCCCTTATGCCAAGTTGGCATACAAAGAAGGGGGCGTGGCCATTGATCGGGCCGGCATGGGAAGTTCCTGCCCCACAACTGGTCACTATGTATAACTTGTGCCAGAAACTGGAGAAGGCTACAGCGCAATTCTACGCTAGGCCGGTTCTGGCGTCCAACTATCCAGTTGCGGTAATATCTGCTGGGGGGGGGGGGGGGGGGTCATGGCCATAGCTCGGCCATGATACTATATATTAGTATTGTTTTAGGCTCATTCCAAAAAATTACAAAAAAGGGACAAAGATTGAGGTTTCCTGGTATATTCCAATATATATTCCTAATATCTACCAATATATTCCTGGTATTGATCTATATTTTATTCCTAAGTTTAGTATATATGAATTGCTAATGTAATAAAGGAATAATCTCATGAGGCAGTTGTAAAAATAAATAAAATATATCATGTGGATCTCCTTACCTCTGTAGCTATCACACATTCGTTCCGCTCTTCTGCTATCACATAAATTGACTGGTACATTGAATCTCTCGGGGAACATATAGTGGATATTCTACATTGCGGCTTTTCACTGTAAGAAAAAACATAAAATATGAGTATAAAAGAAATTCTTTTTTTTTTTTTACAAATTGCAAAACTTAACCAGTATAAAATTTAGGGAAACCAAAGGGTAACAAAGGGAAAGTCACAAAGATGAACCTTCTTCCTAGAACAGAGGCCACCAATACAGCTTGAAACTGAAAAGATTGGGGTACCAGCTACCTGATTTTTTTTTTTTTGGGGGGGGGGTATGACAGTGCTAGAGGAGTTATTAGGATTTATTAGTTTGAATGACTCACATTAATAATTACAATGGAAAAACTTTAATGTTCATTGTAACATGATAGGATAGATGGAGAGAAGCTGAGCTCTGTGAAAACATAAGTTAATATTATTTGGAATAAGATTTTTGAGTAAATCTGTACAGGACTCCTAGGAGAGACAGTGAGAGTCCTGATAACTCCACCCACACACAGTAATTGAAAGTGAGAGTCCCGATTAACCCGCCCACACACAGTGATTGACAGTAGGAGACCTGATTACCCCGCCCACACACAGTGATTGACAATGAGAGTTCTGATTAACCCTCCCACATAGTGATTGACAGTAGGAGACCTGATTAACCCGCCCACACACACTGAATGACAGTGAAAGTCCTTATAACCCCTCCCACACACACAGTGATTGACAGTAGGAGACCTGATTACTCCACCCACACACAGTGATTGACAGTAGGAGTCCTGATTACCCCACCCACACACAGTGATTGACAGTAGGAGTCCTGATTACCCCACCCACACACAGTGATTGGTAGTGATAGTCTTGATTAACTTGCCCACACACTTCGATTGCCAAATGTCTCTCTACACATACTGATACAGTGAGAGCTGTCAATCACTGTGTGGGGGCGAGGTAATCAGGACTCTTACTGTCTCTCCAAGGAGTCCTGTCTGAATTTACTCAGCTTTTTACTAATAAATTCTCTTTTAAATTATATGAACCCATTTTTCTCTATCCCGGCATCATGCCTGGTCCTTTAAGGTGAAGAATTCAGACCGCACTATTTGTTCCACGAAGTCCACTCGGTGAAAAAAATTTATGTATGTCCCTAAAAGAGTGTAAGTTACCACACATTGCACATTCAAATGGCACTATATAAGTTATTATTCTATAACCAACTCTTAACAATGAAGTATTTTGCCATTTGTTTTTTGGAGATAAGAAAATATTCACTTGCACTTGGATTTGCACTAGATGACATCCTAATACATTGAACTAAATGACCTCAAACTATCACAAAAGCATAAAGGCACTGGAAATACATATAGTATCAGATTTTTGGGCCCCAAGAAACTACATTTACAATACTTGGGACACCAAGCTAGAGCTGGTTAGGATCAGGGTGTTGAAATCCAATAGCTGGATCCTTCTTTTCCATAAATGTCCTCTCGGGGAAAATCTGGAAAACCACTCCCTTTCCCAAAAAGCCAGGCAGATCTCCCCCCTTCCTCTTACCTGTGTAGACGAAGAGGGAACTTCTCTTCTTCTAAGCATTTTTCACTATTGTGGAACTTGTCCGCTTTCCCCATTCCATTCATGACCCCACCAATAAGTCCGTTCGCTATATTGCAGTCTAATGTGTGGTTTTTTAACTTGTAATTGGATTTCTCTAGTTCACAATCCACCTCCAAGTCCTTCTTTTTGTTAATATTTTTAAGCTGTGATGCTGGTATTAAGTTGTCTTTCTGGAAATCTGATAAATTATTCATAGTCCTAGTGTCCTGCATTGGCTTCTGACGGAAATGTCTTACAATGATGAAGATCATACATAACAAAACCAAGAGTCCCACCAGGCCGGCACCCATGAAGACCGCCACCCAAGGAAAGTTCCAGTCTTCCACCTGGAACTCACACCGACTTCCCATGAACCCAAAGGGACAAACACAAGCAATGTTCTTCTCATAAGGCACATAATGGCACGTTCCTCCATTGTTACATGGGTCACCGGCACATTCGTCTCGGGGTTTTATATCACACGTCTTTCCAGTAAAGCCGGGAGGACAAATACATCCAAAGTCTCCATTATTGTCATAGCAGGTCCCACCATTGGAGCAGGGTGTCCTTGCACACACGTTCATATTGATCGCACATGTCGGCCCTGTATATCCGGCCCGGCATCGGCACAGCTGTTTGTAATTGAAGATATAGCACTGACCTCCTGCAAAAAAAATAATATATATGTAGTGTATTAATGTACAAATTCACATTAGTGAAGGGTTAAATAAACCTGACTGTAACACAAAGGTAACAATACAATGGCTTTATACCTAAAACATAATCAAAAAGTTGCCAAAAGTATCAAAAAACATTTTCCAGATATGAAATAAATTGCAATGGACAACAGAAATCCTAATTTCTACCACTATCAAATATATGGCGCTGTGTCTGTTCTAGAGAACTGCAGCCCCTTCAAGCAGTGAAATGGTAGGACCTGCATTTATCTGGTGGAACTTCTAGGACCTGTACTAATCTAGAGAACAGGGTCAAAAGAGTGGGCCACACATGTGCGAGTTTCTTTTATATTTACAGGGTTCCAAAAATAGACAGATTTTAGAGGTAGATATGGGCCAGAATATGAGAACAAGAACTTATAGATATAAATTCTGAAATGGGAATGCCCCATAGAATAGACCCCCACTGCTCGCCACGATGGGTCAACCTGGTCCCCTGGTAAGAGGTCAGCAATGATGCCTCCAGATGGAGGACAAGTGACTGAGTACCTACCATTCATACAAGGGTTGTTGATACATCTGTCCACTTTCTTCTCACAGTTGGAGCCTGTATACCCCATTGGGCACTGACACGCATAGCTGGCCCCCATTTCCCGCTCTCTACATGTACCACCATTAAAGCACGGCGAATCGGCACAATTTAATACGCTGTTTTCACAGTGGGTTCCGTAATATCCTTGAGGACATTCGCAGATGTAACCGCTTTCCCCGTCCTAGGAAGAAGAAGCAGAAAGAATATTCTGGGTAAGTATGTGAAGAAACAGCTGGCAGCTATCAAGACATTTTCTAAGACCTGGGTCTAGGGCAAGGTTTGCCGGGATACACAATATAAACAGAACAGCTATTATACACAGGCTTTACTCATACATTACACACGCAAAATGTTGATAGTGCAAACACAGCAGAAAAATTTCTAGTTTCGACAAGCCGAGAATATGAAACCAAATACAGAGGCAAGGACAATAACCTCCATTCTCCGACCTCAGGTACTACATACAGGATGACCTCGGTATAGTGCAGGTAAAGGAAAACCGAGTTTATTTCTCACCACCTGTGCGCGGCGCATGTATACAATGTCAGATATGTAGTATATATACTAGAAACCATGCGCTCTTATAAAAGTATGTCTGGAATGTGAGACTATGAATTCATGTCATAGACTGGTTAGAAAAATACAAATCCGGAGAAACTTTTTTCCCCTGACATTGTAGTGAGGAGGGGTTTAGGTCAAATTGGTCAAAGGTCACATTTCCAAAATGGGATAGGAATCAGATGTCTTACTTTGACCTACATTACATCTTATAAATAAAGCTGATCTCACAGACTAATATTGGCTACTCTTTTTTGCAGGACCACATGACGTTCTAATGCCAATGGAGATATCACGATTTTCTTCCCATGGGGGAGACATAACGATTTGGCTGATGGATTTTAAGATTCCTGATCCTTTTCTTCTAAGAAAATATAAATCGCTCCAAGAGATGTGTCTCTCCATACTGCATGCACTCTCTCTCTATACACTCTCTATGCATACTCAGGTTGGGCATCACATAGGGGGTCTGGCGGTAGACCTCGAATCACTGAACTGAACTCACTTTCTCGCTTGTAGGCTTTAGGCTACATTCACACGGCCGTTGGGGGACGTATTTACGGGCGCCGTATATACGTCCCCTGTAGGCCAGTAATGGGCTCACAGAGCCGCACACGTGCGGCATTGTACCATTCCTTACTCAGGTGAAAAGATAGGACTAGGTATTGTGGCACCGTGCACCATGTATCGCTATGGAGAGGGGCGGGGGTGAGGAGCACCCCCTCCTCCTCTCCCAGGGTGGTGACGTGTGTGTGAATGCAGCCTAAGACATAGGAGTACTTTGTATTTTCTGCTCTTACCGTGCAGCTACCACCATTTCGGCAAGGATTGCTGTCGCATTCGTTGATCTTCTCGTCACAGTTCACTCCAGTATAACCCGGTCGGCAAGAACACGTGTAACTTCCTTGGCCAGTGTTCATACAAGTGGCTCCATTTTTGCAGGGTTTATGGTGGGTGCAGTAGTTTAAATCTGCAAGAAATATTATGATTGTTAGCAATACCAAACAACAACAACAACAATGCTATGATATTTGGATCAATTGTTTAGTCTACTCACCCTGATCACAGAACAGACCTCCCCAGCCTTCATCACAGATGCACTGCCATGGGGCTTGGCACGTTCCATGCCGACATCCATTATGAGGAATGCACTCATTGCAATAGCGACCTTGCCAACCAGGACGGCAACTGAAATTTTAATTGAGAACATGAAATTAAGAAAATTCATAGCAGATAAAGCGGAAGTTACCATAGAAGTAAATCTAGTCAAATCGTAATGATGTTTACATAGTTAATCCAGTTATTTTTAGGATATTGGGGATAACTAGTGATCACAGAGGGTCCCCTAAATTTCCGAGGCCAGTACCAAAGTGCCTACATTTGTTCTCTATGGGATTGGGATTGACTAATACTTGGCTACCTCTGGAGGCTCCAAAAAACTGTATACACATGTGACCAGCTGTTAGTTGATTCTGACTACAAAGGATCCTTTTTGTAGTGATCATGGGGATCTCTAGACATGATGCGTCTACCATAAATTAAGTAGAAGTGGTATTGCAGGCAACAACAGTACCGATAATTTCCAAAATTTTGATACTGATTAGGAGATGCTATTAAATAGGGTCTGAAAAACAGCTCCACCTGTGGTATTGCAACTAAGCTACATTCATTTTAATACTCTGTGCTACAATATTAGAACAAAACATGGGCCACAATTCTGCAGCATGAACAAAGTGCACCAAAAAAATTGTGCAAACTTTCCGAGCAGTGCAGGGGGCGCCAGATTCATGAAGTCCGTGGGCGAGTATTGATGAATCTGGCGCCCCCTGCACACTGCACAGGCAAACTGCACATAGTACAGATTCACCAGTTTTGATAAATGTGGTCCATGGTGTTTTGTTCAAGATGAGACGCTGTTTATGAAAAAAAAAGAACCAATTTTTTGAAAGTATATGACAACCAAGAACGTCACTGCTTGGACCCCCACCGATCTCATAATAGGATTGGTCATTAATATCTTCTCCATATAGACAATGGTTGACAACTGATCTTAGTTAATGTCTATCATGATCCTTACATAAAGAATTCATAAAAATATACACAAACAGATATATAAAAATATACACAAACAGGTATATAAATCTACTTACGAGCATTCCCCGGGGCTGTTGCAGAAACCATTTTGCTCGCTGCACCCGTCCAGACATATTGCTGTGGAAAAATACAATATTGTCATTGCGAATGTTTTTGTTCTGCAGCGAGCGCACTACCAACATAAATAAACAGGTTAACAACACGCTGGGATGTCATATACCAGAAAACCTCCGCAGATCCGATTACACATCAGGTCAAGTTCACATGTGTGCCTGTTAACCATTTGCCTACTGAATGACTATAGAGGATGTAGCGTCCTGTGACAGTACTGTTGCTATGTAGTAGTGCAGCAGTGGAAACAGACAGTAGAGGATGCCTCTGCGGGAAGAATATAGGGGCCACTTCTTATTAGCACATGCAACAGACAGTAGAGGGTGCCTATCTAGGAACAATAAATGGGCCACTTATTAGCACATGGAACAGACAGTAGAGGGTGCCTCAGCGGGAAGAGTAAATGGGCCACTTATTAGCACGTGCAACAGACAGTAGAGGGTGCCTCTGTGAACAGTAAATGGGCCCCTTCTTATAAGCTCTGGTAACCTATAGACAGAAGGAAGGGGCTTTAGGGTGACTGCCACTGTGCACCTATCAATGATATAGTTACCCCTGCAGTAACGGTCAAGCAGAAGTCCCTGGAGCACTGCTTCTTTGATACCCCAAGCATCCTCGCTCCCTACTCTATCATCCCATCAGCGCTCTGCTAAATTATTATTTTTCCATTTAACTTCCGTTAATGTGCAAAAATACATAAAAATTGGGATAAATATTTGGATTTAAAAGTATTTTATGTAAAAAAAAAAGTCTCATATATCGTCCTATACTGGCTAAGTCTTCTTGATTGACATGACATGTTTTTTTTGAGATCGGTCCCCTAGGACATCACTATATCGGTTGCCATCCTCCGTCACCACCTCAATGCTGTCCACCTCGTCGCCTTTGCCCTCCCTTAGCTCCAATCTGTTAAATGAGAGGCGCAGCCAGTTAATTTTGTCCCGCCGCAGCCGTGTGACAGGGATTTTGCCGCTTACAAGGGCCTCGTTTAATGCCTGGATGACTCTGAACAACAATCCTTCAGCCCTGAGCCCCAGTCTGAGTGAGATAACAGCTGCTCCCGTTGTTGCTGCTTTCGCCCTCCCTCCTTACTACAGCTGTTCTCTCCGCTTTGTCCCCTGGAGCTAATGCCAAGGATAACAATAGCAACGCGTGCCGCACAGCACAAGCCACCCGAGCGTGCGACATTACACTTGACCCTGGAGAGCCGCAGAGCGTCTGAAGCACGCCGCAAACACTGCACGCCAAATGCCCTCTACTACGACACATCAAAAACACACATTTCTACAATTTGCAATTTAGTCAAAGTTCTAGGAAATATTCATGTGATTTTCTAAAAACAAAGGCTTTTCCCTTTTGAAATCAAGACTGTGAAACTCTTAAAGCAGGAAGCAGGCACCAAAACCACACGCTTAAAGGGGTTGTCCGGCGGTTGAAAACATGACTGCCTACTTTGAAAAACAGCGCCACACCTGACCATGGGTGGTGTGTGGTATTACAACTAAGCTCCATTCCAAACCATTTGTTTATGGAAGGAAGCAGCCATGTTGATAAATCTATGGACAAACCCTTTAACTAATAAAAGAAATAGTCAAAAACTGCAACAGGGAAGTGTCTGAGAGCAGAACTGTTCTAGTTGCCCATAGCAACCAATTAGATTTAATTCCACAAACAGCTGAAGGAAAATGAAAGCTGAGCTCTGATTGGCTTCCATGGGCAACTAGAACAGTTCTGTTTTTAGACACTTCTGATATATATCCCCACTGTATGAATACGACATACGCCATACAGTAATGACAAATCCTTAATTTCATAGACCCCCATCGAATTAATCACTAGAACTGGGGTGGACACCATTTTCCTTTATTATATTGTAGCGTTATATCAATAGCCACGATAACATTGAAAGGGGTATAACTCTCCCTATAAATTTTAAATAAAAAGACGCTGCCCCCTATTGGTGCCTTCATGACAATAATATTTGCACTGATCCTACATATCAGTTCCGGGCAATGTGGACCATCCGTTCCTGAAAACCTTTTCTTTTTTAATGATAGGGACACAGACTAATATCAGGTTGTCAAAAATGGCGCAGCGTAGAAAAAAAAAAGGCAAAAAAATAGCTCTCTTTCTTTACAGGCATTGGTGGGAACGCCAGCAGATCCATCTGATATCAGTCAAGTTAATGTAATATCCTACGTCTGCTTCCTGTTTGTTCCCTGCGATTACGTGTAAAAGATCAGAAGCCTTGGAATGCTTTACGTACAACGACGGGGCTCTCAGTTTTTGTTGTTTTTGTTGTTTTCCTTTGTTGCAGCCTAAACTTTGTAAAAAAAAAAAAAAAAAAATTCCACGGGGCCAGAGTTTATATGAGTCTGCCCGATAAGTAAAGGGTTAACCGCGCATGATAACATAAAACCCTTTAGTGCTTAAAATGGCGACTTTACGACTTCATTGCTAGCACTTTTGTAAGAGGAATGTACCTACAGCCAGATTAACCCTTTATGACTCATCCCACACTCAAAGGGTTACAGTAATACCCGGTTTACAATGTGAAAGCGATGATCCAGCTGTGGTTTCCCCCGAGATTGCTTCACTGAACACGATTCCTCTGTTATGCCAAAAACATGTTTGATGCAACACAACTCAGAATAATTCGTTCTCAATGTACTTGTACAGGCAAGATTTACACCGAAACATTACCCTTAAGACGCAAGCCGAACATTACCCTAAAGAAGCACCTGGCATTGAAATTTTGACTTGCTATCCCCTTAACCATTGTCTTTTGGCATATTTACAAAGCAGGTATCCCTCACAACCCCCTTATAGACATACACGCTCAGCTTGACCATGCATGCATGTACTCCCTTGTTCATGTGGGAGTCAAAAGGACGGCATGTTTAACTCTAGCAGTCATCTACTGTCAAGGAATATTTTCAACAACCCAATACACACTCGATTACTAAGATTCACTTAACATTAACTATTCATTACGGGTTCCCCCCCCTGATATCTGTAAAACTTATCAGTATGATAAATTTGTTTCAAAAGGAAAACAGTCATTTCCATAGGGATTATGCCTTTCTCCATACATCGCTGTACCAAGTGTGCATGTCTTTGGGGCAGTCAGGGGGATTAGTTTTTAAAAGTTCATAGCCAAACCTTTTGAGACAAGTCACTGCAATCAATAGTCCAGTGCGTGTACAGGGGGAGTAAGTAACACTATCTGTGCTCGTTTTCTGCCTTGTAATCCCTCTGTAGTCCTTGTCTGTGAATTTGCAGTTCTCTCAAAGACCTAGCTGCTGTGACTCACTGCTCCCCCTCCCCTCTCCATAGAGCTTCTATGTAATCTGACACCTCAGTGAGCATCTACCAATCTTGTTAGCAAGTCGGAATTCAGCAGAGACGTGAGAGAGTGAAAAGCCAATTAGGAGGGAAGGAATAGGATAAGAGCCAAAGTAAGTAGAGAAGGAAGCACTTTCCTCTGCTAACATAACTAAAGTTTCTTGTAGTCACTTGTACTAAAAATAAATGAGTAACTATTTAAAACACAATAGGCAATAAAAAAAGAGTGCAAAAACACTATAATAAATCTATATTGAGAACATCACGAAATCTATACTTCTACTACCTAAACACATATACAGTGCTATAATATCATGTCTCAGCTATGGACCCATATGACTCGTCCAGGTACCGTATAATAAAATCAGATCATTGCTATTAATGGGGAAGAAGTTGCTGGTGGTTCATTAGCTTAATTAAGACCCATTCTTGCGGGTGAATAGGAGAACCCTGCACAGAACGTGTGATTACACAAACTCTCCTGATTTCTAGCCACAGAGCGTTACCCTTTCATTTTTTGGTTAATGAACAGCTGAATGGGCTGCAGATTAGAGATGTATCATGGGACTAATGACAAGCTCCAGTGTTGGCAGGTGTTCCCGGGCATAAAGGAGGCTAAATTGTCTGTGCTAAATTGGACTTTGGAGCAAGAACTGGCGAAGCATAAGGTTTATCTGAGCTGCGGATGCAAATAGATGCGTTTTATAGCCATTAAAGAGTAAACTTGCAAAAAACGGATATGTTATTGCTTGTTCATAGGATCCTCAATTATTTGTAAAGGGCTCCAAAAATTGAAAATAGGGGCTGCATGTTTGCTGTAGAGTACTTATAAATTCGGTAAGGAAAAAAAAAATATATATATAAAATTTATATTTTTGCCATTTTTGGCTTTTTTTTTTAATCCGTGTTGCCTGAACTGTGCTGCTGTGTTGTCCCTCATTGTAAGGGCTCTTTCACATTGGCGTTGGTTTTCACATCCGTGGTTCAGTGACTTCCACGGATGCCTCACAAAGTCTCTGTTTGTGGAAAAAATTATGAAACTTGTCCTATTTTTTTTCACTGATGTGGATCACGGAAGACAATACATGTCTATGGGTCCGCAAAAAAAAAAAACAGATGAAGCATCCGTTTTTCACTGATGAGGTTGAAAAACCAAGTATGATGTTTTCAAAGCAATGTTATACCTTCAGGGTTTTTATTGTGGACACGGAGACAAAACGGATGCATCACGGAGACACAACAGAAGAAAAGCTGAGACAAAACGCAACGGATTCGCAACTGAAGCTGAGCACCAACGCCGATGTGAAAGAGCCCTTAGTGTTAGACAGAAGTTTCAGTGCTCGGCCAAAAAACGACAAATCCTGTGATGGTTTCTATAGACCAGGTTTCACAGTAGCTGAGTATGATGGATAGAGAGAGAGAGATAGAGAGAGAGATAGAGATAGAGATAGAGAGAGAGAGAGAGAGAGAGAGATAGTCAATAGGTCTAGATACAATGGAACAATAGATATAGATAAGATAGATAGTCCCTCCAATGTTCCCATCTCCTTACGTTTGGCGCAGTATTCTCCTTTCCATCCCTTCAGACAGGTGCGTCTGCCGTCAGATTCACATACGTAATGTCCAAACCGGTCGTCCCGGGGCTTGCAGAGCCTGGAGCAGGTTTCTCCGTAGTAGTTCTCGCTGCAGACCACTCTACAGGAATACTTCAGCTCTGTATTTCCTTTCCCCATCTTCATATCACTGGACCAGGCTTCACCCACATTGAGGGATTTCTGGATGATAAAATCACTGACTAATACTTCCTTTTGGTTAGAACCTAAAGTGGGAAGACAAAAAAGGGGCAATGAGATATCATTTTTTGAAAAACCAAAAAAACCATCATTTCAGTAAAACACATGCAGGGAATAGGGTTTTAAGGAAGTCTGCCCGCCTTACTTTACACTGGAATTTTTCACACTCATTTCACAATATTTTAAGTCTCAGCACATTAAACCTATACCTAGTGACTGGTTTATAGATCCAGGGCCTAAGGTTAATGAGTAATAAGAAAAAACTGAGCTAAAAAATTGTAACTAGAGCATGTGGTTTCCAGCTTTTTGTAGTAGTTTCCTAAGATTGACTTTTTAACTCATATCTGTCTACAAGGAGCCTGAGGTAGTCTGAGACACGCCCCCTGTCTCATTATTGATCCAGGTTGCTACTCTGCTAAACCTTGAACCAATGGCTGGATAGGAGGTGTGTCTCAGACTACTTCAGACCTCCTGTGGATACTGTACCTTCATTTTCTACAGGGAGCCTAAGGTAATCTGAGACATGCCCCCTGCCTAATTATTGGTTCAGGTTGCTACTCTGTTAAACCCTGAAGCAATTGTTACACATGAGGCGTGTCTCAGACTACCCCAGACCTTCTGTGGATACTGTAGCTAGACTGTAGAGATAACAACAGCTTTGTGATCTACAATTAAGCTACAGTGTCTACAGGAGGTCTGAGGTAGTCAGAGACACACCCAAGGGTGCATTAGCAATAAGGTCAACTGAGCCTCTTGCCTCAGACAGCACTAACTATAGTAAGATGTTGGGCAGCATCAGGGGCACAATTATCTGCTACAAAGGAGGACCTGATACTTAAAAATAGTGTCTCTTCACACCCGATGTCAGCAAAGGTGTGAAACACTGCACGGAGAATCCACTTATTAAAAAATAACGTGATACATTACTATGGGATGGGGCAGAGAAGGCGCCATTCTATAGCTCACGTCAGGAAGCTGAGAGTTTAGGTTCACCTCTGGACACACCCCCTGTCTCCTTATTGGTTCAGATATCTTTGAACCAATGTTAAGTGAAGGGGTGTGTCCTAGACTACCTCTGACTACCTGCGGACACCGTAGCAACACTGTGGTCACTGATAACAGGTAAAAAGCAGTGAAAAGGCAAAATATGGAAAAAAAAAAATTAATGTATAATTGTAGTCCTCTACTAGAGGAATAGTTTAAATTCAAATGTCTATAAAATTGGTCACTTGTATGTATTAAAAAAATTTGGAATTAATAAAAAAAATATTTTAAAAAATATTTTTTAGAAATCGATTTTTTTTAGAATTTTTTTTTTTTTTTTTAAATCTCCTCACAAAAGTCTTGCCATCCAAGGTGAGCGAAGTCTGTGGCCTCAAGAAAAACGGTTTCAATGTGAGAATTGTTTTGTTGAAATATTCTCTTCCTCTATGTCAGCAAAACATCCAAAAGCCATTATTTCTTTTCCAAAGGGCGGAATTTGAAAAAGGTGTAAAATACAGGAAAAGGCAGTCAGGACAATTTGGCAGACTTCTGGTTTTCTCACCAAAGAGCGGACTTCTTTCCCACGCCAAAAATAAACTGGAGGAAGTGCAATTGTTTTGGAGATTAGGTACGTAAGGCCATGAAAAAAAAAAATCCATCTCTCCGACGGCAGCTTGTTTTGAAAGTCGAAACGGGATTTGAAGTTAAGGGCAAGGTTAACCACTAAGATACCTTAGAGTCTAATGAGTGGAACAATGGCGCCCTCTAGCGCCGCTTTCTATCACCGTTCTTTTATTTACCTGAAGGTTTGTGAAACGCTTCGATAATCAGAGAGAAGGTCTCCTGGAAAAAAATAAAATAAAAAAATATTTTAAAAAATTACATACATAGTAAATGGAACGAATACACAAAAATACCTAAAATTGCCATCACGTGAGCACCCAGCGCGCTTCTGTTAATTAACAGCCGCCTGCACGCTTTAATTAATCTAATTGCGTATAGTATTACTGCTTACATCTCCATTAAACCAAGCGCTTTGCAGGAGGAGGGAGGGGGGGGATATTGTCTCCGACCAGCGGGGACCTTGGACACGTCTCGAATTCACAATATCTTGCAGGTGACAGGTCTTACTGGTTACTTTGTGTCTATAGGGTCAGGGGGGTCATTAGTTGGTGCTCGTTTTGGGTGCTGTAAACCATAACATTCCATTTTGTTACAATGTGTCAGATTGTATCAACCTGATTATAAATAATAATAATTAATAATAATTCCTTTTTTTATATAGCGCGCACAGATATAGATAGGAGACCAATCCGATTTTTACAGGTGATAAAATTGGATAAAACCAATCCTCATCAATTATGATGGCGTGTTCTATTCTCTGTATCCGAGTTGTCTTTCATCCTACAATCTGATTGGCAGACAGATTTTCCGCACGTTAGTACGCTTATTCTGGCACGTGACAGATTTCAAATGATCAGATCAATTGGTCATTAAGGGTACAGCCCCCTCATAGAGACGACAGATGTGCAGGTCAATCCCAGATTGTTAAAATTGATTGTTCATTGATTGATGATTGGTAATAATGAGGCCATTAACAAACAAGGATCAATCAATTTGGAACAATCAGTCTGAAAACTGAGCTGACTTGTAAATTGCAGGGTTTTAAAGGATACATCAAGACCATAGTACTGCTACTATATGGCTCTGACCCAAAAACACACCATCTTACAGAAATTGGCCAGATATCTGTACAGGTAAAGCCACCTTGGCACTTGCAATTAAACACATAGTCACTGTATCAAGCTACAAGTCCAGGTTCAACCTATAAAATTTTATGGCTCCCGCTAATCTATAGATTGTAAGCTCTACAGGTCAGGACTCCTTTACAATAAGCCCAATGTTTTGGAGATATATGTAAATATTTACAGAGTTGGTTATTTTTAGTTTATATATTATTTCCCTTTGTTGTAAAGCTCCAAGGATTACAGAGCTGCTGTGTAAACAGAAGGGTATTTACCCGTAAATATTACCCGGTATGTTTACATTGGAACGTTCTGTATTCAGGCTACTTATCTACTTATATGAATATCTACTGTATATTATTATGTTATACTATATTTTGCTATCTTTGATTACGTTATGCTTTACTATACTATGTTATCCTATGCAGTTTTAAAATATTCTATTCTATATGATAATGTTCTTTGCTATACAATGTTATACTGTTTTATAATATTCTGTGCTATACTATTAAACATTACACAATGCTATACTATACTATGTTACACTATGCTGCTTGATATAATACTGTACTTTACAATAGTATTATATTTTGGCATGACTACCTTACAGTGTACAATATTTTGGTATATATTATACATGCTATACTATACCATGTTATACTATGCTGACTATTGTATACTATTCTATATTATACAGTGTGTTGCTATATTAATATATGTTACACTTTCATATGCTGTAATGTATACTTTGTTACACTATAGTGCTGTATACTATACTGATGTATGCTATTATACTATAGTATACTATTCTATAGAGTACTGTACTTTGCTATACTATTAGACTGTATACTGTCTTATACTACATTATGGTATACAACACTATGTTATACTATGCTGTATAAAAATATGCTATTCTATATTATATAGAACTTTACTATACAGATATATATTACATGATACTAGTATTTAAACTATATGATAGCTCATTGTACTGTATTATCCATTCCTATATATTATATAGTTTACTATGCTGTATAACATTTTATTTTATACTATATGATATTATGTTATACTTTGTTATACTATATTGCATTATAGGTTCTATCTAGGCTATGGATAATAGTTCTGTAGGTAGCTGGCTCCATAAACATAGGTAGGTTGTGACTTACCGGCCAGGTGAAGTTAAAGGGCACCCTGATGTAGTTGGAGAAGCCATCCATGAATGCCCCGGACTCCAACACGGGGGTGACCACCCTGCCGAAGGTGCAGGACCCTCGGGATACCACGTTTTGGTAATGCGTCAGGCAGATCTTGAAGTAGACGCGACAATTGGGCAGACACGACCCCCCGTCCGACAACGTCCCGTTGCTATTTACAAAGGCGTCAAGACGAAGCTGAAAGACCCCGGAGCCGGCGACCTGAGAAACACACAAGACCCCCAACCGATCAGATCTGCTGCACACCCCCGATCCAACCTAAGAAGAAGAAGAAGCTTCCAATTTTACCTGCTGCAAACCCAGTAAGAGAAACGTCAAGCCACATATAAGATCCATCTTCTTCATTTGTCGGCAGCGCAGGGGTTAATGGGACTCCTTATACAAACAGGTCCAAGCAAAAGTCATGTACGGGCCACAGATACAGGTCCTATCCGCTCTCATAGACAATAAATCCACCGGTGAGGTCCTGTGCCCGCTGTCACTGTGTAGCACTGGGAAGTGGAGCTGCCGCCGGCTGCCGATACTTATATAGAGTCGGCTCCTTCCATCTGTCAGTGCGAGGCCCCGCCCCCTGGAGCCCGTGCCGACTCACTGACCGGCCGGCAGAGCAGCAGGGAAGCAGAGCCGCATGTACAGGGCCCCCTAATAGAGATGGTACTCCAAGCTGCCCCACAATATATGCTAGACTTATACTCTGTGCACATCTGCTATAGCTAAGGTTCTGTTCACATCTGCTATAGCTAAGGTTCTGTTCACATCTGCTATAGTTAAGGTTCTGTTCACATATGCTAGAGCTAAGGTTCTGTTCACATCTGCTATAGCTAAGGTTCTGTTCACATCATCTGAGGTTCTGTTCACATCAAAGGTTCTGTTCACATTTGCTATAGCTAAGGTTCTGTTCACATCTGCATTAGAAAATTATTTCAGGGGTGTAACTAGAATGGGTCCATTAGCAAACTTTTGGCTATGACACCCCCTCTCCCCATAATTGTAGCTATGCTCTAAACCCAACCCAAGAATAGTAACCCTTTCAGTATAACACCCCTGTTACTTGGACACTGCTTATACTGCTCCCCCTATTTTTTCCCTAGCACTTAAAATGCCCCCTTTCTGTTATACCCTAACTTATGCCATCCTATACGCAGCCCCCTCACCTATCAAGCCCCTTATGTCTCCTTTATGTAGCTCACCCAATTAATGCCTCCTTTTAATTAGTCCCACACATTATGCCCCCTTTCTGCAGGCCCCTCACATTTATTATACAGGCAGTCCCCTACTTAAGAACACCCGATTAACAGACGACCCCTAGTTACAACCGGTCCTCTGGATGTTGGTAATTTCCTGTACTTTAGTCTTAGGCTACAATAATCAGCTATAACAGTTATCACAGGTGTCTGTAATGAAGATTTATTATTAATCCTGGTTCTTATGACAACCCAACATTATTAAAATCCAATTGTCACAAAGACCCAAAAATTTTTTGTCTGGGGTTACAATTAATAAGTATACAGTTCTGACTTACATATAAATTCATCTTAAGAACAAACCTACAGAACCTTTCTTGTAGGTAACCCGGGGACTGCCTGTATAGAGCATGTCCTATTTTTGACGTTTTTGTGATACATTGGGGCACATTTACTTACCCGTCCGGAGGATTTCCCGAAAGTGCATTGTCTGACCACAATGCACTGTGCCGCGATTCAATAAGATCGTGCACCCGATTTACTGCATGTGTCGCTTACCGGCTCAGGTCCGCCGGAGTTCACTTTTTTCCTCCCGGTGCATATAAGTGCATGTCTTGCGACACAATTTTAAAGTTAAATTCCGCAGTTTGTCCGAATCGGTCGGATCGTCCAACGGCATGCGCTGTGTTGCATGAAATCCGACGCGATTGTGCCAAAATCCGATCGCGTGCGACACAATCACCTGCTAAATACCTGTCCCTGCAGCGTGGTCCCGAAAAACCAGACCCTTAGTTAATATGCCCCAATCTCTCCATAGAAGCCTATAGGTATGGAAAACAGGTCTGCATGTGGTGCATTTTCACGGTGAGTTGCTCGGAAGACCAGGTCACATCGGTGCAGGCCAGCCCACCATGTTTCTTTGCAGCTGTGGCTTGTTTGCGGTGGCATATGGGTTACATACAGGTAACACGCGACCCTTTTTGTGGATGGACCACAAAACTGGATCGCAAAATGCATAAGATCATGTGGATGAGGAAGGTTTTCTATTACCATTATACCTCCTTCTGTACTTATGCCTCCTTTTTGGTAGTTGTCCCCATTTCTTTGGTCCTCATGTCCCTCTTCCAGAATACTACAGGACACACAGCTACACGTGGCAGCAGCAGAGGCTCAATGATGGAGCCAACATTGCAAGCAAATCTATCTGCATCAAATGTATCTTTACCCCACACCTGTTCTCAGCTGTATTGGCACCCACAGAACGCTTATACAATCATTGCATATAGCAGAAGAGGGAGTATTGAATCTGGATCTGCCAATTGGATTAGATTTCTGCGTTGAGGGATTCACAAGATTTAATTGCGCTTGGGACCCTAAAATGTCAAATATGCCCCCATATAGTAACAAAAAAGAATTCAGGCTGTGGTGGACCTGTCACACTTTAGATCCCACCGACTTATGATGTGGTCTGTCGGATCAAGACAGTTGTATTTTTTGGGGCTTCTTACAAAATTTTAATATATTTTTAATTTTAATTAAATAATATATATAATTTTAATATATATTATACAAGCATATTTTGTGACTTACAGTATCTCTTCTTACATACATCTGCATTTTATAGAAAACCTAAAAAGCTTTGACTCACATGTAACATCTAGACATAAAGTGCCAAAAATACCAATTACCATTACAGGAAATCTACCATCAAAATCAAGCATAATAAACTCATCGATCCAGGCACTATGACCTTTATTAACCTGTGTTATCCATGACCCCCTTCCTTCTTCCTTCTAAAATCAAGTTTGAAAATTATGCTAACGAGCCAGAAGTATTTGGGGTTGTTACCAGAGCCCCTCAGTACTGCAGTTTCATGGGCTGTTACACTGTCTTACCCTTCTCCATTCTTTCTTAGCACTTCCCCCTCCCTCTGCTTATAAAGGCCCCCAGAATACTTCTGACTCATTAGCATAATTTTAAAAGTTGCTTTTAGAAGAAGGGAGGCCATGGATAACAAATTTAGGAAGATTACCACAGTCACGGTGCCTGGATCTATGAGTAATGTCCCTGGTTTATCAGGATGGATTTTCATGGTAGATTTCCTTAAGAAGCCATGAATAAGATCTAAAACCGAAACGCGTAGACTTATTTTCCTCTATGCCTTTTCCTTTTACAATTATGCTGTGCTGTGTGCAGCTTTTAGATGGATTACATTTTTTATCTGATTACTGACCTCCAAAGTCTAGCTGGAGAACTGTTTTTCTGAATTGCACCTTGATTGTACCTGTGGCCGAGGCATTCCATCCTGGAACCACTGGAGTCGGAGCAATGCGGACTGTTTGCCTGTGGTTGGTGAACTGATCATATGATTTTCTCGTTTACGGTTATACATTTCTTAAGAGTTTTGTGTGCATTCTAGCTTTAGATTTGAGTTACAATTTACACCATTAATTCTAGTAAATATGTTGGGCTCCACGGGAGGCCATGCCACCAACACTGAAAACAACCCAGAGCCTGCCTATTTTTCGAGAAAGTGGCATGAGACGGAGATGTGGCAATATTCACGACTTTAAGTGTAAAACTGATCCTACACCTAATCTCTCAACCTCAATCATGTATTTAACATAGTACAACCATTACAACCCGTGACAATCACACTAAAGGTTCCAAAATTTGGCTATTACAAGAATTTTCTGGGGATTAAAAGTAGCCCACTAACAGCTTTGACCTTCAATATTCACAGACAGTGTAGCATACATGGAGATCTGTGTGACCACACCATTGTGTGTGATGTTAAAAACTGTGAAAAACGCAGGGTTCACAGGATTGTAGCTGGACTTGGAACACTGGGGGAGTCTCCTCACAGTGCTATGTTTTTTGATCTGTGCATTCCAACAGCTCCACAGCTCCTCCCATCTGCTGTAATATCTAACTAGAAGCCAGATTTCTCAGTGAGATCTCACACAGGAATGCACCCAAGTGCTCTAAGTTGAGCTACAATCCTGGAATAGAAAAGTAATACTGTTCTCCTTAATTTAATAATAAGGCGGTGACACAAGAGCTTACAGTCTATGAGGATGAAGGGGTTGACACAAGAGCTTACTTTCTATGAGGAAGAAGGGGGTGACACAAGAGCTTACAGTCTATGAGGATGAGGGGACACAAGAGCTTCTAGTCTATGAGGATGAGGGGGTGACACAAGCCCTCTGGGGCTCCAAACAACTGTTACACATGTGACCAGCTTGTTATTGATTCTGACTACAAAGATCTTTTTGTAGTGATATTGGGATCTCAGACATGATGCGTCTTACCATAAAATTAAGTAGAATGGGTATTGCAGGCAACAACAGTACCGATAATTTTCCAAAATTTTTATACTGATTAGGGATGCATAAAATAGGGTCTGAAAACAGCTCCACCTCTGACCCACATGTGGTATTGCAACTAACTACTTCATTTTAATACTCTGTGCTACAATATTAGAACAAAACATGGGCCACAATTCTGCAGCATACAAAGTGCACCAAAAAAAAATTGTGCCAAACTTTTCCGATCAGTGCAGGGTGCGCCAGATTCCTGAGTCCTGGGCCGAGTCTTGATGACTCTGGCGCCCCCTGCACAACTGCACAGGCAACTGCACATAGTACAATTCACCAGTTTTGAATAAATGTGGTCATGGTGTTTTTGTTTCAAAGATGGAGGAGACGCTGTTTTAATGAAAAAAAAAGAAAACCAATTTGTTTTGAAAGTAATATGACAACCAAGAACGTCACTGCTTGGACCCCCACCATCTCATACTAGGATTGGTCATTAATACTTCTCCATATAGACAATGGTTGACAACTGACTTAGTTAATGTCTATCATGATCCTTACATAAAGAATACATAAAAATATACCCAAACAGGTATATAATCTACTTACGAGCAGGCCCCCGGGCTGTTGCAGAACCATTTTGCCCTTCGCTGCACCCGTCCAGGCCATATTGCTTGTGACAAAAAATACAATATGTCCATTGCGACTGTTTTTGTTCTGCAGCGAGCGCACTACCACTAAATAACAGGTTCACAACACGCTGGTAATGTCTTCCAGAAAACTCCCCGCAGATCCGATTACACATCAGGTCAAGTTCAAAAAAACCAAATTGTGTGCCTGTTAACCATTTGCCCTCTGAATGCCTAATAGAGGATGTAGCGTCCTGTGACAGTACTGTTGCTGTGTAGTAGTGCAGAAGTGGAAACAGACAGTAGAGGAATGCCTCTGCGGTAAGACTTACTATGGGCCACTTCTTCCTTATTAGCCATCAACAGACCGTCGAGGGTGGCTATCTAGGAAAATAAATTGGCCACTTCTTAGCACATGGAACGACAGTCGAGGGGCCTTGTGGAACAGTAAATGGGGCCCCTTCTTATCAAGCTCTTGTAACCTATAGACAGAATGAAGGGGCTTTAGGGTGAATGCCACTGTGCCCTTCAATGATATATGTTACCCTGCAGTACGGTCCAAAGCAGAGTCCCTGGAGCCTGCTTCTTTGATACCACCAAGCATCCTCGCTCCCGCTCTATCATCCCATCAGGCGCTCGCTAAATTATTATTTTTCCGTTATGGTGCCAAATACCTAAAAATTGGGCATAAATATTTGGATTTAAAAGTATTTTATGTAAAAAAAAAAGTCTCATATTCGTCCTATACCTAGCTAGTCTTCTTGACTGCCATGACATGGTTGTTTTTGAGATCGGTCCCCTAGGACATCACTAAATCGGTGCCATCCTCCCCTCACCACCCCTCAATGCTGTCCACCTCGTCGCCTTTTGCCCTCCCTTATAGCTCCAATCTGTTAAATGAGCGGCGCAGCAGTTAATTTTGTGCCCGCCGCAGCCGTGTGCGAGGATTTTGCCCGCTTACAAGGAACCGTCGGTTAATGCCTGGTGACTCTGAACAACCATCCTTCAGCGAGCCCCAGTCTGAGTGAGATAACATCTGCTCCGTTGTTGCTGCTTTCGCCCTCCCTCCTTAATCTACGCTGTTCTCTCCGCTTTGTCCCCTGGAGCTAATGCCCAGGAACATATCAACGCGTGCCGCACAGCAATCCACAAGCACCCGAGCGTGGCGACTACCTTGACCCTGGAGATCCTCAGAGCGTCTGAAGCACGCCGCAAACACTGCACGCCACATGCCCTCTACTACTAACACACATCAAAACACACATTTCTTTTCTACAATTTTGCATTTAGTCAAAGTTCTAGGAAATATTCAATGTGATTTTTCTAAAACAAAGGAGTTTCCCCTGTGAAATCAAACTGTGAACCTTAAGCAGGAGCCGCACCAAAACCCAGACGCGTAAAGGGGTTGTCCAGCGGTTGAAAACATGACCTTTCTTCCCAAAAACAGCCGCCACACTTGACCATGGGTAGTGTGTGGTATTACAACTAATCTCCATTCCAAACCATTTGTTTATGTAAGAAGGCAGCCATGTTGATAAATCTATGGACAACCCCTTTAACATAAAATAAATAGTCCAAAAACTGCACAGGGAAAGTGTCTGAGAGCCGAACTGTTGTGTGTTGCCTATACAACCAAATTTAGAATTGCTTCTTTCATTCCATAAACAAGCTGAAGGAAAATGAAAGCTGAGCCTCTGATTGGCTTCCATGGGCAACTAGAACAGTTCTTTTTTTCAGACACTTCTTCCCTGATACATCTCCCCACTGTATGAATACAACCTAACGCCCTACAGTGATGACAACTCCTTAAAAATATCAGGTTGTCAAAATGGCGCAGCGTAGAAAAAAAAGCCAAAAAAAAAGCTCTTGTTGCCCTTCTTTTACAGGCATTGGTGGGAACGCCACAGTCCTCTGATATCAGTCAGTTATGTAATATCCTTAACGTCTGCTTCCTGTTTTTGTTCCCTGCTATTACGTGTAAAAGATCATAAGCCTTGGCATGCTTTACGACAAACGACGTGGCTCTCAGTTTTGTTTGTTTTTGTTGTTTTCCTTTGTTCAGCCTCAACTTGTAAAACAAAAAAAAAAAATTCCACGGGCCAGAGTTTATAGGAGTCTGCCCGATAAGTAAAGGGTTAACCGCGCATGATAAATAAACCCTTTATGGGCTTAAAAATGGCGACTTTACGACTCATTGCTAGACTTGCGTAGATGATTTTTACCTACAGCCGGCTTAACCCTTTATGACTCATCCCAGACTCAAAGGGTTTACAGTAATACCCGGTTTTTACAATGTGAAAGCGATGATCCGCTGTGGGTTCCCCCGAGATTGCGTTCACTGAAACACGATTCCTCTGTTTATGCCAAAAACAGGTTTGATTGCAACACAACTCAGAATCATTTTCGTTTCTCAATGTACTTGTTACAGTCAAGATTTACACAGAAAACATCACCCTTAAGACCGCATGCACATTACTCTAAAGAAGCATCGCCCTGATCCTTGGCAGTGAAATTTTGCCTTCTATCCCTGACCGTTATCTTTTGGCATAATGTGCACAGCAGGTATCTCCTTACAAACCCTAATAGACATACACGCTCATCTGGTCAGCATGCATGTACTCCCTTGTTCATGTGGAGTCAAAAGGAGGGGCCTGTTAAACTCTAGCAGTCCTCTCTGTCCAGGGATATTTTTTCAACAACCCTATAACACACTGACTCTATTACTCGATTCACCTAACGTTAACTATGCATTATGGTCCCCTCCCTGATATCTGTAAACTTATCAGTCACTCTTCCATATGGCTTATGCCCTCTCCATACATCACTTTAACCAAGTGTGCTCGTCCTTTTGGGGCGTCAGGGGATTGGCTTTTAAAAGTATCATAGCCACTTAGATTCCAAACCTTTAGACAAATCAATGAGCAATGAATAGTCCAGTGTGTGGTCAAGGGGTAAGTAAGTAACACTATCTGTGCTCATTTTCTCTTTTTCTGCCTTATACCTTCTAACCTGCAGCCTGCTTCCTCCTCTGAGTCCATGTTGTGATTTGGCAGGCAGTTTCGCTCAAAGAACCTATCTGCTGTGACTCACTGCTCCCTCCCTCTCCATAGAGCTTCTAATGTGAACTACACCTCAGTGCCAATCTACCAATTCTTGTTAGCACGTCTGACTTCAGCAGAGATGTGAGAGAGTGAAAAGCCGATTAGGAAGGAAGGGAAAGGATAAGAGCCAAGTAAGTAAGAAGGAAGCACTTTCCTCTGATAACATAACTATATTACAAAGTTTCTTGCAGTCATTGTACTAAAAAGAATGAGTAACTATTTAAAACACATAGACAATAAAAAGAGTGCAAAAGCAGCCTATAATAATCTATATTGAGAACATCCAAAATCTAACTTCTACTCCCTAAACCTACACGCATCAGGCTATAATATCAGTCTCATCATGGACCCTATGGACTCGTCCAGGTCTATAATGAAATCAGATCATTGTATTAACATGGTGAAGAATTGGCTGGTGGTTCATTAGCTTAATTAAAGACCCATTCTTGCGGGTGCCATAGGAAACCCTGCCAGAACGTGTGTGATTACACAACTCTCCCTGATTTCTAAGCGCAGACGTTACCCTTTCTTTTTTGGTAATGAACAGCTTATGGGCTCAGATTAGAATGTATCATGGGACTATGACAACTCCATGTTGGCAGTGTTCCCGGGCATAAGGAGGCTAAATTGTCTGTCTAAATTGGACTTTTGGAGTCAAAGAACTGTCGTAGCATAAGGTTTATCTGAGCTGCGGGATCAAATAGATGCGTGTTTATACCCATTAAGAGTAACTTTGCAAAACGATATGTTATTGCTTGTTCATATGATCCTCCAATTATTATTAAGGGCCCAAACTTGAAAATATGGGTTGCCTTTTGCTGTAGAGTTACTTATAAATTCGGTAATGAAAAAAATATAGTAATCTAAAATTTATAGTTTTGTCGGCAATTTTGGATTTTTTTTTATTCCGTGTTGCCTGAAACTGTGCTGCTGTGTTGTCCCTCATTGTAAGGGCTCTTTCCATGGCGTTGTTTTTCACATCCGTGGTTCATTGACTTCCCCTGGATTGCCTCCCAAAGCCGCTGTTTGTGGAAAAAATTATGAACCTTGTCCTATTTTTTTTCACTGATGTGGATCAAAAAAAACGGAAGACATACTGTCTCGGGTCCCAAAAAAAAAAAACCGATGAATCCATCCGTTTTTTTCACTGATGGTTGAAAAACCAAGTGTGATGTTTTCAAAAGCAATGTTTTATAACCTTCAGGGTTTTTATTGTGGACACGGAGACAAACGGATGCATCACGGAGACACCAACGAAGAAAAGCTTAGACAAAACGCAACGGATTCGTCGCACCGAAGCTGGCACCAACGCCGATTAAAGAGCCCTTAGTGGTAGACAGAAGTGTCAGTGGCTCGGCCAAAAAACCGACAAATCCTGTGATGGTTTTCTATAGACCAGGTTTCAATTAGCTGAGTATGATGGATAGATAGAGAGAGCGAGAGAGATAGAGAGAGAGAGAGAGATAGATAGCGAGAGAAGATAGAGAGGAGAGAGATAGAGAGATAGAGAGATAGAGAGAGAGATAGAGAAGAGAATAGAGAAGATGTCAATAGGTCTAGAACCTAAACCATCGATATAGATAAGATAGATAGTCCCATCCATGTTCACTCTCCTTACGTTGGCGTCAGTATTCTCCTTTCATCCCTTCAGAACCGTGCGTCTGCCGTCAGATTCAATACGTAATGTCCAACACCGGTCGTCCCGGGCTGCAGAGCCTGGAGCGTTTCCTCTTTCCTTTCTTCTCCGTATAGTTCTCGCTGCAGACCACTCTACAGGAAGACTTCACCGCTCGTATTTCCTTCCCCACTTCATATCACTGGACCAGTCTTTCACCCACATTGATGATTTCGGATGATAAAACACTGACTATACTTCCTTGGTTAGCGAACCTAAAGTGGGAGACAAAAAAGGGGGCCATGATATATCATTTTTTTTTGCAAAAACCAAAAAAACCATCATTTCTGTAAAACACTGCAGGGAATAGGGTTTTAAGAAGTCTGCCCCGCTTACTTTACACTGGAATTTTTCATCACACTCATTTCACAATATTTTAAAAGTCTCAGCAAATTAAACTATACCTAGTGACTGGTTTATTAGATCCAGGCCTAATTAATGAGGAATAAAAAAACTGAACTAAAAATTGTAAACTATAGCATGGTGTTTTCCAGCTTTTTGTAGTAGTTTTTCCTAAGATTATGACTTTTTCACTCATACTGTGTATACAAGGACCTGAGGTAGTCTGGAGACACGCCCCCTGTCTCATTATTGATCCGGTTGCCTACTCTGCTAAACCTTGAACCAATGGCTGGATAGGAGGTGTGTCCTCAGACTACTGCAGACCCCCTGTGGATACTGTACCTTCAGTTTCTAACATGGAGGCCTAAGGTAATCTAACCTGCCCCTGCCTAATTATTGGTTAGGTTGCTACTCTGTTTCAACCCCGAAGCACACTACTCCTTACACTGAGGCGTGTCTCAGATAAACCCAGACGCTTCTGTGGATACTGGACTAGTGTAGAGATAACACAGCGTTGTGATCTACAATTCAGCACAGTGTCTACAGGAGGTCTGAGTGTCAGAGACACACCCAAGGGTGCATAGCAATAAAGGTCAACTGAGTCCTCTGCTCAGACAGCACTAACTATAGTAAGATGTGCAGCATCAGGGGCACAATTTCTCGCTACAAAAGGAACCTGATACTTCAAAAAGTGTCTCTTCACACCCGATGTCAGCAAGGTGTGAAACCTGCATGAGAATCCACTTTTAAAAAAATAACGTGATACATTACTATGGGAGGGGCAGAGAAGTCGCCATTCTATAGCTCCAGCGTCACCAGCAGAGAGTTTAGGTTCCCCTCTGGACACACCCCCTGTCCCCTCCTTTTGTTCAGATCTCTTTGAACGCAATTGTTAAGGATGGGGTGTGTTCCTAGACTACCTCTGGACTACCTGCGACTACTGTACGACACTGTGGTCACTGACTAACGGTAAAACGCATGAAAGGCCAATAGGAAAAAAAAAAATAATGATAATTGTAGTCCCTCTAACTAGAGGAATAGTTTTCATCAAATGTCTATAAATTGGTCACTTTCTGTTATTAAAAATTTGAATTATAAAAAAAACTATTTAAACAATATTTTTTAGAAATCCTAAACTTTTCTAATTTGATTTTTTTAAGAATTTTTTTTTTTTTTTTTTTTTTTAAAATCTCCTCACCAAAAGTCTTGCCATCCAAGGTGAGCGAAGTCTGTCGCCTCAAGAAAAACGGTTTCAATTTTAGACTTGTTTTGTTGAAATATTCTCTTCCTCTATGTCAATCAAAACAATCCAAAAAGCCATTATTTCCTTTTCAAACGGGCGGAATTTGAAAGGTGGTAAAATACAGGAACATGCATTCAGGACCATTTGGCAGACTTCTGGTTTTCCTCCACCAAGAGCGGACTCTTTTTCCCACGCCAAATAAACTGGAGGAAGTGCAATTGTTTTTGGAGAATGTCGTAAAGAGGCCATGAAAAAAAACAAAAATCCTCTCTCCGACGGCAGCTTGTTTTGAAAGTCGAAACGGGATTGAAGTAAGGGCAAAGGTTAAACCCAGCTAAGATACCTTAGAGTCTAATGGGTGGAACAATGGCTCCCTAAGCGCCGCTTTCTAACCGGTCTTTTAGTTTACCTGAAGGTTTGGTGAAACGCTTCGATATCAAGAGGGGAAGAAGGTCTCCTGGAAAAAAATAAAATAAAATAAAAAAATATTTTAAAAATTAACATACATTAAAATGGAAAGAATACACAAAATACCTAAAATTTGCCATCACGTGAGCACCCAGCAGCGCGCTTCTGTTATACAAGCCGCCTGCACTCTTTTAATTAATCTAATTGCGTATAGTAACTGCTACATCTCCATTAAAAACCAAGCTCCTTGCGGCCGGAGGAGGAGGTGGGGGGGGATTGTCCTCCGACCACGGGGACCTTGGACACGTCTCAAATTCACAATATCTTGCAGTGCAGGTCAGTTTTTACTGGTTCTTGTGTCTCAGGGTCAGGGGGGTGCTTAGTTGGTGCTTCGTTTTTGGTGCGTACACCATAACATTCCATTTTGTTACATGTGTCAGCTTGTATCAACCTGATTATAATAATAATACATTAATATAATTCTTTTTATATAGCGCGCACTAGATAAGATTGGAGACCAATCCGATTTTACAAGGTGATGACATGGGATATAACCAATCCTCATCAGTTATGATGTCGTGTTGTATTCTCTGTAGCCGAGTTGTCCTTTCATCCTACAATCTGATTGGCAGACAGATTTTCTCCGGGCACGTTATACGCTATTCTGGACGTGACAGAGTTCAATTGATCATATCAATTGGTCATTAAGGGTACAGCCCCCTCATAGAGACGACAGATTGTGGTGCGGTCATCCCAGATTGTTAAAATTGATGTGCATTGATTGCTATTGTAATCATGAAGCCATTAAAACCAAGTATCAATCACCTTTGGAACAATCATCTGAAAACTGAGCTGACTTGTAAATTGCATGCAGGGTTTTAAAGATACATCCAGAACCATAGTGCTGCTACTATATGCTCTGGACCCAAAACATCCCAACTTCCCAGAAATTGGCCAATATCTGTACAGGTAAGCCAACCTTAAGCACTTGCAATTAACCCCATGTCCACTGTATTCAAGCTGCAAGTCCAGGTTCAACCTATAAAATTTTATGGCTCCCGCTATCTATAGATTGTAAGCCTACAGTCAGGCCCTTTCAATACAGCCCAATGTTTTTGGAGTATCTGTAAATATTTACAGAGTTGGTTATTTTTAGTTTATATATTACTTTCCATTTGTTGTAAAGCTCCCCAAGATTAAGAGCTGCTGTGTAAACAGAAGGGTCATTTACCCGTAATATTACCAGGTAATGTGTAACATCGGAACTTTCTGTATTCAAGGCTACTTATCTCTTTATGAATATCTACTGTATATTATTATGTTTACGAATTTTGGTGCTATCTTTTGATTACGTTTATGCTTTACTATACTATGTTATACTATGCAGTTTTTAAAAGATTCTATATGATATCTCTTTTGCTATACAATGTTATGACTGTTTTATTATAATCTTTTGTGCTATACTATTACACATTATACAACATGAACTATACGAGGTTTAAACTATGCTGCGTTTATAATATACTGTACTTTACAATAGTATTATATTTTGGCCTGACTCCTTACAGTGTACAATATTTGGTATATATTATACATGGCTATAACTATACCATGTTCTACTATGCTGACTATTGTATACTTTCTATATAATAACAGTGGGTGTTCTATACTTAAATTGTTACCTTTCCATATGCTGTAATGTATACTTTGTTACACTAATTACTGCCTGTCTCTATAGACGATGTAGCTATTAGACTATCGTTACTATTCTAATAGAGTACTGTACTTTTGCTATAACTATTAGACTGTATACTGTCTTATACTACATTATGGGATACAACACTATGTTATACTATGCGTATAAAAATATGCTATTCTATATTATATGAACTTTACTATAACGATATATATTTACTGATACTAGTATTTAAACTATATGATAGCTCATTGTACTGTAATTCTCCTTCCTATAATATTATATAGTTTCTATGCGGTAGAACAGTTTATTTTTATACTATAAGATATTATGTTTATACTTTGTTATACTATATGCTTATAGGTTTCTATCTAGGCTATGGATAATTTCTGTAAAAAACACACTTAGCTGGCTCCATAAACTAGGTAGTTGACTTACCGGACGTCCAGGTGAAGTAAAGTGCACCCTGATGTATTGGAGAAGGCCATCCATGAATGCCCCCGGACTCCAACACGGGGGTGACCACCCTGCCGAAGGTGCAGGCCCTCGGGATACACGTTTTTGGTAATGCGTCAGGCAGATCTGCAGTAGACGCGACATTGGTGCAGACCCAAGCGACCCCCCGTCCGAACGTCCGTTCTATTTTACAAAGGCGTCAAGACGAAGCTGAAAGACTCCCGAGCCGGCGACCTGAGAAACACACATACCCCCAACCGACAGATCTTGCTGCACACCCCCGTCCAACCTAAGAGAAGAGAAGCTTCCAATTTAACTGCTGCAAACCCAGTAGTAGAAACGTCAAGCCACATATAAGATCCATCTTTTCAATTTGTCGCAGCGGCATGGGTTAATGGGACTCCTTATACAAACAGGTCCAAGCAAAAGTCTGTACGGGCCCAATACAGGTCCTATCCGCGCTCATAGACAATAAATCCACCGTGAGTCCTGTCCGCTGTCACTGTGTAGCACTGGGACGTGGGAGCTGCCGCGGCTGCCGATACTTATATAGAGTCGGCTCTTCCATCTGTCTTTGCGAGGCCCCTCCCCCTGGAGCCCGTGCCGACTCACTGACCGGGCGGGCCGGCAGAGCAGCGGGAAGCCGAGCCGAATGTACAGGGCCCCCCTAATAGAGATGGTACTTCCAAGCTGCCGCCACAATGAGCTAGACCTTATACTCTGTGCACATCTGCTTAGCTTAAGGTTCTGTTCACATCTGCTATAATTGTTTCTGCTTTCACATTCGGCTATAGCTAATGTTCTGTTCACCTCTGCTATAGTTAAGGTTCGTTCCATCTGCTAGAGCTCAGTTCTGTTCACAGTCTGCTAGAGCTAAGGGTCTGTTCAACATCTGCTTTTAAGCTAGGTCCTGTTCACATCTGCTATAGTTAGGTTCTGTTCACATCTGCTATAGTTTAAGGTTCTGTTCACATCGCTAGAGCTAGGTTCTGTTGTCCCATCCTGCTAGAGCTAAGGTCTGTTCACATACATCTGCTATAGTTAAGGGGTTTCCCGAGTTTTTGAAAAAAGATAAAGTGGCCGGGACAGGGCTGCTTAAAAAAATAAGCTGTACTTACCTCCGGTGCCCTCCCTTATCCAGCGCTGCTGTCACTCCGGATCCGGGCGCCATGTAAAACAAACTGCCGTCGGAGCAGCGCTGGATTCATGCTTCCGGCCGGCGTGGCCGGGCACCGCCTATCGTTCCCTATACACAGCATGTGTATGGGGGGGGGCCAGAAAGGGGTTGTCGGTTCCAGCCATAACTGAGTCCAGCGCTGCTCCGGCGGCCATGTTTGTTTACATGGCGCCCGGACTGGAGTGACCCAGCCGCGGCACGGGAGGGCACCGGGAGGTAAGTACAATCTTATTGTTTTTTAAGCAGAGCCCCTGTCCACGGCCACTTTTAGCTTTTTTTTCAAAAACTCGGACACCCCTTTAAGGTCTGTTTCACATCTGCTAATGTAGGTTCTGTTCACATCTGCTATAGTTTAAGGTTCTGTTCCATATGCTAGAGGCTAAAGTTCTGTCACATCTGCTATAGCTTAAGGTCCCTGTTCACATCTGCTATAGTTTAGGTTCTGTTCACACATATGCTAGAGCTAAGGTTCTGTTCACATCTGCCTATAGCTAAGGTTCCTGTTCACATCGCTATAGTTAGTGTTCTGTTCACATCTGCTATAGCTAAGGTTCTGTTCACATCTGCTAGATCTAAGGTTCTGTTGCACATCTGCTAGAGCTAAGGGTTCTGTTCACATCTGCTAGAGCTAAGGTTCTGTTCACATCTGCTTATAAGTTAATGTTTCGTTTCACATCTGCTATAGCTAAGGTTCTGTTCACATCGCTATAGCTAAGGTTCTGTTTCACATCTGCTATAGCTAAGGTTCTGTTCAATCTGCTATAGCTAAGGGTCTGTTCAATCTGCTAAGTTAATGGTTCTGTTCCATCTGCAAGCTAAGGTTCTGTTCACATCTGCATCGTTAAGGTTCTGTTCACATCTGAGGTTGCTGTCACATCTAAGGTTCTGTTCACATCTGAGGTTCTTTTCACATCTAAGGTTTCGTTCACATCTGCGATGCTAAGGTTTCTTTCACATCTGCTATAGTTAAGGTTCCTGTTCACATCTCTATAGCTAAGGGTTCTGGTTCACATCTGCTATAGGCAGCTAAGGTGTCTGTTCACATCTGCTTAGCTAAGGTTCTGTTCACATCTGCTATAGCTAAGGTTCTGTTCAAACTTCTGCTATAGTTAATGTTCTGTTCCACTCTGCTATAGTTAAGGTTCATGTTCCTCTGCTATAGCTAAGGTTCCTGTTCACATCTGCTAAGCTAAGGTTTCTGTTCACTCTGCTGAGCTAAGGTTCTGGTTCACATCTTCTATAGTTAAGGTGCTGTTCACAAATCTGAGGTTCTGTTCACTCTAAGTTCTGTTTCACATTTGCTATGCTAGGTTCTGTTTCACATCTGCATTAGAAAATTATTTCAGCAGGGGTGTAACTAGAATGGGTCCATTACAAACTTTTGGCTATGCACCCCCTCCTCCCCTAATTGTAGCTATGCTCTAAACCCTACCCAAGAAGAGAACGCCTTTCAGTATAACACCCCTGTTACTTGGACAACTGCTTATCTTGCTCCCCTATTTTTCCTACCCTACCACTTAAAATGCCCCCTTTCTTTATACCCTAACTATGCCATCTATACCCAGCCCCCTCACCTTATAAACCCCCATTTCTGTAAGCCCCTTATGTCTCCTTTATGTAGCTCACACAATTAATGCCTCCTTTTAATTTATTCCACAAATTATGCCCCCGTTCTGGCAGGCCCCTCACCATTTATTATACAGGCTCCCCTACTTAAGACACACAACATTAAAGACGACCCTAGTTAACAACCGGGTCTCGGATGTTGGTTAATTACTGTACTTAGCCTTAGGCTACAATAATCAGCTATAACAGTTATCACCAGGTGCTGTAACTGAAGATTTATTATTATCCTGGTTCTTATTACAACCCCACATTTTTAAATCAACTGTCACAAAGACCAAAATATTGTCTGGGGTTACATGATAAAATATACGTTTCCTGACTTACATATAATTCATCTTAACAAACCTACATAACCTTTCTTTACTATAACCCGGGGACTGCCTGTATAGAGCATGTCCCTATTTTTGGACGGTTTTGTGATACATTGGGGCACATTACTTACCCGTCCGGAGGAGTTCCCAGAAAGTGCATTGTCCGACCACAATGCACTGTGCCGTGATTCACTAAGATCGTGCACCCGATTTACCGCATGTGTCGCTTACGCCCCACCGCTCTGTCTGCCGGAGTTCCCAATCTCTTCCTCCCGGTGCATATAAGTGCATGTCTTTGCGACACAATTTTTAAGTTAAATCCCGCAGTTTGTCCGAATCTTTCGGATCGTCCCAACGGCACGCTTTTGTGTGTTCCATGAAATCCGACGCGATTTGTGCCAAATCCTATCGCGTGCGACACCATCACCTCTAAATACCTGTCCCTGCAGCGTGGTCCGAAAAACCAGCCCTCCCTTCGTTAATATGCCCCATCGCTCCATAGAAGCCTATTGGATGGAAAACAGTTCTGCATGTGGCGTTTTTTTATACGGCTCGTTTTTCACGGTGAGTTTCTCAGAAGACCACAGGTCACACATCGCTGCAGCCAGCCCAACCATGTTTCGTTTGCAGCTGTGGCTTGTTTTGCGTGGCATATTGGTTAAATACAGGTAACACGCGAACCTTTGTGTGGACGGACCAAAAACTGTCGCAAAATGCATAAGATCATGTGGATGAGGAAGGTTTTCTATAACCATTATAATATACCTCCTTCTTTACTATATGCCTCCTTCTTTGGTAGTTTGTCCCATTTTCTTTGGTCCTCTGTTCCTCTTCCAGAATACTAAAAACATGACACCCAGCTCCACGTGCAGGCAGCAGAGGATCAATGATGGAGCCCCTTGCAAGCAAATCTATCTCTGCATCATGTTCTTTAAACCCCACCCTGTTCTTCAGCTGTATGGCAACCCAAAGGACGCTATACAATCATTGCATAAGCAGAAGAGGGAGTATGGAATTGGATCTTGCCATTGGGATTAGTTTCTGCGTTTAAGGGATCACAAGATTTAATTGCGCTTTGGGACCCTAGAATGTCAAATATGCCCCCCATATATTAACAAAAAAGAATTCAGCTGTGGTGACCTGTCACACTTTAGATCCCACCTTACTTTGATGGGTCTGCGGACACGTACAGTTTTCTTTTTTGGGGCTTCGTACAATTCAATATATTTTTATTACAGCATATTTTGTGACTTTATTACAGTATCTCTACATACATACATCTGCATTTTATAAATAACCTAAAAACACTTTGACCTAACTGTAACATCTAGACATAAAGTGCCAAAAATACCAATTAACCATTACAGAAATCTACCCCACCATCAAAATCAAGAGATGATAAACTCATCGTCCAAGGCACTATGACCTTTATTAACCTGTGTTATCCATGACCTTCCTTCTTCCTTCCTTCTAAAAATCAAAGTGGAAAATTATGCTAACGAGCCAGACGAGTACTCTGGGTTTGTTACCAGAGCCACCTCAGACTGTAGTTTCTCGGCTGTTACATGTATTACCCTTCTCCATTCTTTCTTAGCACTTCCCCCTCCCTTGTTATGATAAAGGCCCCCCAGAATTAACTATCTGACTCATTAGCAATAATTTTAAAAGTTGCTTTGAACGAAGGGAGGCCTAATGGAGTAACAAATATAGGAAGATTACCACAGTCACGGTGCAATGTGTCTAATGGTACACTGTCCCTGGTGTTAGTCAGGATGAATTTTACCTGGTAGATTTCCTAAGTAAGCCATGAAATCAGATATAAAACCGAAACGCGCTAATCTTATTTTCCTCTATGAATATTCCTTTTCCTTTACAAATTAATGCTGTGCATGTGTGCAGCTTTTAGATGGATATACCAATTTTTTTTCCTGATTACTGACCTCCAAAGTCTAGCTGGAGACTGTTTTTCTGAATTGCACCTTGATTGTACTGTGGCCGAGGCATTCCGTCCTGGAACCACTGGTCGGAGCAATGCGGACTGTTTGCCTGTGGTTGGTGAACTGATCATATGATTTTCTCGTTTACTGTTAACATTTCCTTAAAGTCTTTGTGTGCATTCTAGCTTTAGATTTGAGTTAAAAATTTACAACTATTAATTCTAGTAAATAGTTGGGCTCCACGGGAGCCATGCCACCAACACTGAAACAACCAGAGCCTGTCTATTTTGAGAAAAGTGGCATGAGACACAGATGTGGCAATATTCACCACTTTAAGTGTAAAACTGATCCTACACCTAATCTCTCAACCTAAATCATGTATTTAACATAGTACAACCATTACCACCGTGACAATCACACTAAAGGTTCAAAATTTGGCTATTACAAGAATTTTCTGGGGATTAAAAGTAGCCCACTAACGCTTTGACCTTCAATATTCACAGAAGTTGTAGCATCCCTGAGATCTGTGTGACCACACCATTGTGTGTGATATTAAAGCTGTGAAAACGCAGGGTTCACAGATGTAGCTGGACTTGAAACAGTGGGGCAATCTTCTCACGTTTCATGTTTTTGGATCTGTGCAATTCCAACAGCCCACATCTCCTCACATCTGCTGTAATATCTAACTAGAAGCCAATTCCTCAGTGAGATCTCACCACAGTGAATGCACCCAAGTGTTCTAAGTTGAGCTACAATCCTGGAATAGAAAAGTAATACTACTACCTAATTTAAAAGATTTACCAGCAGTTGGTTGTTTTCTGTAGTCATTAGCTGAGACCGAGGTCTTTTTATATTTATTTCAAGAGTTTATACACAAAATCCACTTTAAGATAATAGCTTTATTTATAAGCGCCATCATATTCTGTAGCGCTTCACAAATCATAGGGACATATACACATATAATATTACATTACAGAGTACAAACAGTCATATAGTAAAATAGAGTGAGGACCCTGATCACATGAGTTACAGTCTTATGAGGATGAAGGGGAGACACAAGAGCTTACAGTCTATGAGGATGAGGGGTGACACAAGAGCTTACAGTCTATGAGGATGAAGGGGAGACACAAGAGCTTACAGTCTATGAGGATAAGGGGGTGACACAAGAGTTTACAGTCTATGAGGATGAAGGGGAGACACAAGAGCTTACAGTCTATGAGGATAAAGAAGGGACACAAGAGCTTACAGTCTATGAGGATGAGGGGTGATGCAAGAGCTTACAGTCTATGAGGATGAGGGGGTGACACAAGAGCTTACAGTCTATGAGGATGAGGGGGAGACACAAGAGCTTACAGTCTATGAGGATGAGGGGGACACAAGAGCTTACAGTCTATGAGGATGAGGGGGTGACACAAGAGCTTACAGTCTATGAGAAAAACAGCCTCACTAAATTCCTATTTTTTTTAATGTGTGCGCTATATAAATAAAGGAATTATTATTAATTATTAATTTAGAATTAGTGACTATGTTTTTTATGGTCTGATCTTTGATGAGTTTCCTTATTTATTCCTAACGGTCCAACAGCCATGTGCCATGCCTGACTCCAGTGATATCACACATAGGAGGCATCGCTTATCTGGGTTATTATCTGGACGCTGTGTGCCCTGTTTATAATTAAACTTTATGACGTTCCCAGAATACTGTATGTTTTCTACATCTGGGGACTCTATATTTTTATATTTTCGATTCATAATTCATATTTTTTCTGAACTCGAAGTAAAAAATCACTATACACTGCCAAACACCGATAAACCTAATTTTGTCAAAATACTGGGCCAAAAAACAAGCCAAAAGATAAATTTTTATGTGTTTTTTAGGCATAATTTTCCTGCCATTAAAGGGGTTTTCCCATAAATTAAAGTTTGCGAAAACAAGGAGTCCGATATGGTCCCACGTACCTCCCCTCGTCGCTCCATGAGAGTAATGTAGCAGACGGCTGTGCATGACCGTACTGCTCCGTACATCTCTATGGAGCTTATTTTTAAAAACCTTTTAGGTGCAAATTTTCAAAAGACTGCAATACTCTTTCCTACGCTTTGTAGGGGACTGGAGTGTTCTTTCCAGAATTGTTTGCAAATTTTAAGGCACAAAACAATATATAAGTTAATCATGTGCCAACATCTGGAAGTAGACAAAATACCAAGACAAATTAGGTGCAAACCAAAGGCCAGATGTATCACTGTTTTTGCGCCTTTTCATACTATCGCACTGTTTTTGTGCCAGTTTTGCGACTAAACACCAAATTACCATGTTTCCCTCATTTATCCTACCAATCCAGATGTTTTGCTGCGCCTAATAATATTCATTATTTGCGTCTTTTAATTCAGGCGCAAATACGGGCGCAAAAACACTCCAGGCCGAAAGTGGCGTTAACTGAGAAGCAACACTGAGCCCCTGTGCAGAGCTCAGCAGACACTACAGACACTGCCTGCAGCCTTTGTTTACAGTTCATGACCTTCTATTTACAAAACATTCTGCAGAAGCCTCAGCTCAGAGCAGGAGAGAAGAGAACTTTGTAGAATTTTGCAGATAGTACAGAGAAGTGTCCGTGTAGCAGGATGACCCCACTGGTGTCTGAGGAGGATGCTGGGCAGAATTACATGGGGGCAGCAGAAGATCAACCAGATCCTCCAGGAGAAGCCACTGCTGAGGAGGACACTGGGTGCAGGGTGTCACACACCTGGGTGCTGCTGTGAGTGTTATCTTCATACTGAAGTGCAGGAGAGAAGCAGAGAGGAGCTTGTAGGAGGATCACATGTAACTGACCAAATCTATCATTGCGCCTAAACTGCGCCTAAAGTGAAGTGAAGAATAAGAGGCAGGAACTCAACTCATCACAGATGGTTGTAACTAGAGATGAGCGAACACTAAAATGCTCGGGTACTCGTTATTCGAGACGAACTTTTCCCGATGCTCGAGTGCTCGTCTCGAATAACGAACCCCATTGAAGTCAATGGGAGACTCGAGCATTTTTCAAGGGGACCAAGGCTCTGCACAGGGAAGCTTGGCCAAACACCTGGGAACCTCAGAAAAGGATGGAAACACCACGGAAATGGACAGGAAACAGCAGGGGCAGCATGCATGGATGCCTCTGAGGCTGCTTAATCGCACCATTATGCCAAAATTATGGGCAACAGCATGGCCATGACAGAGTGACAGAATGAAGCTAGATAGCATCTAAAACATCCAATAATTGACCCTGACACTATAGGGGACGGCATGCAGAGGCAGCGGCAGCAGGCTAGAGAGTGGCATGGCGACATACCCTAAATGGACTCAGGCTTCAAACCAATGGGTGGCAGAGAGGAACCAAAGGAGGTGAGCAAGAAGCGCTCAAATAATATCGGTACATGATAAAAGTTTGCCAGTATATTTTGTGGATTACACAGCAGGGTGGCGACAAAGTTAACATCTCATTAAATCCAGGCACATAGAGCGCCTTTCATGTGCTTGTAAAATGGGGGAGGGGGAGGTAGTTTGGGGAGATAAAGCTTCAGCTGTATGTTAATGAGCCCTCGCTTGCTTACTATCTCTCCCATAGCTCATAAAGCACTAAAGCTATTGATTTACCTGTAGCAAACAACAGCCGCTATGTTACATGGAGCCACCTCTTGCTATTGATAGAAACAATATTTCCTCCAGAAGTAACATTATTTGTGCTCTTTTATGTAATAAATTCTGTTATTTTCCAGGTGGCTAAAAACGGTTTATAAATTATGCATTGGGAAAAAAATCACAACATTTCATGTCATTGTAAAGCACCTTTATGGCCAGGACTACACAATGTAACATGTTGTGACCCAAATATCAGTGTTGCCCCAATGTTTCCAATCAGCAGGCTGCCGAACATAAAGTAAAGGGGTTATACCAAATTTATAAGTTGCATAGGATAGATGAAAACCGCCTGATCGTTGGAGGTCTGACTACAGTAGGAACTCAAAAATATCAACCACAGTAGGGGACTCTAAAATACAGGTCACAATAGGAGAGGGCCTAAAGAATACTGGTGGAACTAAAGAATTCTGACCACAATAGGGGGTGGGACCAAGAATGCTGACCACAATAGGGGTTCATACCTCGTCCACAAAAATTGTCCGTATGTCATCCAAGTGTCATCCATTTTTGCGGATCCACAAAATCCGGAGGATGTCTTAAATGTTGTCATTGGCTTCTTTCCACTATTAAAACTCATTCATGTGATGATTTTCTGGTCATATGTGTTGTATCTAAGCAATGGAATGAAAAAACAGTCTGCAAAAATGCACGCCCCATAGATTTTAATGGGAAGGCAGCAGCTCCAAATTCAGCTGGACATAGGACACGACTTATACAAAAAACCCGTCAGTGAGAAAGAAGCCATTAAAGAACGGAAAACGTATCTCATTTGCAAGTTCAGGTCTGCAAAAAAGGAGTGAAAGGGCCTTAGGCCGGTGCCACACGCACCGCTTTGTCTGCATTTGAAAACGCAAACGCAGACAAAGCCGCGCCTGACCACAATAGGGGGTGGGACCAAGAATGCTGACCACAATAGGGGGCGGGCCTAAGAATGCTGACCACAATAGGGGGAGGTTCTAAAGAATACTGGTGGAACTAAAGAATTCTGACCACAATAGGGGGAGGGGCCCAAGAATGCTGACCATAATAGGGTGCGGGATTAAGAATGCTGACCACCATAGGGGCGGGCCTAAGAATGCTGACCACAATAAGGGGGGGGGGCCTAAGAATGCTGACCACAATAGGTGGTGGTTCTAATGAATACTGGTCGCAATGGGGGTAGTCCTAAACAATAGAGGCAGTCCCCGGGTTATGCACAAGATAGGTTCCTCTAAGTTTGTTCTTAAGTTGAATTTGTATGTAAGTCAGAACTGGTTTATTTATATATAAGGGTAATTCCAGCCAAATTATTTTGTAGTCCCTCTGACAATAGGCTTTGAAGAATTTTTTAGTTGACAAAGGAACAAGTATTATCAATAAAGCTTCATTGTAGACACCATACAGCTGATCATTGCAGCCTGGGGCGAACGTACAGTACCGTAAATTACCAGCACCCAGAGAGCTTCACCAGAGGTCACCGTGTGCAGAGTGGTCCGACTATGCTGGCCACAATAGGGAATAGACCTAAAGATTACTTGCCACAGTAGGGTTGGACCTAAAGGTTACTGGTCCCAATTGGGGTTCGTCCTAAAGAATACTAGCCACAATAGGGAGTGTACATTAGGAATACTGGCCACAATAAGGGTGGTCCAGGGTAAGGGTTGGGCCTGTGAACCCAATATTCCCATCTTTTGTCTTCCCAAAAGTTCTCCTTCTCCATACATCTCAAAGCCTTATTCGTCATTCTCACATTGATGTGTGTAAAACTTGTGGCTCCATTAATCTAAAGCAAATAGGAGTGGGATCATCGGAGGTCTCAACAGTCAGACCCTCATGAATCCCTCATTATCAGTTCACTGGGTCTTTTTTTATAGGTCGTAATTTGTAAACTTGGTCTTAACCCTTTAAGCTACCCTTAGCTGAACCCCAAACAGTTTCCGAAACCTCAGCTTGGCTGAGTGTGCATGTGTTCTTATTGCGGAGTAAGTGACTTCCATACATACATAAGAAAGTCGAGTGGTTCCATCATAATGAGCCGAACCATCAGAATGGACCGCAAAAGACATAATTACACTAACTTTTACTAGGTGGCCATGCACAGTGATCTGAAGTTGTTCAAAACAGATGATCTAAACCATTGTTAACCATTAACCTACTTATGAATGGTCACCTTAAAGGAGTCTCGTTTATGACCTTATACCTAAATGTAAGTGTTCAGCTAAAGGAGACCATAACGGTCCAACAGCCATGTGCCAAGCCTGACTCCAGTAATATAACACATAGAAGGCATTGCTTATCTGGGTCATTTATCTGTACGCTGTACGCCCTGTATATCATTAAACTTTATGGCCTTCCCTGAACTTGTATGTTCTGTGCATCTGGGTGCTGTTTACATAAACTTTTAGATTCATATAGTTTTCATGAACTTGAAGTAGACCATAGAGGTAGCTATTAAGTTGCAAATACCCCATCACATAATCGGGTGGGCTCCTGGGGCGCGGACCATGGGGCCCCCACCAACTATCTACTGAGGGAGGCCTCCACCATCTACCAGCAGCAATTTCTACCCCATTGTTGGCAGCTGTTAATACTGTTTTATATCTGTAGCTACTGTGTCTACTGTTACTGTATTACTGAGAGATTCCAGGACCAAATGGGTCAGGCAGGGCTGCCATCAGGAGGTAATACTGTGACTCCCATACTGGTCCTGCCAGTTTTGTAATGGTAAGGGGATCCAGACCCGGGAGTTACATAATTCTCCAGGGGAATCCTCTGATGGGCCATGCTTCAGCCATAGCTGTCACTTCTTCTGCGTGCGGGAAGGAGCCTCCTTGGCTCTAAATTGAGGCTCCGTCCACCAGTCTGGACCTCCTGTGCAACACTAAAGAGCTTCCTCCACTCTCCCTAGATGGCCTTTTACAACTGTATCAAAACAGCAACTGTAGTCGGAACTGACATGAGGGGAGAGGGGAGTGTGAGGAAAGGAGAGAGAGCAGAGCAGAGCAGGAAATAGCAGGAGATTCTCCTCTGCATGTGCTCCCTCCGTCCTCCATCTGCCCTGTCTGCTGATTGATGGCTCCATCCACTGTTTTCCTGAAGTGGCCGAGATGGTGTCCCCTTCTGGCTGCCTGACTTTGTGAGCAATATGTCCTTTGTGTGTATACATGTGGTGTATGTAATGGTTATGTATGTGTATAAACCCTTCTAGTTTAATGAACCACAAGGGCTTTGGGGGTGTTACCTGAGCCCCTCCATGTCCTGGATCATTTTAAAAGTTGATTTTGGAAGGAAGGAGGCCATGGATAACAAATATAAGATGATTACAGTCATAGTCACAGTACCTGGATGTATGAGTGTCCCTGGTTTATCATGCTTGGTTTAATGGTAGATTTCATTTTAATGGCACCTCACTATACACTTTGATTTACTCAGTAGTCTTATATGTATACATGAGATGTAACATTCATTGTATATTGTATTTTCTAGCAGTTTTCCCCTCTTACAGCTTAATTTGCTGCTGGATGTAGACCTAGCTGCACTGACTCACTCCTCCCTCTACATACAACTCCAATGTGTTCTGACACTCCAGTTACCCTTTGTTCCTCTAAATTGCAAGATGGAATTCAGCAGAGATGTAAGAGAGAGACACGTTTTATCTGGAAAGAATGGAGAATGACAGGAGCCAAGTAAATGGAGAAGGAAGCACTTTCCTCTGATAGGAACTATTACAAAGTTCCAAGTAGTCACTTGTACTATTAATTTCTATTACATTTTTGAAACATTGCTGACCCCTTAATGTCAGACGGACTTAGCAGTTCAGTTTGAAATTACATTATGCTAAAGACTGGGAGACTGGAATTTTCTTACCCCCAAATGAGATATTTATGCAGCGTTACTGATTTGAATAATGAATAAATACATTTTGTCATGAAAAAAGTCATTTTCTACAGTAAAGGCTCCTCCTGTTAGCTGTGTATCTGTGATTCAATAGAAGAGCCTTGTGTCCTCCCGATTAGTCTCTGCAGCACCATGGAGAGCTTGCAGGCTGATCTCTACTATCATCAGTTTTCTGAGTATTTACTGGCAGCTGGTCTGGATAAGCAATGTATTCAAAGAAATCGCTTTACTATAGGATTGTGTTCTCCAGCTGCCAGGATATGCTGTGACTTGTAGTTTCCCATGTTAATGGAGGAAAGTGCATACATCTGTCACATTGGGGCTCATTTACTAAGGGTCCGCGGTCCGCACTATAGTTGGAATACCCGATGATTACCGATGTGCGCCTCATTTCAAAAGGGTTTTTAGGGCACGTCATTGGGGGGCGGGCCGTCGGACGATCCAACGGATTCCGACTACGCACGGGATTTAACAAAGCAATTTGTGTCGCAAGACATGCACTTACATACACTGGGAGGAAGATGGCGAACTCCAGCGGACCTGAGCGGGGAAGCGACACATGCAGGAACTAGGGCACCCGATCTTCATGAATGGCGGCAGATGTGGATTCTGGCGGACAATGCACCTCGGGGATTGCTCAAGGACCAGGTAAGTAAATATGCCCCAATATCCCCTCTCCCCATCCATACAATATGATTGTGGGTGGGGTCAATGACCGCTACAACTTGTCCTTCCAAATACTAATTATGGTCCGAAGTACTTGGCAAAAATCAAGTATTAGAGCAAAAACTATATATAAAACGTAAATATAATAATACATCTTTATAAAGCACCATCATATTCCGCAGTGATGTACAGTAGGGAACACATACAAATAAAATAAGACATTATAGAGCAGTGATGACAAACATTTTAGAGACCGGGTGCCCAAACTACAACCAACACCCACTTATTGCTTCTTGTTCTTCCACAACATTCGGTTGTTTGGCCCCCTCAGGACACTAATACAGCTGGAAGCAGGAGGGCAAATTCAGACATCATTGTAGCTTCTCTCCAGGGTCTCTCTATAGAGGAAGAATAGTGGGGCCAGCAGGAGGATCATCAAAGATAATCCGTCCCTGTTCACACCTTCTCACTCTTCCTGCAGTTCCAATCAGTCAAGGTGACCACAATAGGGGGTGGGACCAAGAATGCTGACCACAATAGGGGGCGGGCCTAAGAATGCTGACCACAATAGGGGGAGGTTCTAAAGAATACTGGTGGAACTAAAGAATTCTGACCACAATAGGGGGAGGGGCCCAAGAATGCTGACCATAATAGGGTGCGGGATTAAGAATGCTGACCACCATAGGGGCGGGCCTAAGAATGCTGACCACAATAAGGGGGGGGGGCCTAAGAATGCTGACCACAATAGGTGGTGGTTCTAATGAATACTGGTCGCAATGGGGGTAGTCCTAAACAATAGAGGCAGTCCCCGGGTTATGCACAAGATAGGTTCCTCTAAGTTTGTTCTTAAGTTGAATTTGTATGTAAGTCAGAACTGGTTTATTTATATATAAGGGTAATTCCAGCCAAATTATTTTGTAGTCCCTCTGACAATAGGCTTTGAAGAATTTTTTAGTTGACAAAGGAACAAGTATTATCAATAAAGCTTCATTGTAGACACCATACAGCTGATCATTGCAGCCTGGGGCGAACGTACAGTACCGTAAATTACCAGCACCCAGAGAGCTTCACCAGAGGTCACCGTGTGCAGAGTGGTCCGACTATGCTGGCCACAATAGGGAATAGACCTAAAGATTACTTGCCACAGTAGGGTTGGACCTAAAGGTTACTGGTCCCAATTGGGGTTCGTCCTAAAGAATACTAGCCACAATAGGGAGTGTACATTAGGAATACTGGCCACAATAAGGGTGGTCCAGGGTAAGGGTTGGGCCTGTGAACCCAATATTCCCATCTTTTGTCTTCCCAAAAGTTCTCCTTCTCCATACATCTCAAAGCCTTATTCGTCATTCTCACATTGATGTGTGTAAAACTTGTGGCTCCATTAATCTAAAGCAAATAGGAGTGGGATCATCGGAGGTCTCAACAGTCAGACCCTCATGAATCCCTCATTATCAGTTCACTGGGTCTTTTTTTATAGGTCGTAATTTGTAAACTTGGTCTTAACCCTTTAAGCTACCCTTAGCTGAACCCCAAACAGTTTCCGAAACCTCAGCTTGGCTGAGTGTGCATGTGTTCTTATTGCGGAGTAAGTGACTTCCATACATACATAAGAAAGTCGAGTGGTTCCATCATAATGAGCCGAACCATCAGAATGGACCGCAAAAGACATAATTACACTAACTTTTACTAGGTGGCCATGCACAGTGATCTGAAGTTGTTCAAAACAGATGATCTAAACCATTGTTAACCATTAACCTACTTATGAATGGTCACCTTAAAGGAGTCTCGTTTATGACCTTATACCTAAATGTAAGTGTTCAGCTAAAGGAGACCATAACGGTCCAACAGCCATGTGCCAAGCCTGACTCCAGTAATATAACACATAGAAGGCATTGCTTATCTGGGTCATTTATCTGTACGCTGTACGCCCTGTATATCATTAAACTTTATGGCCTTCCCTGAACTTGTATGTTCTGTGCATCTGGGTGCTGTTTACATAAACTTTTAGATTCATATAGTTTTCATGAACTTGAAGTAGACCATAGAGGTAGCTATTAAGTTGCAAATACCCCATCACATAATCGGGTGGGCTCCTGGGGCGCGGACCATGGGGCCCCCACCAACTATCTACTGAGGGAGGCCTCCACCATCTACCAGCAGCAATTTCTACCCCATTGTTGGCAGCTGTTAATACTGTTTTATATCTGTAGCTACTGTGTCTACTGTTACTGTATTACTGAGAGATTCCAGGACCAAATGGGTCAGGCAGGGCTGCCATCAGGAGGTAATACTGTGACTCCCATACTGGTCCTGCCAGTTTTGTAATGGTAAGGGGATCCAGACCCGGGAGTTACATAATTCTCCAGGGGAATCCTCTGATGGGCCATGCTTCAGCCATAGCTGTCACTTCTTCTGCGTGCGGGAAGGAGCCTCCTTGGCTCTAAATTGAGGCTCCGTCCACCAGTCTGGACCTCCTGTGCAACACTAAAGAGCTTCCTCCACTCTCCCTAGATGGCCTTTTACAACTGTATCAAAACAGCAACTGTAGTCGGAACTGACATGAGGGGAGAGGGGAGTGTGAGGAAAGGAGAGAGAGCAGAGCAGAGCAGGAAATAGCAGGAGATTCTCCTCTGCATGTGCTCCCTCCATCCATCTGCCCTGTCTGCTGATTGATGGCTCCATCCACTGTTTTCCTGAAGTGGGAGAGATGGTGTCCCCTTCTGGCTGCCTGACTTTGTGAGCAATATGTCATTTGTGTGTATACATGTGGTGTATGTAATGGTTATGTATGTGTATAAACCCTTCTAGTTTAATGAACCACAAGGGCTTTGGGGGTGTTACCTGAGCCCCTCCATGTCCTGGACAATTTTAAAAGTTGATTTTAGAAGGAAGGAGGCCATGGATGACAAATATAAGATGATTACTGTCATAGTCACAGTACCTGGATGTATGAGTGTCCCTGGTTTATCATGCTTGAGTTTAATGGTAGATTTCATTTTAATGGCACCTCATCTTTATACACTTTGACTTACTCAGTAGTCTTGTATGTATACATGAGATGTAACATGTAACATTCATTGTATATTGTATTTTCTAGCAGTTTCCCCCTCTTACTGCTTATGTCTATAATTTGCTGCTGGATGTAGACCTAGCTGCACTGACTCACTCCTCCCTCTACATACAACTCCAATGTGTTCTGACACTCCAGTTACCCTTTGTTCCTCTAAATCGCAAGATGGAATTCAGCAGAGATGTAAGAGAGAGACACGTTTTATCTGGAAAGAATGGAGAATGACAGGAGCCAAGTAAAAGGAGAAGGAAGCACTTTCCTCTGATAGGAAATATTACAAAGTTCCAAGTAGTCACTTGTACTATTAATTTCTATCACATTTTTGAAACATTGCTGACCCCTTAATGTCAGACAGACTTAGCAGTTCAGTTTGAAATTACATTATTCTAAAGACTGGGAGACTGGAATTTTCTTTCCCCCAAATGAGATATTTATGCAGTGTTACTGATTTGAATAATGAATAAATACATTTTGGCATGAAAAAGGTCATTTTCTACAGTAAAGTCTCCTCCTGTTAGCTGTGTATCTGTGATTCAATAGAAGAGCCTCGTGTCCTCCCGATTAGTCTCTGCAGCACCATGGAGAGCTTGCAGGCTGATCTCTACTATCATCAGTTTTCTGAGTATTTACTGGCAGCTGGTCTGGATAAGCAATGTATTCAAAGAAATCGCTTTACTACAGGATTGTGATCTCCAGCTGCCAGGATATGCTGTGACTTGTAGTTTCCCATGTTAATGGAGGAAAGTGGATACATCTGTCACATTGGGGCTCATTTACTAAGGGTCTGCGGTCCGCACTATAGTCGGAATACCCGACAATAACCGATGTGCACCGCATTTAGAAAGAGTGTTTGGCGCATGCGATCGGATTTTGGCGCATCGGCGCCGGCTTTAACGCGACACAAATTAGGGGGCGGGCCATCGGACGATCCGATGGATTCAGGCTACACGCGGGATTTAACAAAGCAATTTCTGTCGCAAGACATGCACTTACATATACTGGGAGGAAGATGGTAAACTCCGGCGGACCTGAGCGGGGAGGCGACACATGCAGGAACTTGGGCGCACAATCTTCATGAATCGCGGCAGATGTGGATTTCAGCGGACAACGCACCTGGGGGATCGCACAGGGACCAGGTAAGTAAATGTGCCCCAATATCCCCTCTCCCCATCCATACAATATAATTGTGGGTGGGGTCAATGACCGCTACAACTTGTCCTTCCAAATACTAATTATGGTCCGAAGTACTTGGCAAAAATCAAGTATTAGAGCAAAAACTATATATAAAACGTAAATATAATAATACATCTTTATAAAGCACCATCATATTCCGCAGTGATGTACAGTAGGGAACACATACAAATAAAATAAGACATTATAGAGCAGTGTCAAACATTTTAGAGACCGGGTGCCCAAACTACAACCAACATTCGGTTGTTTGGCCCCCTCAGGACACTAATACAGCTGGAAGCAGGAGGGCAAATTCAGACATCATTGTAGCTTCTCTCCAGGGTCTCTCTATACAGGAAGAATAGTGGGGCCAGCAGGATCATCAAAGATAATCCAACCCTGTTCACACCTTCTCACTCTTCCTGCAGTTCCAATCAGTCAAGGATATGTCACCTTAAAAGAGCGTTGGGAGCAGAATCTCAAGTTGTCTTGGACTGCAGGAAGATTTGAGTTCTTTCTGGTGAACTTTGCCCTGGGGCGACAGCCTGGGAGCCCACAGAAAGGACTGTGATTGCCACCTCTGGCACCCGTGCCATAGGTTCGACATCACTGTTGACTAATAAAATAGTCATATGATATAAAAGGAGTGAGGTCGCTGCTCAGAAGAGCTTACAATCGATGAGGAGGAAGGGGCGATACAGAAGGTGTAAGAGCTTGTATAATGGTCCAGTGGGACAGAATAAATTAAATAAAAAATGCTGCTTGAAGCAGTCATTGACCAACAACTTATACAGAGGTCCAAGGCGAGTAGGACTACCGAGAAGCCTGGAGCTTGATATCTGGTGTTTGCTGGATAACAGGCGGGATCAGTACACAGTTAGTAAGAGAGATGACATTTCATGCAGTTAGCGAGTGTGATAGATCTGCCTAAAGAGTTGAGTTTTAAGAGCACGTTTGAAGCTTTGGAGTCTGGGTATTAGTCTGATAGTCTGGTGAAGGGCATTCTAGAGAATTGGTGCAGCTCGGGAGAAGTCCTGGAGACATGAGTGAGAGGTTCAAATTAAAGCAGAGAATAATCTAATATCACTGTTAGATCGAATAGCACGGATTTGGGTGACAGACTGAGAAGACGAGCAACCAGTGCAGTGACTGGCACAAACTGGAGGCATCCGCGTAGCATCTAAAAGACGAGCCTGGCTGCTGCATTAAGAATGGATTGGAGAGGAGAGAGATTAGTGAGTGGAGGACCGATTAGTAGGGAGTTACAGGAGTCTAGTTGAAAGTGAATTAGAGCAACTGTTATCATTTTAGAGGTTTAAATTATGAGAAATGGTGGGATTCTGGAGATGTTTTTGAGGGGCTTGCAGGAGCGTACAAGTGACTATATATATAGTGCAAAGGAGAGATCAGAGTCCAGCACAACCACAAGACAGCGGACCTGCTGCCTCCAAGTTATGGTGATACCACAGACTTAGATGGAGAGGTCATGATTGGGTTGGTTAGTAGATAGTGGAAAGACCAGAAGTTCAGTTTTATAAAGATTAAGTTTCAAGTAGAGAGAGAGGACATGATGTTAGAGACAGCAGAGAGACAGCAGAGAGACAGTCACTAGTGTTCTGGAGCAAGGCAGGGGTGATGCTACATGCAGAAGCTGGGTATAAAGAGCATAAATACATTACTGAAAACCCAGACTTAAAATAAATTCTTGGTATCGCTGTTATTTTATCAACTCATCAAATTCAGAGAAATTTTACTTTACTTGGTGAAAAAATCCGGAGCATACTTTTTATATTGCATCATCTCCCAGAAAAAGTCATTATCAGTATATTATATGTTTCCCATAACAGAGACATTTAAGAACATAACTGTTGTGTTGATAGAAAAAAAGAGTTATAGCTTGCAGAAGGGAGGTTGAAAAAACGTTTGGACAGAAGCAATCCCCAGATAGGAGACGCCATCTTTGACATAATTTACATATTTATCACAAGGATTTATCACAAGGGGATTTTTTCTGTGACTTTTGTTGCTTTCTGCCACGCTGTAATTTGCACCAATTTTTTATCACATGTTGCACAATGTTAAATAGACTTGTCACATCTTTAAGTGTTCCCAGCTGCCTGGTTGGAGATCTACACCTACTGGAGCAAACTTGGTTATGACTCACTGGGGCCATTTTGTTATCAAGTAAATATTACGGCGCTGCCAAGAAACAGGTTGGTGTCCGGGAACATTTAGTCAGAAATTATGAGGCTTGTTTTATTATTTGCATAGGAAATTATAGATTACAATTACCTTACCTTACCATACAGGATATTAGAATCATATGTACTGGCCACACTACACACAAAAATTCCAGTAGTCGCCTCCACAGAATTGTTTCTATCCTATCAATAATCTTGATAGGAAAGTTTCTACAAATTTTTAGTTCAGTATTATTAGTCTATTCCAGGGGTCTCCAGAATTTATCTGCTCTGGGGTCCCCAGTATTTATCTGCTCTGGGGTCTCCAGTATTTGTCTGATTTGTGGGACTTCTGTTTCATGAGTCTACTCTATGAGTCTCCAGTATTAGTACTGACTACTCTGGGTGGTATCCAGAATTATTATCTGCTCTGGGGTCTCCAGTTGGTAAATGAGCCCCAATGTCCTATCTGGATGTATCATGTTATAGAACAGGAGGAGCTAAGCAGATTATTACAGTTGTCATTCTGACCTTCATATGAAATGGTGTCTACCATTGAGTATTACCTACTAAGCTCCTCTTGCTCTATAACATGATACATCCAGATAGGACATTGGGGCTCATTTACCAATCTATAACATGATACATCCAGATAGGACATTGGGGCTCATTTACCAAGGGTCGCGCACTGCACTTTAGTAAGACTGCTCACCTTTTTCGAGGCTAAAACGGCTTGCACAGGTATTTAAGAAGTGTCTGCACTGGGATTGTGGGGTATGCGACCCTTCTGTGGCGCAGCTGCGGTGGCCTCCGTGTGACACAAATTGGGGGGGCGGGCCAACTGATGGTCCGACTGATTTGGACTGAGCGAGGGATTTAACTTTGAAATTGTGTCGCACGCCCTATGTTAAAGGTGCACCACAAAAAAAGATGGTCAGGCCAGTGCGGGGAAGCGACACATGCATGATTTGAGGCGCACAATCTTAGTGAATCGCCGCACACTGCATTATACATGGACAATGCACTTTCATTGAACTGGAGCAACATTGTAAGTAAATGTGCCCCATTATGTCGGGGTGTAGAAAAGGAGGATAGGCCATAAGCCGGAGTTTAGTTCAGAACTTATGAGGCTGTTTGATTCTTTGTAAATGAAATTATAGATTACAATTTGGCGTACTCCTTACCTTATACCATACAGGATATTAGAATCATATGCCTTCATTTTTATAGTTCAGTATTAATAGTCTGTTCCGGGTCTCAGTATTTATCTGCTCTGGGGTCTCCAGTATTTGTCTGCTCTGTGGTTCGTCTTATCATGTGCCTCTGCTCTAGGAGTCCTCCAGTATTAAGTACTGTCTACTCGGGTGGTCTCCATATTATTATCTTCTTCTGGGGTGTCCAGTATTTGTCTGCTCTAGAGTCTCCAGTATTAGTACTATCTACTCTGGGTGGTCTCCATAATTATTACGCCCCCCCTCTGCTGGATCGCCAGTAATTTTCTGATCTGTGGGTCTTCGTATCATGTTGTCTGCTCTATGAGTTCCAGTATTAGTACTAATCTTACTCTGGGTGTCTCCCGAATTTTATCTGCTCTGGGATCTCCAGTATTTGTCGATCTGTGGGTCTTCCGAATCATGTTCCTGCGCTAGGAGTCTCCCAGTTTATAACTATCTACTCTGGGTGGTCCTCCAGAATTATTTATCTCTCCTGGGATCTCCAGTATGTGTCCTGATCTTGGACTTCTGTTTAATGAGTGCAGCAAAAGAAGACGGCACTCCACCGATTCCAAGACGTGGAAAGTGTCCGTTATTGGTAGGGGCATTCATGGGGTACAGAGACAGACTCCTGCAACGGCGTTTTGCGCGCTATGGCGTCTTTCTCAAGTCCGACTTGAAAAGCGCCTAGCGCGCGAACGACCGTTGCCGGAGTCCGATTGAGAAACGCCATCGCGCGCGAAACGGCAAAACCGTTGCCGGAGTCCGACTTGAGCAAGCGCCATAGCGCGCAAAACGGCCCCGTTGCCGGAGTCTGTCTCTGTACCCCCCGCCTGCCTCCCCACCAATAAAGGACACTTTCCACGTCCTTGGGAATCGGTGAGTTCCGTCTTCTTTTGATGCACTTTTGTATGGACATCTCTTACCTAACTTGACTGAGCACCACCGCGGCAGTCTCGCTCGTGATCACCTCTGCTCCCCTGGAAAGTCGCTCTACGCGCTGGCTGTCGGTGGATATTGTTTAGGGCTGTCCGCTCCATACACTTCTTCTCATTTAATTATCTTCTTTTAATGAGTCTGCTCTAGGAGTCTCCAGTATTAGCACTGTCTAACTTCTGGGTGGTCCCAGAGAATGATCTCCTCTGGGGTCTCCAGTATTAGTGTTTTTCTGCCTCTGGGGTCTCCATATTATGTGTCTGCTTCTGTAATGCAGTATTATGGTTTCTCTGGGGTGGTATTTATTCTGTACTGAGGTATTTATCAATTTCTCTTCTGGGCCTGGCAATTTTGTGCTGTACTACTGTGTGTTGGTCAATCTAGGGCGCGTGGTTTCTGGATGCGGCCCCTTAAATTGAGTTCAGTAAGACAATGGGCACAGTTACACTAAGAGCTTTGGCCCGCACGTTTAGGTCTGTTAACTGTGCACGTTTCATCATGGATCAAACTGCTTTGCACCGTATTTAAGAAGTGTCACTGCGCATGCTATTGATGTCGCATGTGAACCCTTTTCGCACTTGCATTTGGACTGAGCGCCGGATTTAACCTTGCAATCTGTGTCGCACAGCCCTATGTTAAGGTGGCACCAACAAAAAAGTTGTTGAACTTTGTCTGGCCACAGTGGCGGAAAGGGACAGATTCGTAATTTCTGGACGCACGTTCCTGTGTCCTGAACTTTTGAAGTACATGTGCCCCTATCGTTGACGTTTTCACCTTGCCGGGGGGGAAATGCCATAGATGAGGAACAAGTGACAGATCAGAATGAGCAATTGATGATGTAAATTTGTGAAAATGGTGAAATAAATTTGTGTTTGGTGGGGGGAAGCAAGGGCCACACCTCGACTGGAGGAGACCAGCTCGGGTGAGATCACCACTCAGGGGTGACGCGGGTGAGACCTCCACAGCTCAGGGTGTGAGACTCAGCCATACTGCGGTGAACTCCAGCTCGGGTTGAGTCCACTCATGTTCTAGACAGGAGGCAGAAGCAGATAGTACAGTTAGCATTTCTGACTTCATATGAACTGGTGTCTACCATTGAGTATAACCCTACTCAAGGCTCCTCTTGTCTATAACAGAACAAACTCCAGATAGACATTGGGGCTCATTTACCAATGGCGTCGCGCACTGCACTTTTAGCCAATCTGCTGCACACCTTTTTTCGAGTGCTAAACGGGCTTTGCACACGGTATTTAAGAAGTGTCCTGCACTGGGATTAGTGGGTACGCGACCCTTTGTGGCGTGACAGCTGCGGTGGCCTCCGTGATGACACAAATTGGGGGGGCGGGGCCAACTGATGTCCGACTGCTATTTGGACCTGAGCGACGGGAATTTAACTTGTTAATTGTGTTGCAACGCTCCTATGTTAAAGGTCACCACACAAAAAGATGGTGAACTCTGTCCAGGTCAGTGCCGGAGAAGTCGACACATGCATTATTTAGGCGGCACAATCTTAGTGAATTGCCCGCACACTGCAATTATACATGACAATGACTTTCAGTGACCTGGAGGCAACATTGTAGTAGTAAATGTGCCCCCATTATGTAACAATCGCACAACATGCTTATCTCTCATAAACATGTATGCCATTCAGATGCGGACACTATGTAACAATCTGCTCAGCTCCTTCTGCTCTAATACATGCTGCCATGAGAGAGTACACTATGTTACAATCTGCTCCTTCCTCCTGCTCTTAATGACAGGCTCCCTTACAGATGTAACACTAGGTAAATCTGCTCGCTCGCTCCTGTCTCTATGCATGCTCCCTACGATAGGATACTAAGTTATATCCACTCATTCCATCTGCTTTTATAACATGCTCCTTCAGTATAGGGCACTATTACAATCTGCTCAGCTCCCTCCTGCTCTGAACATGCTGCCTGCAGATAGGAAGTGCAATGTACATTTTCTGCTGAGCTCTCCTGTTCCATAACAGTGCCCTGCAGATAGAACCTATGTACAATCTGCTGAGCCCACACCTGCTCTATCAAATGCTCCAGTTGCTTTCCCTATACCTCACACTGGTGCACATTAATTAATATTGTTCAGAAACCCATATGAAGATCTTTCTTACAAGCGAAGTCCATTGGTGTTCAGTTACTACGGAATATTGCTGTGGGGCTAAACCATCACATTAGACTTAAGCATAAACGCTTTCTGGTCCAGATTGTTTATCTCGTTTGATTTTAACCCAATTTTCCAGTGTTTTGCTAAAGTGTAGATGTATCCATACAAGCATAAAGTTCTGTGTAGTTGTATCTTGTTGTCTTTTTTTGTGAACTACGGAAAAAGACACAGTTGGGATGTTGTGTGAAAGGGTGGTGACCACAACATGGCGTTTTTAGGGTGAACACCACATGGGGTTTTTGGGCAGGCCGTTTTGGTGGCCGTTTTTGATCGGTTAAAAACGGTTTTTGAAACGCATGCCGTTTTTGACAGTTTATGCAATTTTCTTAATGTTCAACTGGGTCAAAATCTGCAGTACGCAATCGGTTTTCAAAAACGATGCGTTTTTCAAATCGTTTTTTTACCCGCACGTTTTTAAATGATCGAAAACGCCTACTCAAACGGCCCCAAAACGGCCTAAAAGCCATGTGTGTCGTTCACCCTAGGCATTTTTTGGGCCGTTTTTAGTTTCAGATCGTAAAAAAACGCATTGGTTTTCTTTGAAACTACGCATGCGTTTTTGACCACTTTGAATTAAGATAATGGCTCAAACCTTGGGTCCAAAAACGCATGCCTTTTTTACGTACTGAACTAAAAAGAGCCCAACCCAACAGCCTAGAAACGGCATGTGTGCCACCACCCAATGCCCGTTTTGAACACGCAAATATTGCCCGTTTTTTAAGCATACCGTCTCAAACCTCATGCTAGTTAAAAAAAAAATAATAAAAGATAATTGGTTAATTGGACCAATTTTTTTTGAACGGACTTGCTTACAAAACGGTCCAAAAAACCGTGTTTCAACAAACGCCTCGCGTGGCGTTTTAAAGTCGTCTGTTAAAGAATGCATGTGTTTAAAAATGCATCCATTATTGACTGTTTTTAATTAAGATCATTGGAAAAACAGGACAAAAACGGACTGCTTAAAAACGGGCCAAAAAGTTGCTTCAAACTTAGCCATGTGCGCCCAATCCTTATTCACATTCACACGACAGCAGTGCCCACCGTACCATAGCATGCGGGCCCAATTGGCCCCTGGGCAGTGATTAGTGGGTCGCTGCTGGCACCCCCGCCCCTCTCGCACTACTACACACATGGGGGCAGACGCGCCGTTTCCGAGAAAATTGTTACCGTATTCCACACTCGTGCTATTGGAAACGGTACGTTCCGCCCGTGTGCTGCAACGTAACCACTCCACTTCGTGCACGCTGTGGTCCTGTGAATTCGCCAGCTGTATTCAAAACGAATGTGGGCCCAATTACATCCCAAACAATCAGAACTGTTTTTCATTCAGTACGATCCCACATGGCCAGATGGAAATATGCTTGTCTGAACATGCCTTTTACACATGTCCCCCCCGAGTCCCCCCTGAACAGCTCCTTAAGATGTAATCCTGCATATACCTTATGGATAGTGCAGTGGCCTTGCTCGGTGTCAATAAACCAATGCAGAAAATAATCTACAACACACCTTAAAGGGGTTTACTCCGGCGTTAATAAATTCAAGTAAATGCACTGAAGCTCATTCAACACATATCTCCGACAGGTGAGAGTTCTTTTTATACCTACCGCGGGGCTATAATATGCTTCAATTGTCATGTGGGTGCCACAGGCGTCACCTGAGCTGTCGCCATGTAAAACCACAACCAAGAAGAAGTGACTAGGCCTACAGCCTGAGATCACCGTTGATGTTATATAAGGTCATATACAATTTTTTCTTTTTTTTCCTATCGCAACGTTTGTTTTCCAATGTGGAAAAGCTTCGAAAATTTTGGAACACGCTATTTTGGACTCCTGCTGCGATGTTAAAGCTTGCCCGGGGAGGGACCTAAGCTAGCATACACTCTGGCTGAAAAGGGGAGGAGGAAGGCTGCTCACCTTCCCCTCTCTCCATAGGTAGGAGTGCAGCCCAGCCGTATGTACGGAAAAAGATAGAGCAGCTCTATCTCTTTCACGTCAACGTTCACGGTATGGTATGGACAATGGTCCATTCAATACATGACATATTGCCCATTGAATTAATTGGCTGTATCTGGCTGCCATGTACAGTACCGGTAGCATCCACCACATCGTTTCAAGTTGTGTGGCAAGGCATAGTAATAGGCCGTTTATATTATAGAATAGCTGAAAAAATGTTTTGATAATTAAACATTTTACATTTTTTAATATTGAGGGTCAGGAAATTAACCGTACTGCTAGCAGCTAATTAATGGCCAGGGGCGTACTGACAGGGGTCAGGAGCCAACTAATGGGGCACATTTAGTGTCGAGGGTGCCTCTGGCATCTGGGTAGTGGGTGTGAATATGTTTATGTGGTGTGTTGTGTGATAAACTAAATTTTTATGTGTGTGATATGCTGTATATGGTATGTGTATGTAGTGTGCATATGTGATATGTATATGCTCTATATGTTGTGTGCATATGTATGTATGTCTGTGTATTTTACTGCTTGTGTGTATATGGTACTGTATGCAGGTGTTTATATGCTGATATGTTTGTGTATATGATGTATGTTGTGTACATTGTACATATTATGTGTGTATATACTGTGTTATTGTAATTCAAATAGTGTGAGTACAGAATTATGTAGAAATGATGTTATAAGGGGAGGTGGCCCGCATTTAGAATTCTGCTATGGGCCTGGCCCCGGTATTAGGCTCAGAACAAGCTTATTAATTACATCCTCTGGGGTCAGTCTTTGGATGAAAGCATCTGTAAGCATGGGGCATCAGCATTTGCAATTTGCAAGCCACACCAATACTGCTCCTTACCCTACTATTTTGTGGTGTCTGCAGAGTATAATACGTCCTGCCTCCCCAAGTATAGCCCCTTGCTGGTGACATCCCAGTCTGTATGAATAGCCCCTCTCTCTACTTCCTTCCTTATGATGCTCCTTTTACTTGCTGAAAAAAGAAAAATCAGTTACTTGTCTTTTTATGTTCCCCTGTACAGTCCCCATGTGCGGCTCTGAAGCCAGCAACGCCATGTGTATGACATCATCTCACCTCCGCTTCAGAGCTCCCACTGACAGAGAAAAGTAGGCTCCACGGGAATGTTGTAATGGTGATTATATTATTTTTTTTCACAAAAAAGGTTTTGCTGGGGCAGGAGAGAGGCTGGAGAGATCCACACATTGGATGGATCAGAGGCCTGGAGGCAGCACATGGATAGGAGGTAGGGGAGCACTGCCATGGAAGGTGGCTAAGGCAGCAGGCAGCAGGAGAATAGTGCGGCTGAGGGTTGCACAGGCAGAAGCAGAACAGGGACAGATGCTACTGATGATATAAGGAGACAATGGATATAGCATAAAGAGCTGTAGTGCGCCCTCTTCTGAGAAGGAACATGTTGCCGCCCTGAGGCAGAACTCCACATCTAACATGGAAGACGCAGCACTGTTGGGTGTTGATACATCATAGTGCAACACCACTGCCAAAGTAAAGGCAGGGGTAGTTGCGATATAGGCCCTTTACCTGTCAGGATCCATCTGTGATCCTGAGCAACTCACCCAAGGATAATTTATGTGAGATCTCGGTAATCTGCAGCTATAGCCTCTGCCATGGAAAGGCAATAGTTTAAATGGGTGAAAATGTTATCCAATTATGTGGCTGTATTGTAAACTGGTGTGATTGGACCACCTGACCAGGGGGAGTATAAACCAGTGTGGTGCATGGGGGACACATGTCTTAATCCATTGTTACCGCTTTTGGTCTGTCCAACCCTCATGGTCTTGTCTCTTACCACAAGGTCTCTTAGCACATGGAAAGATGCTCAGGAGACTCTAATCCAGAGTGAAACTTCTCCACAGTTTGGACACAACTCCATCTTAATCCTCCCAGCCCTCCATCTACTACCAGCTGGTGCTTCATTTCTGAGGACCACTCTCATGAACCACTCCGGTACCAAATCTGCTGTGAGATTATTAGGCCCATTGCCTGTTACCTGTTGTTCAATAAAGAACCTCGAGTTAATTTGCACAATGTTTGCTTCCATCTTGATCCCTGGATACTTCTGTCACCACCACGGGCTTCCCATCACATTACCCCGGACTTATCTTATCAGACAACCTCAGGGGTTGCCCCAGGGAGATAACCAGTACCTGTGCCTCTCCCCCATATTTCTTGCCACACCACCTGCTGGAGACCTCCAGCTGTAGGTCATGTCCTCCGTCCCCCATACCAATCACGGTGACATCAGCAGGTCCTGGCTGCAACCGCCACCACTCCGTTATCTGGCCCAGCTGCCATCCCAGGCCCCAAACAGCTAGGCCCCCAGGGGGATGTTTGCATAGCATCAAATCCATCTGGTACAGATTTTGCATAGGGAGACATGAGATTTGGCAGAACTTTGGGAAATTTGAACACAACGTGGCCCCTGTTACAGAAATAATAATTAACATAAAAGCACTTTAAAACAATCTAAAGTTCATTTTAAGATTCCGAGCCATATATCTCATCCTTTTCACAAAACATTTCTTAAGAAACAGAAAACTTTCATTTTACAGATAAATGGTGTTCTTACTTCTTGTGACATCACATGCCAAACATGGGTCCAATATAAACAGGAGGAACTTCTTGTGTAGCGCTGATGCCGAAATCCCCAGTTTTGAGATGATCTGTTTATGCGCTGCTGACTCCACGTTGTGGTATACATAGATGTCATAGATTGCTCTCCGTTATGTCATAATCCTGTAACATTTACAGTAGATTTTTTACAAACACAGTCACGACTTGTTACTGGACAATTTGCAGAATTAGCAAAGGTTTTTCCAGGATTCAAATATGTTTCAGGCCTAAAACAAATGTTATTTAACCATTAAAGGATTGTTCAACAATAGAATATAGTATCTTCTTTCAAAAACGGGCCAGCCTTTACAACAGGTTTGCATGTGTACTTGCAACCCATTCATAGAAACGGAGATGTGATACTTGTCACAACCCTGAATTCTTAATTGAACGCCCCAAACCACTATTTACTTAAGCGTAGGTCTTAAGGGAACCTATCTTGTTTATAAATGCCGTCTTTTTGTAGACAGCATAGTATAGAGCAGGAGGAGCTGACATCCATAATGTTAGGTTTCCTTCAAACAGCAAATACCACACATGATACAATACCATATACAAGACATACACTAATACACAAACATTTAGACATATACATTCCAAATACACACCCAATACCCCAAACTGGGCCCCCTGACCCCCTGGTTCCCCATAGGGCTGCTACCCCGGTAATATTAACAACCCCTGTTACTTACCACCACTCAATGACATATTTAAACTGCTCAGCATGTGACATGCTATATAAGTCTTGCCTGCTCTAATCGTTAGGTTGTTAGTATCTCCCTATGCTAGTGCTAGGATGTCTACATACACTGCATACGGAAAGAGGAGATCCTTCTTGTAAGAAGATTAAAGCCAATTTAAACCCATCCCTAAGGCTGCATTCACACTGTCCGTATGGGGACTATACACGGCCGATGTATAATAGTCGTATATACGTCCCCCCCATATATAGCAATGGCCGTCACGGCGCTGTCACGGGAGCGGTATGGTGGCCGCACGAGTGCAGTCAACATACAGTTCCGTCCCCGGAATACGGCGCCTGTGCCCCATTTTTAGCCTAATAGTGTATTCTTGCTGTAAATATAACATTTTAATTTGTAACCCAATAAATCAATGCTGAGTAAAGTTCTATTTAGTAAATCTTTGTATCTGATTCACTGTTCCATCATCGAGTGAGACTCGAACTCACACATCACTCATGCCAATAACCCTGATAATGTCGACCCGTCACCGCTCCCCTGACTCTGGCTCACCCCCAATCAACGACCTCTACACCTTAACCTCCTCCTCCCTCTTAGTCTTCAATGGAAAGCAAGTAACCTGATCCCTCTCTGAGCTTGGAATCAAATCTTTTCTCCCAAAGCAGATTTAGCAGTGAATCACTTCTTGAGACGGTTTTATTTTTGGTGGTTTGGTTTTTCTGTTTATACAGGTTGTTGAGGAACACGCAAATACAGGCGGTCCCCTACTTAAGAACACTCGACTTCTACGACCCAAGTACAAACAGACCTCTGAATTGGTATTATCTGTACTTTAGCCTAGGTCCTACAATAACAGCTATAACGTTATCCCGGTGTCTACAATGAAGCTTTATTATTAATCCTGGTTCTAATGACAACCCAACATTTTTAAAATCCAATTGTCACAGAGACCAAAAAAGTTCTGGCTGGGATTACAATGACAAAATATACAGTTCCGACTTACATACAATTCACTTAAGAACAAACCTACATACCCTATTTTTGTACCGTAACCCGGGACTGCCTGTAGTTTTTTTGGAACTTGATCAAATTTTGACAAAATAATTACTGAGAGTTTGTGAAGGGATTTTTAGAACCACGTTTTACGTTTTTTGAGGTTTGTAGAAAATAAAATTCACTTTTAAGAACGGCTGGTTTATGGACAGATCTCGTAAATTGTAACCCTTACCTTGTGTACTGATCAAAACCTAGATTATATGGAACGCATATAATTTACTACTTCAGATCCCAAGTTAACATTGTGATCACAGCCCTGATGGGGTAATGACTAATCTGTAACTGCTAACTGTAAAGGATATATTGACGCCAATCGCACCTGCCTACAACCTGACTGCAGTCCGTATTCGTTTGTGTAACCTGTTCTACAGTGAGCTTTTACCAGTTTCTTTATGTGTGGTCCCCGGGCACAGCTATACTAATATTAGGCATTAAAGGGCTTGTCTATCAGAGATATGTCAAGAGATATTTAACTTTTCACTGGTTTTCCTATCCCCGACCCAGTTCCAATGCTTATTTTCCACTTCCCACCACAATGGGGCAGATTTACTTATCCCGGTCCATTCTGCGATCCACGGCACGTTTCTCTCTGCGGTGGATTCGGGTCAGGCCGGGATTCCTAAGGTATTTCCTCCGACGTCCACCAGGTGGCGCTGATGTGCTGAAGTTCCCCGAGGATCACCGGAATGCACTGAACTAACACACCGGCCTATTCCTGGTGAAGGTAACACACAAGTTCCCGCGACAGGTTTTTTTTTTTAAATGCGGCGGTTTTTCCGAATCCATCGGGTTTTCGTTCGGCGGCCACGCTCTCTCCCGATTTCTGGTCGCGTGCATTGCCCAGCGCCGATGCAGCCACATCCGATCACTGCGCCAAAATCCCGGTGGCAATACAGGGAAATCGGCGCACATTCGGAATATTCAGGTAACACGTCGGGAAAACGCTCGAATCGGCACTTAGTAAATGACCCCCATTGTCTCCAACTTACAGGTAACTGGCCTCAGTGGACATCTCAACCAGTATTCCCAGTGTGCAATGTCTGAAGACCAAAGGGACAAACCAGTTCTAGTCTATAGTTTTCATGTTTAGATCTTTGCATTATTATTTAATATCCCTTTAATATTCCTAATCAGGTTATTTTTTTAGAAAACCCTGAACTGAAGGATTTGCTGGTCAATGAAATTTTCCTGAGAAACCTTACAGTCATTCATATGGTTAAGTGTTTTCAATGCACATGGTCTTAAGCATGTCCACAACACAGTTTCCACATATTATGGTCTTTAGACCATGTCCACCAGTTGGGTGGTACATATATATGGTCTTTAGCCATGTCCACCAGTTGTGTGGTTACATATATATGGTCTTTAGCCATGTCCACCAGTTGTGTGGTTACATATATATGGTCTTTAGCCATGTCCACCAGTTGTGTGGTTACATATATATGGTCTTTAGCCATGTCCACCAGTTGTTGTGGTTTACATATACATGTCTTTAGTCCATGTCCACCATTTTGTGTGGTTACATATATATGGTCTTTACATGTCCTACCAGTTGTGTGGTTACCATATAATTGGTCTTTTAGCCATGTTCCACCAGTTTTGTGCCTCCGGCACTTCCTATGGAGGCCACGCGCAGCGCCGAAGCTACCCCTCGGGCTGTAAATCAAAATGGTTTAAAACAACCGCGATATGCGGTTTAAAACACTAGCTAAGGTAGTGGTGGCCGGTGTTTTACATCTAATACCTACCATCAGAAGTGGTAGGTTTCCTTTAAAACATTTATTGCAAATGGACGTGCTATCACTAATTCCTGCTGCAGGGGTGTGTCAAGAGGGCTACCAGGCCTCAGGACCCAAACCTGTGATGTTTGTGATCAAAAGGTTTGTATATTTCCTAAACACGGACACCTTACACAGGTCCTTAGACCAATAGTATGAAAAAGGTGTTGGTCTCAAATATTGCTAAACAACGAAATTCTATGTTTGCAAAAAAATTACATTTTTAATAATGTTTTAAAAGATAATACAAACCTCTATATTGGTAATTTGGGATCTCCATGATCGAAGAAAGGAGGACTTGTGCGCCAATGTTATTTTTTTCACAGCTCTCCCAGTATATGGTTGGAACAGTTACTCTGACATTTGAAGTTACAATGTATTACCAACAGAAAACAAAGCCCCATAACCGCTCTGGAACCGAAGAGTAGAACGTTATGTTTTTTTTTAAAGGTGGTGAGCACAAAATGAAACACAAAAATGAAAAATCATTGATGGCAAAGGTTAAGACTAGCTACTTATGGACCTACTTTTGGTACTTTGCAATAATTTTGCAGCATGGGGCTCATTTACTAAGCTCGCGCACTGCACTTCTATCAGGCTGTTCTCGGTCTTCCTGGCTAAAATGGCTTGCAGAGTTTATTTTAAGAAGTGTCTGCACTGCGATTGTGTCGGCACTTACCCTTTTGTGGCACAGCTGCGCCGGCTTCCAAATTAAAGGGGGCGTGCCGTTGGACGGTCCAAATGATTCGGACTGAACGCAGGATTTGACTTTGTTTAATGATGCACCACCCAAAAAGTTGTGAACTCTGTTGGACCTGAGCAGAGAAGCGACACATTCAGGACTCTGGCGCACGATTTTAGTAAAATCACTGCAGGCAGCATTATGGACGGACAATGCACTTTTAGTGACACCTCCAGTGACTCTCGTAAGTCATATGTGCCCCATGGTCTTTTCCCCACATGGTCTTGTCTGAAACTGCCTAGACCCATAATATGTGGCACAAGGCATTGTAGTTTATTGGCAATACAAATTTCAAACCGAATTCATGGCACAAACAGTTATATAAATCTTCCCCTTTCTCTAGTGTCAGAGTAATCACACATTAATGCATAGTTTTCTAATAGAGACTGTAGGAGCTTATATTATACTAGGGGATGTTGTCAGAAGTGTCTGACAGCGATCTGTTCTAGTTGCGCCATGGCAACCAATCAGAGCTCAGCTTACTTTTCCTACAGCTGTTTATAAAATGAAAAGCCGAGCTCTGATTGGTTCCTCCCACGAGCAACTAGAACAGTTTACCCTGATAAATTTTACCTATGATACTGGGAATCTGCCCCAATCATGTTATAGGCAGCTCTTATTTAGCATATGCATAGAAAAAGTTCTTAAGGGAACCTACCACCACAATCTACCTATAAAGGTAGATGGGTGGTAGGTGTATCAATGGACGTGAGTAGCCCTTTTAAGGGCTAATCCTCACGTCCCCGCACTTTTTAGTAACTTTATTAACTTGAAATGCAAATTTTTGTTATGCGGCTACTGGGCGTGGAGTAGCCGTATCTGAGGTTACTGGCGCGGCTACCCACACGCCCCGTAGCCTCTTTTCCCCTCCTACTCACCATCTTCGCGGTCACTGCTCCGAAGCTGGGCCTGCACAGGCGCAGGCCTGCTGTTCTGCGCATGCGCAGACTGCAGGATCGTCGGACGAGGGCCGAAGATGGTGAGTAGGAGGGGAAAAGAGGCTACCGGGACAAACTTTGCATACAAGTATAATAAAAGTTACTAAAAAAGTGTGGGGATGTGAGGATTAGCCCTTAAAAGGGCTATCCTCACGTCCCATTGATCCACCTACCACCCATCTCCCTTTAACGGTAGATTTGTGTGTAGGTTCGCCTTTAAACATCTCCAATCCAGGCTTCAGATAGGGCGCAGTGTATCAAATCTTTGGGATAGCAATCACCACGGCTTAGGATCCCCATAGTTTCGGGCCCCAATGCTGGTATGGCGTTCCTTTAATGGTTTTTAAGTGTTACATATGTACACTGGGGCTGTACCTAAAGACTTACTCCTAGACATGCAAATCAAATAAACTCATACAAAGAATTATCAGCTACTTTAATACTTCGGGATAAGACATGAAGCTGCAAGGATTTGCCTCCTACAGACTTTCAAAGCTTAGTTATCTACTAGAGGATTTAGATCACTGAGTGGAAGATAGAAAAAATATAAAGATATTAAGACTCATACTTTACTAATTTTCTTCTTGAGGTACAAAATCAAGCCTTACAAACCCAAGACACTACTCATAGATCCGGCACTGGAACTGTGGTGGACCTTCTATTTTATTATCCCTGGGCGCTCACTCCTTCTAAAATAATCATTTCAATTAGCGTAATGACCAGAATGCTCTGTTGGGCATTACCCAGAGTTTCTCCGTGCTGTAGCTTAACAAGCTGTTCACCTTTTCCTGTTCACCCTCATCACTTCCCTTTCTCTGGGCTTGCTTGGTTTCTCACACAGTGGGAAGTGCTCCTGCACCAGGTAACGGCACGTGAATGCCTGTTATGCAAGGTGCATTCTGTAGGGTGTGGCTTTCGTTTGTATGGGTAGCTCACAGCCACAAACACACATTATTGGGCACCTTCTCCTCTTCACCTCATCACTTCCCCCTTTTCTCTCTGGCTTGCTGTATTCTCACACGTGGGAAGTGCTCCTGCACAGTGTAACGGCATGTGAATGCATGTTAGCATGTGCAATGCATGTAATGGGTGTGGCTTGCTATTGTTTGTGTGGGTAGCTCAACAGCCAAAACACAAATTTGTGTGCATGAGCCGTTAGCAAAATAGATGCGATGCTTGCAGATAATTTTATTTAGTCATATTGCCAAAAGAATCTATATCAAAGCAGATAAATATATATTTGGAATTATCCCTGTCTCATATGGCAAATGTTGGAGTGTTTTTTTTTCATATACTGTAGTTTATATGTGTAGCAACATTGTTATGCCTGTTGGTTCCATTAAGGGATTGTCCAGCGGTAAAAAACATGGCTGCTTTCTTTCCAAACACAGCGCCACACCTGACTATTGTTTTGTATGGGTATTGCAGCTCAGCTCCATTCATCTCTATGCAGCTTGTACTTTAATATCAGACTGTCACCTAGTCAGGTGTGGCGCTGTTTTTTGAAGGAGCCATCTACGGACAACTACTTTAAGGAAAATCGTATTTTCATCCCATGGCTGGCCATGTGCATTGAAACTTTTGATAACTGTATGTGTGCTAAATCACTCTACATAACACTTTAAAGGGAACCTGTTGCAATGTTTTAGCCCCTCGGGTCGTGTATGAAAATTCCTCTCTAGATTTCCCTCTTTTAAGTGACATCTCTCTGTTTACCTACAAAAAAATCTCTCCCAAAGTCAGACAATATGACTCTTCTCCATCTCCATTTTCACATGAGATGAGTCAACTTTAATGGTTGCAGGGTAGTGTCACTTCAGAGGACCCCCATACATAATAATATCAATCGTTTATTTATATAGCGCCATCATATTCCGTAGCACTTTACTATCTTCTGTTCTATAGCATCTAGAAATATGAAGCTGGTGTCATTTAAAGATAAGCACTCACATCTCCAGGCCACATCTTCATTCTGTGAGCTACAGAACCTGATATCAGACATTTAATATTAGGCGGGAACTGAATCTTTCTCTGCAGTTCGCATTTCCAACTATCTATTTAGCTGTCTGGTTCTGTAGCTCACAAAGCCATCAGCCTGATCTAAAAGATGAGATTCTTCTCTTAATATATTCCAAAAGCTCGTTTCTATAGAACCAAAGATAGGGGCTTCTACTGACACTCTACCTCTGCAACCACTAAACTTGACTCATCTCATTTGAAAATGGGGATGAAAGAGTCTCGGGATTCATTTTAGTTGAGATCCACTACATTAAAGGAATTTCCACTGAATATTTTCTGTGGAAATCCCACTCAAGCCAAAGGGTTTGTGCACAAATGAGTGAGCACTGTGCTCATTGGTTAGCACTACAGCCTGGCATCGTGGCTGAGTGGTGTACACTTCTGCCTTGCAGCGCTGGGGTCCTGGGTTCGATCCCACCCAGGTCAACATCTGAAAGAGTTTGTATGTTCTCTCTGTGTTTGCATGGGGGTCCTCTGGTTTCCCACACTCCAAACATTCTGTAAGGTTGTTTAGATTGTGGGCCCGTGGACAGGGACCAATTTGACATGCATTGTGCAGCGCTGTGTAATCTGTGTGCTATATAAATAATGAATTTATTATAATCACATACTGTATATACACGGTGATTTTTATGTTTATTTCACCTTTTATACTGATCTTACGCGTACAGTGAACGGCTAATGCCTGGAGCCAGACACAATTTAGCATCTATATAGGTCTTCCGACCTCAAATAAAACTCTTATCTGAATCATAGCACACCATCCCATAGCCCACACGGTCCATATCAGACACAACCATGTGGCTGGTTCAATGTTTGGTGACAAGTATATTTGCCATAAATCGAAGGAAATGGCCCATTGAGCTCAGGATTCAAGATTTCTCGAGGAGAAGAGAAATTATAGGCAACACATCCCATCTATTTGGTGACATAAACAAGGATCCAATTTCATGTCACCAATAGAATAGAAATTACTATCCCGGTAAATATTGTTACAAACTTTTGGTTAATAATTATTATTCTAATATCATTTTTATTTATGATAGCATAGAATTTAAAGATAGAAACTAGGTAAACTGTTTGTATCTGTGATTGTGGGGATCCCTAGAATAAGGATAAGGTGATATGTATTACAAGGTCATTGCCATGAAATCACAAAATATTGCAATCACAATGATTTTTTCCAGTTCTAACGCATTTTTGATTTTTCTCCCCAAATGCCAAGTACATATGTATGGCATGTTTAATGATTTCTATAGGAAAGTACAGGCTCTCCTGCACTATGACAATCGTCTGCGTATAAGACACTATGTACACTTCTCTGCTGCTCTATACCATTCTGCCTGCAGATAGGACACTATAATCTGCTCAGCTCCTCCTGCTCTATAGGATACAGATAGGATAGGATACTATATACAATCTGCTCAGGTCCTCCTGCTCTATAACATGCTGCCTGCAGATAGGACACTATAATCTGCTCAGCTCCTCCTGCGTTAGGACCATCTGCCTGCGTATAAGACACTTTGTACAATCTACTCTTCCTTCTCTAAACATGCTGCCTGCAGATAGGACACTATGTACAGTCTTCTTAGATACTGATATATAACATGCTGCTAGATATGGACACCATTAGCGCCTCCTCTGCCTATAACATCGGCCTACAGATAGGACACTGTGTACAATCTGCTTAGCTCCTCCTGCTCTATAACATGCTGCTGCATATAGGACACTATGTACACTCAGCTCTGCTCTCCTGCTCTATAACAATGCTGCTGCAGATAGGTTCAGTAAAATATACTTTCCTTCATACATATGTTTGTGCTGTTCTGTCGACATACACATTTAAAACCTTGAACTTGAGAATAAATCTTGGTTCCAGCTTTATTGGGCTTGTTATTTAGCAACCTCTCTGTCACATAAACTGTATAGGTACGTAGCGCCGAGACATAGGCATTCCGTCCATCAGTTGCCAGTACACAAAGATCACGCAGGCACTTTCATGTGGAAACTATGTTGTTTAAAGCCCTCTTTCCACATTTAAGCCAGTGTGAGCTCAGGGAGGAAAGCCCTGTCATATACTAACACAGGGCTAGCGGGCTCGCGGGGCTTTGTGTTTTTGTGGGACTGGAATGTAGATTTCATCAGCTCATAACAAACTGGAATTGTAATCTTAACACTTAGAAATAATTTAATTTCCGACTCTTGTTGTTTTACCAGCGTAAGGTCAGACGCAAATGGGATTTTACTATAACATCAGCCTTAAGTCTCCAGTACATTATGTTACTCAGTCTCTCACAACGAAGGGTTAACTTTATTTAACAATATATGAACAGACAAATTATGTCTTGTATAGTATAAGAACAGAATTTCTTTTTAATTATATTTCTAACAGGAAGTATTTATAAAATAAGGATCCAACCATCCATTGCCTCTATAATAAAATTGTAATAATTATAGCGCACACAGATTACACCGCGCTGCACGAACATGCCAGATCTGTCCCTGTCCCAATGGGGCTCACAATCTAATCAACCTACCAGCGTGTTTTGGAGTGTGGGAAGAAACCGGAGGACCCGTAGAACCCACACAACACGGAGAGAACATACAAACTGATGTTGGCCCTGGGACTTGAACCAAATCCTGCCTGCCAGGCTGTAATGCTACCAGTAAGCCACCGCTGCCCATCGAACACTGTGGTCACATGACCAGTAGTGGATTACAATATAAGGGGTTGGCGGTAGCCTCGGAGGCAAGCCTTCTAGGGGACCCATGGGGTCCAGGGTCAGCCAACCACCCACCAAATTTTATACTGAGAAGGACCTTCACCATGAAATCTTTTTACATCTGTTCCTGCTCTTAATACACTTGTACAAAAGAGTCATTTCAGGACCTTTGAAGGTCCTCCAAAGTTCCCGAAACCACGATAGGCAGAAAGGATGCATCTCCTTCCTCTGTAAAATGGGGTAGTCTTAATCTGCCCCTGCACATGACCACTATTTGTTCCACAGGCACCAGTCTCCGCCACTAGGGTGCTGCTTTCCCATGTAAGAGGTTTTATAATATCTGTGTCGGCACCATCCTCAGTCTGCAGGTGCGGCTGAGATTGCCATTATGAACATGGGTTTAGCTTGCTGGCTACTTGGCACCAACACCCATCTCTCTCCTACAGCTCTGCCTCCAGGTTCTCGATAGTTAACCTGCTGAACCTGAGTTCAGACCCACCACAGTTTGGACCAGGATATCACATAAGTTCTGCCCACCCAGTGAAGGGTGTCTGCTATAGAATGTCTTAGAAACTCCTGATAATCTTATTATTATGATCTTTGCTCTTGTGATTTTGTTCTGTGTTCGTCCTCTTGGTTCCGACCCGAGAGTGCTGACTCCTCTTCTTTGCATTGACTTGTCTTGACCTGGCTTTTGTCATTTGAGGCACGAAGGAACATTCTTAGTTGTTTCTTACTCGCTAGGGTTATGAGGCAATCAGGCAGGGACAGCTGGAAAGAGTTTAGAATTAGGGACCCTTCTCTGTTTATTGTTTTTGTCGGTTCCCTGAACGTATCTTATAGTGCTATAAAAAAGAACCTAAAAACAAAAGAAAACAGAGATTAGAAAAAGTTGAAAAACGTGTTAGTCATTAAGAGTAAAAGAATCAGAATGTTATGTTTTCCCACCATCCCCTCAAAATAAATAAAAAGTGTTACATTTATATTTATACCCCAAATTGGCGCAGCTACCCTGCATCAAACAAGCCATCAAACAGGTATGGGTCTCAAATATGGGAAATTTTATTTAAAAAATAGTAAAACTTAGCAAAATAAAATGACTGAATTCTTTTGGCCCATTGCTTGAAGGTGACTCTCATTGTTATACAAGTGTATTATATTAAAAATGTAAAAATGTGATTTCTTTCTTCAGGCCCACACTCAGTTGATTCTATTTTAATGGCACATTATGTAAAATTAAATAAAAAACAGAAATACGTCATGATGTAAAAAGAAGGCTTTGATTTAATTAAATAAAGGTTATGGGCTTAAAACATAGATTGTCAGAAAGAAGTTCAGGAGATGATGGAGGAGTTTAGTATCCAAAAGTTAGGTGCTGGGCTAGGGAGGGTCTTTAAAGAGAAATTAACATTGTATCAGGTGCTGGCACATGGTGATGGTGGTGTGTGCCAGGCCGGCGGAAACTGTTGGAGTGGAGCTTCCGTGTCCCCTCTAGCAGACAGGTGCACCGCTCTGACCGACCGTGGTACGGGACGTGCACCGGTATATTTTTACCTTTCCAACCACCTAAATTTTTATTACAGTCGCACAATCCCTTGAAAAAGAAGAATTTTTACCCTAACACCAGTAATACTGCTGGTAAGGGTTAATAGTCATCCTCATATTATTAATATTATATACCACTGAGGTACTTAATGGAAATCTAGCACCAGGATGAAGGATTGTAAACCAAGCACACTGACATACTGGTGTGTGACCCCTCTGGCAGGACTTCTTTTAGCTTCTTATGCCTTGGTTTAAAAAAAAAAAAAGTTTTTAGAATTATGCAAATGAGTCTAAGGAGGTCTAGCCCATTAACATCTATGGAGTCTAGAGCCCCTCAGGCTCATTTGCCTACATTTGCCTGACGCTGGCACACACCAGTATTCAGTGTTTTGGGTTTACAATCCTTCATCCTGGTGAGAGACATCCTTTATTTTCAGCAGTTTTTATTATATGCAAATGAGTAGACATGAGTCAACTACTGAAAGAAGATCTGATTTTAGTTTGGGGTTTGAATGACCTCACGTTTCTAAAATCCAAAATTTTTTGTTTTATGATTAGGACCAACGCATATCTCATTTCCCAGTGCTAACTTTTGTTAAAAAATAATAAAAAACAGGATTCCCATGGACTCCCAGGATTCCATTTGTGTCAGTTGTGACTATTATACTGCCGTTAATAAACAAAACTGCTCTGCACCAGTTTTCTTCTGTCTGACTTTGCACCTTCTTTTCAGTGCAAACTGCTGGCACATGTATTTATAAAGTTTCTGCAACACATTTGTGTCGCGGCGGCACCATATCGGATGCGCCACTAATTCTGCACTGAAAGGGGCGTTCCGGGACCAGTCGGCCGCGCACACACTTTATCATGCACCAAAAAAGGTTGGTGTGCTCTGCCGGACCAGTGCAAAGGGAACAGATTCATGAAGAATGTGCGCCGCAATTTGTGATCTGGCGCCCCGGCTATACACGGAGCACTGCACCTAGTGCAGTTTGCACTGTTTTTGATGAATGGGCTATTGTGTTACAGATGGATGCTGATGTTTTTAATGGTATCCATCATCTCCATTCATTGAATAAAATGTAAGAAACTTGGGGAAAGGGAGGCTAAAGGGAACCTATCATCACAATTGGCCTATTAAACCACTACCAGTATATTGTCAAGCACTGTGACACCTTTTAAGCTTTGTTTTCTTTCATAGACTTTGGTGGTGGCATCATCCAAAAATCAACTTTGAAGTGAGATTATAATTGGTTGTATAAAGTCAAGAGGAGGAGATTTTAACACCAAGTCAAGGTGTGGAGCTCTGAACGCCTCCTTCTCTGTATTGACATCAGCATCGGACTTGAAGGCAGATCTGTTTAGTGAAGTCTCTGGATGCAGGACCTAAATTACAGTGAAGGGGCTTTCTGAGGAATAGAGAGCTTGACTTCAGTGTTAAAATCTCCGCCTCTTTGACTTCATACAAGCAATTTACATCTCACCTCAAAGTTGATTTTCCACCATACTGGGTCATAAAGAAACCTGATCGGAAGGTGTTTAGCTGCTTAACAACATACTGGAAGCGGTTTATAAGGTCAATGTCTGCTGACGTTCCCTTTAAAGAATTAATAACTGAAGTAAATGAAAATAGATTGTCTGTTATAAATGAGTTATGGATACATTTAAAATAATGAGATAGTATAACTGACGATCACCTGTACATTCTTATCCGTTATATAAGCTTATCCGAACAAAACAGAAGAGTTTAAAACGGAAACCTGATGTCCGACTAAAGTGCGCATGCGTACCCTTAGTAATAAGCCCCATTGGGATGTACTTATGGTATATAGACCTGCAATTAGTCTGTACCATTGTAATGGGGGCCAAACCATATGAACACACAAGGACTATGGAAACAATAACCCTCCAAAATATCCCTTAAATGCCCCCTGCCCTGGATTGGTGATACATTTTATCCTTTTTTTTTTTTTTAACTTTTTGTGCTTATTTCCTTCAATGATGAAGTCCTCTGTGCCTATAATAAAATGTACATATCTAAAGTACTTCTTGTCTGACTTATTGTTTATTGATGTATTATAGAATGAACTTGTCATGCCCCTGACTGGCACTGTGATAAATGGGTTGAGCCAGTGCCTACTGCTTGTGTTTAGAAGAATATCATAGGAATAAATCGTTCAGTGTACTGCAAAACAATGGGAAAACCTAAGTGAAGTCATAAATTTATGGGTGTTATTTGTTTTTCGCTTTTTTTTCAGAATCAGGCATTAAATCTGTTTGAAGGCTGTACGTGAAGCTTGAGGAGAATGTATGTAGTAGCTCGGATCGTTCTGCCTTCTGTTCTGAAGATTTTCAGTCCATCAAGGAGAGTCTATGACATGATTTTAGCTGCCAAATACAGGCAATCCCCGTTACGTACAGGATGGGACGGAGGTTTGTTCTTATGTTGAATTTGTATGTAGTCGAAACTGTATATTTTTATAATTGTAGATCCAGACAATAAAAATTTTGGGCCGCAGTGACAATTGGAGTTTAAACATTTTTTTGCTGTAATGGGACCACGGATTATCAATAAAGCTTCATTACAGACACCTTACAAGCTGATCATTGCAGTCTGGGATTATAGTAAAGCATTCAGAGAGCTTCACCAATGTCAGAGGGGTCTGTCTGTAGTATGAGTTGTCTGTAGTCGGGTGTCCTTAAGTAGGGGACCAAACGTCACCCGTTTAAAGGAACATATCACTAAATCTGGGATCACTTATTGTCAGCATATCTTAATCATCTATGGCAGTGATGGCGAACCTTTTAGAGACCGAGTGCCCAAACTGCAACCAAAACCTAATTACTTATCGCAAGTGCCAGTAGGCAATTTACCCTGAAAACGGATGGTTTGTTGAATCAATAAAATGATACTTCCAATCAGAGTCGCTTCCCTCCCATTGCGTTTTATTCGCATTTCAAAACTCCTATACTTGTTTCATCGTGACTTGAGGAAACACAGTCCTATACACACGGAAACGCCACTTTTACAACCATTTTACATCACTAAAAGAGTATAAAGTTTCAAAAGTTCACCAGTCCTCAAATGGTAGCAATAAAACAGCGGCTCATTAAGAAAAAACCCACCTCCCCAGCTCTGTACACTAAAGTTATTAGCGTCACAAATGGCGAAACTATTTTCTTTTCGTACACTGTTTTAATTATTGAAAAGCATTAAAACACAATAAACCTACAAATCTGGTCTACTGCGATGCATCAAACCAAAGAATAAAGGAGACAAATGTTTGGAGCGCACAGCGATAGTATTAAATCTACAGCTTCCCAGTACACGACAGGAATAATAAATACCTGAGTTATGCAAAAAATAAGCCCTCACACAGTATATATATCAATGCACATATAAATATATAATATAACATGTATATACATAATACATATATAGAAATACTATATTACTTGCTCTTTGGTTGGTTGTCCAAGGTGGGCAAAAGTTCAGGTGTCTGGTGTTCATGGGGGGGGGGGGGCATTGGTAGGGTAGATGGGCAGAGGGTGGGGGGGGGGTACGCGGCATCTGGAGATCTGGCATGGGGTTTATGAGGCTGAGTTCCAGGGAGGGGTGATGGGGGGGTGCAGTGACCGGAGTTGGGGAGGGGGGGGGGGGTAGCGAAGGGGCCAGAGTTCTTGCAGTAGTGGGCGAGAGCGGTCAGAGTCCGGGCAGAGGGTCTAGCGGGGGAAGTACGGCGGGGGTAGCGTTCGGAGTCTGTTGCGCTAGCGGGCGAGGTTTGGGCCGAGGTGGGGTTTTGTGGTAGCGGGCGAATTCCACCGGGGCTTGTATTTGCAGTAGTGGGCGGGGTTCTGGGAGTTTCCGCGCTTGCGGGCGAAGTTTTAGGGGAGGGGCGGGAGCGGGCAGGAAACCTGCGTTCCTCCGCTTCTTCTGTTCTGCACACAGTAAGGTGCCCAGCACTGGCAGCATAATGACATCATTACGCTGCCAGCCTGGGACGCTTCCGTCCTGTGCGCTGCAGTCATCAGTGTGACGAGGCAGGCAGTGTCACGCCCTGCTCTGTCATGGATTTAGCAGTCTCGGAGCGCGGCTCCGAATGCTTAAACCTGAGTTAAATTCAAAGGACCCGCATGCCAGCACTGAGGCTCTGCATGCCCTCTCTGGCACGCGTGCCATAGGTTCGCCACCGCTGATCTATGGTCTAGGATACCAAACATATGACTTGTTCCTTTCTTCATTACTAGAGATGAGTTTAGGATCCATCTTCCAGGCCTCACGCGCATGCGCAATGCTAAGCTGAAGCCCACCATGAGGTGCATGACTGTGACACATAGCCAGTTATTGACGGGCATCTCCACCATCTCTACGTCGAGACCCCATGAAGTGAAGCTCATTTGGTGACCTGAGAAATCTGGGACTAGCAGTTCGGCTATCTTAGAGCCCTTGTATTTTAAGGACATTCATCGATACCAGGACAAACAGATGTGTGGTTCTGCCTCAGGTGCCAAACGTGATATACAAGGACCCGGAGCTGCTACATGGCGGACAGAGCCATCTCTGTCCCCAGTATGGGGGCTGAAGGCCGTGCTAAAAAGTTGGTAAAATAAAAGTGTAAAAAGAGAAAGAAACGGGTGAAGCAAACTCATAACCACACCCTTATTGTAATGCAACTCATTTGCATATCTTTATTTTTTTTAATCTAAGTGACTGATGGCTTGAAAACATTAAAGTTTTGTCCGGAAATCTAATAAATGTCTGTATGGGATGATTTGAGAGCGGGTAGTCTCCCTGTCAAGAACCTGTCAGCAAAATTGACTAGTAATCCTTACCATTATTTTGTCAAGCAGATTAACACCTTCCAGTCCTATTTCTTTCATGGCCCAGTGTGGTGGCATCATCCAAAAAATCAACTTGCGAGTGAAATAAAGTTGTATAAAGTCATGGAGGGGGAGAGTTTAGCTCTAAAGTCAAGCTCTCGTCAACTCTGATGCCTCTGCTGCTGTGATTGACATCAGTAACCAGACTTGTAGGAGCTATTTAAGTTTTTTCTAACACAGGGGAGTAAATTACAAAAAATGGGGCATTCTAAGACAAGGAGAGCTTGACTTCAGTATTGACCTCTCTGTCTCCATGATTTTAGACAAACAATTTACAACTCACTTCAAGTTAATTTTCTAGTTGATGCCACCAGTGCTGGGCCATGAAACATAATCTATCTGCAAGGCATTAATCTGCTTCACAACATAGTGCCAGTAGTCTATAAGGTCATTTCTCTGACAGTTCCCTTAATAACCAGTAAAACATATTAGTACTGGGCTAAATTCCTTACAATAGTACAAAAGCCGGTATGAATATAAACCTTAGTATATCTCTAAGCTTCAGCCATTTGAATGATACAGTTCTATAGCTTTATTTTCATAAAACTGGAAACCCCTTACTTTGTTACAGGAATATTTATCGCTAACTTCTAGTTCCATTGCTGTGAATGTATGGTGAATAAATCCATTATAAATGTCACCATAGAAAATGTCAATTATTAGGACCCAACAAAATCTTCCTTGTAAAATCATTGTGGTTTGTAGTGAGACAATGGAGCTTTGTCCCGATATCTCTCGTTCAGGTTAGTTGTCTTATTGCAGTTTCATATTTATTGACTGCGAGTGTAAAGTCCTCCGTGCCTATAATGTATCAGAACACTGTTGGCGGAACAGGCCATAAACCTGCACCTGCTACGTGTCATAAAGAGAATGCTTAACTCCTTATCCAAATATCCTATAGGATGTCTAATAAATGGGAACGTACATAGTTACTGCTATTCTATGCTGTAGCCTACAGAAAGTGTTTCAGGGAAAGGAGAAACTGGATGGGACGCAGTCTCGCGCAATGGTAGAGCATATAGAGAAGTAGACCTGACCTGGAAATGAGGTCAAATCCATTGAAGGAAGACAGAAACCAATGTATCCAATCAGTGTTGACTGGTCCACCAGAGTACCAGAGGATCCCTGGGTCCCTGGTTCAACCCTACTGAATACTGAACTGAGATCCAACAGAAATCAATCCAATTTGGAAGCTGCAAGAACAGGTCAGGACCTTTTTGCTGAGAGAGCCGATCGCCACATATTTTAAAATGTTATTCCGTAAGGCCATACAATATGCAAATGCCCTCCGTTTGATAGGGTGTCACAGGTGCCCCGGCGATCTACGTCCTGGATCGGAGGCACGCTGTGCCCTCTCAGTGCGGCGACCCTTTCCGAGTTCACTCACCTCTCCCCGTTCCTCCTCACTCCCGGCTGGCCATGCACGCGCTGGCACTCGTAGATTTAAGGGCACTACCCACTCTCCCAGGCTCCTATAAGACCAGCGGCTCCCAGCATTCCCCGCCAGATCTTAGGGCTTCATGCCTATGAGAAAGCTTTTCCCACAGTGTTTCCTTCCAAGTGTTGACCTCCCGTTGTGACCCCGGACCTGTTCTTGATTCCGCTCCTTCGCTGCCAGCCCTGACCTTTTGCTCCGTCCCCACATCGCATCTTGCCACCTGCCTTGTCTGTCTGTTCCTGACCACAAACTGCCTAGTGATCGTTACCTCGACCTTGGCTGCCACCGTCGCCAAGTCGCGTCTGTGGAACGACCTGGTGCACCAAACTGCAGCAAGACCATCTGCTTTGCGGTGGGCTCTGGTGAAGACCGGGTGCCACTTAGATTCCGCTCCCGGTGTCTGCTTACATCATAGTAGATCTACTCCCAGTAGATAGGTAGCCACAGCACTTCTCCCCAGTAGATAGGTCCACAGCACATGCTCCCATTAGATAGGTAGTCACAGCAAAAAAAAAATTAATATAAAGTTACCAGCGTCTCTGCACCAGCTCCTCATTGTCCCACGCTCTTCTCTTTAACCCAGTCTTAAACGATGGCAGCGATGGCCAAAGACGTCGTACAAAGGACATAGGCTGCGGTAACATTGCTGCCTGTGTCCAGTGATCAGTCTAAGAGGACACAGCAGGTATCACTATTATTAAAGATCTGTCTGAGAGCCAGATGCAGCCAACAAAAAGCCACATCTGGCTCCCAAGCCATGGTTCCCTACCCTGTGCTAGAGTCTATTTCCTGGCAGATAATGCAGAGTGGGCCCCAGATTAATTTTCTCTGTGGGCCTAAGGCAACCCAGTCCGACACTGATCCTAATCATTACCACATGGAACACCGTATCCATGTTATTCTCACAACTTGCTCAACCAAAGCCAACTGGTTTCCAAGTCAAATTGAGGTGTTTATTCCGGGGATTGTTAAATGTTCCATATTTCCATTATTTCAGGTTCACTTATTCCAAGAAACAGAGAGCTTCTAGTTATGGCAACAAATACACTTTATTCAAAATGTCACATACAAAATAGAATAAACAATTGATAGATTACTTTCAGGAGGGATTCCTGAAAGTCAAAAATAGGGGGAACAAGACAGTGTCCAGATGGAATGGGACAAACACAGAGACCCTATGGCTCCCCTCACCCTGTATATGCCCCCAAAAAGAATTGTGCCAGAGAATATATCCAAAAATCTATACTGTCCAAAAGGTGGGACTATAATGTAGGGCAATGGACCTATATGTCGTAATAACTGTGCATACACCGTAGTACCATCCGGTGCCTATGCCTCAAGTCAGAGAGCAAAGTCAAGGAGCGGCCACACTTACCCAAAGCATAATGTAGACGGCACAGAGGCAACAGGGGAGAGCCAGCAGGAATACCCTGACGCCGTTTCCACCATGTCTTCGTCAGGGTGGTTCACATTCTATATAGGGGCCCTCTTTTGGTGTTTCACTTATTCCAGAGTCTATTAGAGACTGTTCTACAAATTTTTGATGCAGACACTTTTAAGAGAGGTATCTATTATGTTTCTTCTGTCTAGTTTAGGTTAGGTCACTCTCATGAGTTCGCATCTCCTACGCTGACGTATACGCTGTGAAGGTCCGAGCGCATACAGTGAGCTTACCACAGGGACATTTACCAAAATATGCAAACTGCACTATGTACGGTTGTTTGTGTGCAGAGGGCGCCAGATTCATGAATTTTCAGGACTAAAAGCTTGTTGCCATTTGAAAGATTCTTATCTTTAATATGACACCAGCAGAATGTTTCTATAACTGAGTAGAGAGGCGTTTGAAAGAACGGCCTCCACAGCCTCTAAAAATGACTCATCTCAGTTAAAAAGTGTTCTTCCTCAGGAAGCACCACCTCAGCATCAGGGCAGTCACCTGCTACAGAACAGGATCTGACACTTAAAAAAGTAGGCACATTACTTACCTGGTCCCTCGCGATCCCCGAGGTGCGTTGTCTGCTGGAATCCACGATTCATGAGATTGTGCGCCTGAGTTCCTGCATTTGTCGCTTCCCCCTTTGAGGGTCCGCCGGAGTTTACCATCTTCCTCCCAGTGTATGTAAGTGCATGGCTTGAGACACAAATTGGTTTGTTAAATCCCACGCATAGTCTGAATCCGTTGGATAGTCCGACAGCCCGCCCCCCAATTTGTGTTGCGTAAAAAAAGCAGGCGCCGATGCGCCAAAATCCGAACGCATGCGCCAAAAAACCTTTCTAAATGCGGCGCACATCGGAAATTGTCGCGTATTCAGACGATAGTGCTGACCGCGGACCCTTAGTAAATGAGCCCCACTGTCTTTTCACATCCAATGTCAGTATGGATGTGAGACACTGTATGCAGAACCCACTTACTTAAAGGGGTTTTCCCACAAACACAAGTTAGGCCCTATCCACAGGATAGGGCCTAACTTGCTGATCGGTGGGGGTCTCAGTGATGAGACAAAAACGAGGGGTACGATGGGGTCCCACGTATCTCCTTTGGACCCCTCATTGCTCGGTCGGAGTAATGGAGCAGATGGCTGCGTATCACCGTTCTGTTCTGGTCCGGAGGAGGTACGTGGGACCCCATTGGACCCCATCCTGTGGATAGGGCCAACTTTTGTTTGTGGGAAAACCCCTTTAACAAGAACCTGATATATTACTACTGGTTGGGGTAGAGAGGGCGCTGTTCCATAGCTCGCCTCAGGCAGCAGAAAGTTTAGGTTCAACCCTAGGTAACTCTAACACATATTTTTAATTTTTGGAAGAGAATGGCCTGTTCCCATGCTGTTGGTGGCTTCCTGGGCACAGGACCTCTGTAATGTGGTGCCATGCAGTGCAGACTCCGTGCAGATGGTTCTGCCATGTGCCTGAGCCGTAATAGAAGTAGGTGAGAAACAGGAAAACCATTTGTTCTTTCCAGTCTGTTCAGTCCTACAATCCCTTACATCTAAAATGACATCGACTAACTTCACATGAATGAGTTTTTTTCGTCTACAATGTGCATATTTTGAAAAAAAATTTTTTTCTTCAGCACAATGTTGATGTTTTGCCTATTTTCTATTTCAGGAAGTCTCTTGATGCCCTTCACTTGATTCTTGTTTCGCTTGTTATCGACACAAATTATATTTTTTCCTGTTTTGAAAAAAAACCCATAAGACTTTCCCAAAGAGATTAAAGCTGAGGTTGTATTGTTTATTTGTACAGAAAGAAAAATACATGTTTGAGTCGGTTAAGAAATTATTATTTTTGCTTATAACTTGTTTTCTAACTTAATGGTTTTGAGCTAACAAGGGGAAAAAATATATCAGGTTGACACCTGATATAAAATATGATTTATTCATAAGATCGAATTATCAGATCAGCTGCAAGTGAAACTTTGTAGCGCTTCTTATGGCTAGTTCAGACCCAGGTTTTAACTCAGTAGAGTAATAGATGGTCAAATCAGCTGCTGGGGAGGCATCCAGGAACTCCTTATATACCCACTCACTCCAGTCATTGCTGATTATACAGTCTCTTGCTGCCTGTAGTACTACTTTCTCTATTGTGCTTATTACTGTGTACTCTGACCCTTGCTTTGTTATTGACTATACTTTGTCTCATGATTATGTACCTTGCTGCCATCTTGTTTTAAACCCAGTTGCTTTACTACGTTTCTTGTTTTGATGTTTGCTTGTTCTGTTCACATACCCTAAGTAAGGACTGTCATCCAGTTGCTGCCTGTGTTTTAGCGCAGGATTAGGCAGGGAGAGAGGTTGTGGTGAGTTTAAAGGGGTTTTCTCATGTGGGCATTCACATTCAGTTTTATTAATCTGCCACATGTAAACATTTTTTCAATTTAGATGTTATTAAAAAAAAATGTTCCCGTGTGAAGATAATTTCTCATAAATGTAGTGATTTTGTCCCTTAGAAACAAAATAGCTTCCTCGGATACGGCCACCTCTGCTGGAGTGATTGCCCAAAGAAACAAAAGGTGTTTGTATATGAAATGTCCGGGAGTTACTGCAGGTCCTACAGCCGCCCTGTGGTAATGATTGCTGAATCCTGGTGGTCCGGCAGGACCCAATAGCGCATGTCTGGCCACCGCTGCCAAAATGTGATGTGGTCGTATCCGAGGAAGCTATCTCGTTTCTAAGGGACAACATGGCAACATTTATGAGAAATTATCTTCACACAGGAACATTTTTTTAAATAACATCCAATTGAAGAAATGTTTACATATGGCAAATGAATTAAATTAAATGTAAATGCCCAGATGGGATTACCACTTTAAGGCTCACAACTCTTACTCCTTACTCCAAATTTTGGTTTGGTAGAGGTCCAATATGGATTCCCTGCAGCAATATTATGGGTGATATTTAGCTGCCATGGCATTCAGGAGCTTTCTACTTACTTTTGAGCTGTGTGCAGACTCTCCTTGCTTCTTTGTTTACATGTCTGAGCTGTGGTGAATAGGAGGAGCTGCAGTAGGAGAGTTATGATTCATCATTCTCCCTCCCACATGTTCCCAGTCTTTGTCAGTGAGGACGGACAGTGAAAAGAGATACACAGTGAAAGACGCCACGAGGACGAGCAGGAGCTTTGAGAAACGGGAGGCTGTGTATATATGCTTGGCAAGAATAGGAAAGGCTGGTTCTACCTACAACCATTATTTTGGTGCCAGTTTAAAGATATCAATCTCATCTTTCACATTTCCAACTATGTCTTTACCTGCCTGTTTCTCTGGTTTTGTATCTCAAAGAACCACAAGCCTGATGAGAGCTAAAATATGAGATTCTCATCTTTAATATGACAACAGAACCAACGATAGGAGTGTTTGAAGTGACACTCCCCCTGCAGCCTCTAAACGTCATCTCGGGCAAATATGACTCTTCTCTGTTCATTTTCACATGACTTTGTAGGAGGTTTTTTATATGTAATTGGGTGAAATATCACAAAAAAGAGGGAATTCAGGAAAAGATATTTAATCCCTTACATGAGAGGGCTGCTATTTTGATGGGTTCACACATGTGATATGTATGACACATTTCCTTTAAATAGATGGCTTATTTTTCTGTGTGGTAAAGAGGATTTGCCAAGTTAAAAACTCATCACCTCTATTCCTACATATGATGGTAACAGCTATCAGAGCTATACTGTTCAGATGACTCTGATAACTTCTAAACTTGATTTCATCCCTTAAAGGGGTTGTCCACTTCAGCAAATATTTGATATGATTTGTGTAAGGAAAAGTTCTACAATTTTCCAATATATCCTGTATCAATTACTCACGGTTTTCTAGATCTCTGCTTGCTGTCTTGCTATAAAAGCTTCTATTTTTAATTCCAGTAGATATATAATCTGTCCATGGTCATGTGATGTCACACAGGTGCATGAGCCATTATTATCACACAGCTCCTATTACTCTCTGTGATAATAATGGTTTATGTACCTGCATGTCCATTACATCACATGGACAGATTTGATCACGTGAGACACAATCCCCTGTTAAGTACTCGTCACAGCCGTGCAAAACCTGGAAACGTCAGAAAGTCCGACAAAAGTGCGTCAACGGACCCTTAGTAAATAAGCCCCAATATGACCAGCTTTAATAAGCTTCACACTGTATCATTGGCAGTTTTGACCAGAATTACCCTCTAAATATATATTTTTGTATTGTAATGATTAAATAGGAAGTGAAGCTGAAAAAAACTTATAAAAAAAAAATGTAAAAAATGAAAATAAATCACCATATTTCTAACAGTGTCTCATGATGTCGGCTATACGTGTCTGCCTATTGTGCTTTCTGAAGGTAATTAAGAAAAACTAAATTTCCATAATTTGATGAATGAATACATTTCTAGACACAGAGTAACTAAGATATTACGGTATAAAGTACAATATAGAGAAGAGTATTCTTCTGTCTTCAGCTGTTTCTGAGTGACACTCACTAAAGACCCTCATTACGATGCCCACCGGGGGTTTTACACAATTTTCCATATATGCTAAATAGTATAGAAATCAGCATTTTTATACATTTACATCCCCCTACTTTATCACCGCTTCCCTTATGTGTCCTCCTTGTAGTGCAGTCATGTTAGTCATGTGTCTGGCCGATGAATGCTTGTGGGGAGGCGTTACCATATGGTTATGGCTGAATTTGACTACGTAAATCGGCCAAGACTGGTGATTTGACATCCATGTTAAAAGAGTATTTAGTAGTTTTAAGTTTTTTGTTTAGTATAAAAATCCTTCTAACTCCTCTGGTAAAGGACCTTTCAATGTTATGTAGGGTTATGTTCTCAGAGCTTCCAGGACCCATTAGACCTCAGATGCTATTCATGTACATTTAACTGCTTAGATGCACCCTTGGAGTGTTCAATTGAATGATGGATGTGCTGTCATCAGTCCCAGTCTAACAGTGCCTGATAGCCCTGGGAAGGAGACCCTGCAGGAAACATAGGCCGTTTAGCGTCTAACACCTAACATCTACCACCAGGATGAAGGATTGTAAACCAAGCACACTGACATGCGGATGTGTGCCCCCTCTGGCAGGATCTGCTCTTCTTTAAGCTTCCTATTCCATGGTTTTTGAGGAAAAAAATTATATTATGCAAATGAGCCCGAGGGGCTCCAGGCCCTCAGTTTCATTTGCATCATTTTAAAAACCTATTTGCCCTGGTTTTAAAAACCAGGGCATTGGAATCTAAAAGAATATTGGATCATGCCAGAGGGGGCACACACCAGTATGTCAGTGTGCTTGGTTTACAATCGTTCATCCTGGTGGTAGATGTCCTTTTAGTTCACAAGGTTAACTGTCCCTCTTAAACAGTATTTTGCTACCTATGGGTATGTATACTCAATATCGAGATATGTGGGCCTCATGATCTTTTGGTCACTTGGTGTGTATGGCATGGATCATGGTACCACATAGCAGTAGTGGATTATAATACAGGACCAAGTCTTTTAGGAGGCCCTTGGCCACCAAATCTACCCACCAAATGTTATACTGAGAAGGACCTTTGCCCATGAAATCCTCATACATCAGTTCATGCTCTCAATACAAACGTACACAAGAGCCATTTTAGGTCCTTGGAAGGTCCGCCAAAGGTCCTGAAACCACAGAATGAAAGCAGGCAGGAGGGCCACATCCTCCATCCTCCAAGGAGTTTGATGCTAGTACCATCTGTAGTAAGTGATTCCAGACCAGTAGGGGCTATAATATTCACCCTGCCAGGCTTAGGTATTATAGCGTGCCTCTGGCTGTTGTGAATGGACACAGCAAGTGTCAAGTGTCACATGAGTTTGACAGGAGAGGAGCACAAACCTTTGCTTGCTGTTGATGTTGAACTCCTACATGACCATTAATGGGCTTTCTCGTGGTCTTAACTTGCCTTTGGACTGTCTCTTTACATATGATTGTCTTTGTGAGATGGTATCTGAACAAGAGGAGTCCCTGGATTGCTGTGTCAGTTCCAGACAACATCCTGGAGACAGAACCTGGTAGTTACAATGGTCCGTGACCAGCATCTGTGGAACTACAAGGCTGCTCCACCACATCTCGTAATGTGAGGTGCTCAAGACATCATCAGGGGTTGTTTTTACATTGCAACCATTACACACTGTGGTTTCACTGAGAGAATAAAAAGTTACATGTTATGCCCTCATAGATAGACAGATCTTTTGACAATCATAAATGTACCTTGAATTGACTCTGCAACCATCAAACTCTGTGCCTTTACTGGACTTTGCGACCACCCAGCCTTGGGCCTTTGCTAGACAAACTGTGCATCAATTTGCATTGTACCTAATACCTAATCAGTACATCTTGGATCTTCTTTCATGGTAAAACTGCTGCTTGAAGTTATCACGGCATGTCTTCTTTATTACTGCGGGTTAAGGGCTAAACACACAAATGACTCTCTTACCAGTTTCCACAACCCTCATAGCAAACAAATTTAGAAATTGATAAAAATCAATATTAATATAGAACAAAATATATATTTCTTAACCATAAGAGCTGCAACTAGAGGTGCACAACAGTTATTTAAGCCAGCTCACCATGAGTAGACTTGTTCCCATGTGGATTAATCGAGCACGGTTCCTCCAGCTTCTTTTGGAGTAGTACTATACAGACACAAACGATCCGGCTCCAAGATATAAAGTCCACTTGCGTTGTTTAAAAATATCGAAACTTTATTTTCACAGGTGAATTCACACAGAGTCCACATGGCAAGTCAAGGATAAATCGCCTACGCGTTTTGGGTAGACACTCTACCCTTATTCATGGCTAATTCATGGTAGAGTGTCTACCCGAAACACGTAGGTGATTTATCTTTGACTTGCCATGTTGTCTGTGTGAATTCACCTGTGAAAATAAAGTTTCGATATTTTTAAACAACACAACCCCTTTAAGGCTGGGCTTAGTAACGGCGAGTAACGTTGGCTTAACATGACCTAAGTGACTGTATAATGACTGTGGGAAACTGGCGGAAGGGGTATTGTGATTGTAAATAACATGCAATGTACAAAATGCTTGGTGTAAACAAGTGAGCGAGAGTGGAACGAGACGAACCTCAACTTGTCTGAACCAGAAGATTTCACCCAAAACACACTAGAAACATCGGCACATACTTTGAAGTTTTTGTTATTATACAACACGTGCCTGAAATACGGTAAGTGAAGAATAGGTGGGGAAAAAAATAGGTATGGAAAATCTTAGGTTACATAACTTAAAGGTTTGTCCGACTAAATGAAATGTTTTGTATAAGTATTGATAGCACAATTAACAAAATAAAATAAGCAAAATATGTTGCACCAATCTCCCTTCATTTCCATCCTGAAGCCTATACCATAGTCTCAACTTCCTGATCCTGTCCTATGCTGGATAACCCAATAACTAGGGCAATGATTGGCTAGGCTGCAGTTTCTAACTCCCCTATTGGCCAACCAAGATGTAATGGGACAGGTAGGTATCAGAACAGATTCTGAACTTCGATCTCGCCATATATCTCAGAGGTCCACCTTTTCCATTCCTTCTTGTAACTTGAAGCCTTGTGGTCTGCCATCAGTTTCAAGCCTTTAGGTATTGCAGGCCTTCATGGCTTGTGTTGGAAGGTGTTACTGTGCCCTTAAAGAAGATCTGTCACCAGATTTTTACCACCCTGACTAATAACGTCTGATAAAGGGTTACAAGTGCTCCCCACATCACCCAAAATTAGCTGCCAGTGAGACACTGTACCTTAATTACAAATGTGTTTCTGATATTCAAATTAGCTTTTGTGACTCATGTCTGGTATCTGTGACTCTTCTCTCTGTCAGGCTGACAGTGAACCCCGCCCCATAATTGTGAATGACAGCTCTGTGTCTCTTCACAGCACTGCCCTACCTCCTTGTACTTAGGGGCCGTCTGCTAATATTCAACTACAGACATATAAGCCTCTATGTACAGAAATATTGTGTCAGTCTTTTTACACGGTGCCTTTGTTATATTCATAACATGTGACCAGTGACATCTTCGCAGGTCCTTTAGCCATCTAAGAATAGCAAACTGTACATCATGTATTTGATTACATGAAATCACAGCAGCCTCCATGGAGGATGAGGAGTAGAAGTCCATGGAGACTGCTCTGACTTCATTTGGTCAAATACAAGCATGGGGTACAGTTTGCTATTCTTAAGATGATGTGACTCTGGTCACATGACATGAACTGTGACCAGTAAGGAGGCATAAGGCATGTGGAGTATTAGATGGGAGGGGCTGGCCGAGCAGGACGCTAGGTAATATAAGATAAAAGGTGATTTATGTGGATGTAAGCGAAACAATTTTTAGCTTAAAGAAGGGGGTCAGTTAGAGCTCTTTAGGAACCTGTCATTGGCTGTATATGTGCAAATACGGTGACAGGTTCCCTTTAGGTCAAGAGACCATTTATAATTCAATGTATAGTCTAAAGCCATTTCCCGGATTTTCAAAATGAATTTTTGGATTTTAGGATAGGCCGTCTATACTTGGAACCTCGAATGAGGTTTGCACTTTCATGGCTGTTTAATTCCCTTCAATGGAACTGCTGGAGTATGGTAGATGAGAAAATGGCACTGAGCAAAGCGGGAACCCAGAGCAATGTGGGAACTTTGAGCCAGAGAAGGGTTCTGCTTCAGCCAGTCCGTGGCCTTCAGGACGTCACTCATGAACATGAGCAATGTCACATGGTCTGGGGAGCCACTGATAGCCCATAGCAAGTCCTAATACCCTAGTCATATCGGTCTGATCCTTCACTGCCAAAGACCGGAAGATAATTGCAATCCTGGAACTGGGATAAGGACCATGTTAAGAAGACTATATTTTGGTCTCCAGACCCAGTTCCTAAATGGTTTTGTCCAGAACTTAACGCTCACTGGGAATACATTGGTAGCTAGAGATTTGTCACATGAAGCAGTTGGGAGCAATAATTTTGGTACACCCACATGATGATTTGGCTTTTGTTCTTTGTGGCCAAGCCAGTGTTAAGCTGTTTCAGGGCACTAATGCGAAAGTAGAGCCCCTTGTTCAAAGGATGGGGGGGGGGAGGAGTCACACATTACAAATTGTAATAAAAATTCACTTTATATTTGTAAAAATACCTTATATATATCCTTATAAATCTGAAAAGGATTTTATCAGCTTTTGTATGAATCCATCTTTGTCCAGATACATAACCTCTATGCACACGACCATATAATACAAGAGCGCTGCTGTTATCTCGAAAATTATTTTTCATTAAATTCTCCTCGAATTACGTTGATCTCTTCTTTTACCTATCTGACAGGTCTGCATAATTCATCTGATAATGACATGTAATTTGCTTGGCTCGCGCTGTTTACCATTCAGCTGCTAATTTTCTAGTATTAACAGTTCATATCCGTCATTATAATGGCAGGAAATTCTTAATTTGAAACGTGCGGATAAATATTCCCGGAAAAAAAAAATGTCATGCATTACATTTACTAGATGATATTGACATATCTTGCTCTTTTGGGTCAATTTGAAATGGCTTGTGTTAAGTTTACTTTGGCCTGCAGAGCCCATGGCTGGCACCGAGCCAGAGTTCATTAGTCGCTAGCTGCTGCCTTTAATAGGGGGCCTGGATTTTACTTGCTCATAACATATTCTGCGCAATTAAGATGTTACTCCAGATGGAGATTAGCGATGGTTCAGTTAACTAATTTTAAATTACATAAGGATGAAGACTAGAAAAAAAACAATATAAAAACATAAATTATGGAATATGAGGTATGGCTGGAGTGTTACATTCACACTTAGTACAAATCTTCCTTTTTTTATATATTTTATTACATTTTATTTATAGTAGTTTATTTGAACTTTATTATCAACCTTGTCCAACAAAATCAGGATCCAATGGAGCCTGAAAAATATTAGGAAATAGCATTTTGGGGTTAAAATATTGAAAACCTATTGATAAAAAATGTATTTGTTAAATTGATGTTCCCGTTGAGATTAGTGCTTATTAGGAATTGGAACTCATTACAATATCCTTCCATAGTTGAATGTAGACACCTGGTTACAAAGATAAGTCTATATGAAATTGCATCTTAACACAGTTATTATGGATGTAGTAATTCTAAACGTTTATGGGGGGCAATGGAGGGGTTAAAGGAAGGGAAAAGGGAAACATAAGGGAAGGAGAAATGTAAATTGTAGGGCAGATTTATTTAGAAGTGTCAGAGATCAAAACTGTTGTAGTTTCTCATGGCAACCAATCAGAGCTCAGCTTTCATTTTCCGACAGCAGTTTATAAAATGAAACCTGAGCTTTGATTGGTTTTAGAACAGTTTTACCTCAGGTACTAAATATATATATTATATATGTGTGTATATATGTATTGTATACTGTATGTATCTCCTTTTCTCTCTCACTCTCTCTCTCTCTCTCTCTCTCTCTCCTTTCTCTCTCAGAGTTCAAGGATTTTCAGTCTGTTTTCGAATTTAGGGGTAGTAATGATGATTGCATTTTTAATGATGTGTATGTGATTAAAATTGGAATAAAGTTTATTAAAAAAAACACCTGGCAGCACCATTTTTCATTTTTCACTTGTTTCAACAGCTCATAAAGAGAACAGAACAGGAAGTAGACAGCTCCATTCTCTGTGTTTGTGGCCACACCAGGTTACTGCAGATGAGCAACTGAATAGAGGATGATGTATAATAATCTGGTCAAACTACTCCCTATGATTGTATTCAGTATTGGATTTGTAGGGGTTTTACATCATTATACTGGGGGTTCAGCAGTTGATAAACACAATGGGGCACATTTACTAAGGGTCCGCAGCCGCGAGTCCGTCGGGTTTTTCCCGAATATTTCCGTTTTGCGCTGTATTTCACGGGATTGTGGCGCACGCGACTTTCACGCAACAGAAATCGGGGGGCGTGGCCACCGGTCAACCCGAAGGATTCGGAAAAAACACGGAATTTAAAAAGCCATTTGTGTCGCAAGATCAAGCACTCACATACACCAGAAAAAAGCAGGTGAACTCCGGCGGACCTCGGCGCAGCAGCAACACCTGGTGAATATCGGCGCATGGACCTTAGTGAATCCCCGCCGGAACCGAATCCAGCGCAGAGAATGCGCCGCTGGATCGGGAATGGACCGGGTAAGTAAATCTGCCCCAATATGGTACAGAAAGCAGACAGCTCCATTCTTGGTGTAGTGGTCAGACTGGGTTACTGCAGATCTTTGAAGCTGTGGTGACTCGGATCAGCCGCTACACATATAATGGAGCAGTCTGCTTCCTGTTCCAATCTCTGTTTATCATGTGATCCAAGAACAATTGATCCGTAGGGAGGCTGACTTGATTTTTTTTTTTTAATAAAAATCATGAAATCTGTTCGAATTTGAAACAAATGGTTCATAAATTAATCAAGTCAAATTTATATTATAGAGCAAATTATGATGTCCTTTTTCCGTCTGGATCAACAAGGGAAGAGCTGGGTTCATACCATGCAATGACTTGCAAGAAGGTGGCCTTAAAGGAAATTTACCACAAGGATGAAGGATTGTATACCAAGCACACTGACATACTGGTGTGTGCCCACTCCGGCAGAAGCTGCTCTTCTTGTAGCTTCATATGCCTTTGTTTTTAAGAAAAACAGGTTTTAAAAATTATGTAGATGAGCCTTTGGGGCTCCAAGGACATCTATAGAGTCTGGAGCCCCGGAGGCTCATTTGCATACTTTGTGAAACCTTTTTATTGGAAAAACAAGGTCCTAAGAAGCTAAAAGAAAAGCTGAACCTGCCAGAGGGGACACTCACCAGTATGTCAGTGTGCTTGGTTTACAATTCTTTATCCTGGTGGTAGATTGCCTTTAACATCCTCACTTAAAAATCATAATAGGCTAATATATACTGTACTCACCCAAAACATGGTGTTTACCAAGTCTTTATTAGGAACTATGATACTATTTGGTCCCACCCCTTTTTTGGGGGCTATTGTTACCACCCCCTGATGGGTTTCCACCATTGTTCACCTGTTCCTCCTTTCCCAATGCCTCCAAAAGCAGTCCATAAGAATAGCAAGATTTTTTTCAATCTTCCTATAATATGAAATAATTAGAATTGTCTACCGGGAACTGAATAAATAGCAATTCCCAAGCATACTTTTCTTATTAGATTTGATTCCTTTATGAGTGGGAGTGATCACATAATAGAGAAAGGCAGCAGCGGGGAAATTAAAGTTCCTGCTATTGTTCTGGGAGTCTGTCAGTTCAGCAGAATACATGCTATGTCTTGTTGAAGCCTTCATTCTGCCTAGGAGAAAGCCGCGGGTTGTCATAGAGCAGCCTGTACTACTACTGATAATAGGAGCAATTCCAGAGTAAAACATTACAGGGGTGTTTAATCAAATAATTTTGATGGAATAGCTCTAGGATATGGCTTTTTAGGATTTTTAGACAGCTTTTTAATCAGCAGCATGTAACAGAACAGAAGGAGCTAAGCAATTTGTACATTCTGTCTTATCTGCAGGCAGCATGTTATAGAGCAGGATGAGCTGAGCAAATTGTATATAGTGTCCTATCTGCAGTCAACATGTTATAGAGCAGGAGGAGCTGAGCAGATTGTACATAGTGTCCTATCTGCAAGCAGCATGTTATAGAGCAGGAGGAGCTGAGCAGATTGTACATTCATAATGCCCTCTCTGCATGCAGCATGTTATAGAGCAGGAGGAGCTGAGCAGATTGTACATAGTGTCCTATCTGCAGTCAGTATGTTATAGAGCAGGAGGAGCTGAGCAGATTGTACATAGTGTCCTATCTGCAGTCAGTATGTTATAGAGCAGGAGGAGCTGAGCAGATTGTACATAGCGTCCTATCTGCAGGCAGCATGTTATAGAGCAGGAGGAGCTGAGCAGACTGTACATAGTGTTCTATCTGCAGGCAGCATGTTATAGAGCAGGAGGAGCTGAGCAGATTGTACATAGTGTTCTATCTTCAGGCATAATGTTATACATCAGCAGGAGCTGAGGGGCAGACATTATGTTATAGTGCACGAGGTGTCCTATTTGAAGGCAGCATGTTATAGTTGATAAGAACATAGTTGTAAACTAAGCAGCAGGTGCTAAGCAGATTGTACAGTGTCCTATCTGCAGACAGGTTCTTATAGAGCAGGAGGAACTAAGCATTGTACAGGTGGTCCTTTCTGTAGTGCATGTTATAGAGCAGGAGAAGCTGAGCAGATTGTACACAGTGTCCTATCTGCAGTCAACATGTTATAAAGCGGAATGAGCTGAGCAGATTTACATAGTGTCCGATCTGCGGTCAGTATGTTATACAGCAGGAGGAGCCAAACAGATTGTACATAGTGTCCTATCAGCGGGCAGCATGTTACAGAGCAGGAGGACTAGAGATTGTACATAGTGTCCAATCTGTGGTCAGTATGTTATACAGCAGGAGGAGCCAAGAATTTTACACAGTGTTCTACCTGCATGCAGCATGTTTATAGATCAGGAGGACCTGAGCAGATTGGAAATAGTGTCTTATCTGCAGGTAGCATGTTACAGAGCAGGAGGAGCTCAGCAGATTGTACCAGTGCCCTACCTGCCTGCACATGTTTCAGAGCAGGAGGACCTAGCAGATTGGAAATAGTGTCTTATCTGCAGGTAGCATGTTATAGAGCAGGAGGAGCTCAGCAGATCATAAATAATGTCCTAACTGCAGCCAGGATACTGTAGATGCAGGTTAAGAATAATTTGATATTTGATCATATGAGTGGTAACACTACAAGCCTTGCCGCGCTGGGTCCTGGGTTCAAGTCCCACCCAGCTGGATCGCGAACGGACCGGGTAAGTAAATCTGCCCCAGTATCTTTCTTTCAAAAACGGTGCCATGCCTTTACACAGGTTGCATGTGGTACTGCAACCCGATTCATAGAACGGAGATGTGATACTTGTCACAACCCTGAGATTCTTAATGGAACGCCCCAAACAACTTATTTAAGCGTAGGTCTTAAAGGGAACCTATCTTGTTATAAATGCAGTCTAGTTTGTAGGCAGCATAGTATAGAGCAGGAGGAGCTGCTATCCATGATGGTAGGTTTCCTTTCAACAGCAAATACACACATGGATACAATACCATATACAGACATACAGTAATACACAAACATTTACGCATATACATTCCAAATACACACCCAATACCCCAGAAGCTGGGGCCCCCTGACCGCCTGGTCCCCATAGTGGCTGCTACCCCGGTAGTTACACCCCTGTACTTATCCAATAAATTACATATTAAACTGCTCTATCGTTAGTTGTTAGTTCTCCCTATGCTAGGTGCTAGGATGTCTACAATACATTGCATACGGAGAAGAGGAGATCCTTCTTGTAAGAAGATTAAAGCCAATTTAAACCCATCCCTAAGGCTGCATTCACACTGTCGTATGGGGGACGTATACACGGCCGATGTATATATGTCGTATATACGTCCCCCATAGATAGCAATGGGCGCACGGCGCCGTACGGGAGCGGTATGGTGCCGCATGAGTGCAGCAACATACAGTTCCGTAGCCCCGGAATACGGCGCTGTGCCCCATTTTTAGCCTAATAGTGTATTCTTGGACTGTAAATATAACATTTTTAATTTGTAACCCAATAAATCATTGCTGAGTAAAGTTCTATTTAGTAAATCTGTTGTATCTGATTCACTGTTCCATCATCGAGTGAGACATCGAACTCAACACATCACTCATGGCCAATAAACCTGATAATGTCTGACCCCTCACACGCTCCTCTGACTCTGGCTTACACCAATCAACGACCTCTACACCTTAACCCTCCTCTCCTCATAGTCTTCAATGGAAAGCAAGTAACCTGATCCCTCTCTGAGCTTGGAATCAATCTTTTCTCCCAAAGCAGATTTAGCAGTGAATCAGTTCTTGAGACGGTTTTATTTTTTGGTGGGTTTGGGTTGTCTGTTTATACAGGTTGTTGAGGAACACGCAATACAGGCGGTCCCCTACTTAAGAACACTCAACTTACATACGACCCCAAGTTACAAACAGACCTCTGGATATTGGTAAATTACTGTACTTTAGCCTTAGGCTACAATAACATCTATAACAGTTATCACAGGTGTCTACAATGAAGCTTTATTGTTAATCCTGATTCTTATGACAACCCAACATTTTTAAAATCCAATTGTCACAGAGACCAAAAAAGTTCTGGCTGGTATTACAATGATAAAGTATACAGTTCCAACTTACATACAAACTCAACTTAAGAACAAACCTACAGACCCTATCTTGTACGTAACCCGGGGACTGCCTGTAGTTTTTTTGAACTTGATCAAATTTGACAAAATAATTACTGAGATTTGTGAAGGGATTTTTAGAACCACGTTTTACGTTATAGTTGAGGGTTGTAGAAAATTCACTTTTAACAACCGCTGCTATGGACAGATCTACGCAAAATCGTAAACCCATTACCTTGTGTACTGATCACAACCTTAGATTATATGATTATAATTTACAACTTCAGATCCACAAAGGTAACATTGTGATCAGAGCCGATGGGGTAATGGCTAATCTGAACTGCTAGACTGTAAAGGATATATTGACGCCTCGCACCTGCCTACACACCTGACTGCAGATGTATTAGTTTGTGTAACTGTTCTACAGGAGCTTTACCAGGTGCTGTATGTGGTCCCGGGCCACAGCTATACTAATATTAGCATTAAAGGGGTTGTCTAATCAGAGATAAGTCAAGAGAATTTAACTTTTCACTGGTTTTCCTATCCCCCCCCCAGTTCCAATGCTTATTTTCCACTTCCCACCACAATGGGGCAGATTTACTTACCTGGTCCATTTGCGATCCAGCGACATGTTCTCTGCGGTGGATTCGGGTCCGGCCGGGATTCACTAAGGTAGTTCCTCCGACGCCCACCAGGTGGCGCTGATGTGCTGAAGTTCCCCGAGGCTCACCGGAATGCACTGAACTACACCGGCCTATTCCTGGTGAAGGTAAGCACAAGTCCCGCAACAGGTTTTTTGTTTTAAATGCGGCGGTTTTTCCGAATCCATCGGGTTTTCGTTCGGCCACGCTCCCCGATTTCTGTCGCGTGCATGCCAGCGCCGATGTGCCACAATCCGATCACGTGCGCCAAAATCCCGGGGCAATACAGGGAAAATCGGCGCAAATCGGAAATATTCGGGTAACACGTCGGGAAAACGCGAATCGGGCACTTAGTAAATGACCCCCATTGTCTCCAACTTACAGGTAACCGGCCTCAGTGGACATCTCAACCAAGTATTCCCAGTGCATGTCTGAAGACCAAAAGGGACAAACCAGTTCTAGATATAGGTTTTCATGTTTAGATCTTTTGCATTAATTTTAATATCCCTTTAATATTCCTAAATAGGTTTATTTTTTAGAAAACCCATGACTGAAGGATTTTGCTGTCAATGAAATTTTACTGAGAAACCTTACAGTCATTCATATAGTTATGTGTTTTCATTGACATGGTCTTAAGCCATGTCCACAACACCAGTTTCCACATATATATGGTCTTTAGCCATGTCCACCAGTTGTGTGGTTACATATATATGGTCTTTAGCCATGTCCACCAGTTGTGTGGTTACATATATATGGTCTTTAGCCATGTCCACCAGTTGTGTGGTTACATATATATGGTCTTTAGCCATGTCCACCAGTTGTGTGGTTACATATATATGGTCTTTAGCCATGTCCACCAGTTGTGCCTCCGGCACTTCCTATGGAGGCGCACGCGCAGCGCCGAAGCTACCTCGGGGCTGTAAATCAAAATGTGTTTAAACCGCGATATAGCGGTTTAAAACACTAGCTAAGGTAAGCTCCGGCACCAGCTCACCCTGAGCTGGTGCCCGGTGTTTACATCTAATACCTACCATCAGAAGTGGTAGGTTTCCTTTAAAACTTTATTGCAAATGGACGTGCTATCACTATGTCCTGCTGCAGGGGGTGTGTCAAGAGGGCTACCAGGCTCAGGGACCCACACCTTGTGATGTTTGTGATCAAAAGGTTTGTATAGTTCCTAAACAAGGACACCTTACACAGGTCCTTAGACACAATAGTATGAAAAAGGTGTTGGTCTCAAAATATGGCTAAACAACGAAAATTCTATGTGTGCAAAAAAAATTAAATTTTTAATAATGTTTTAAAAGATAATACAACCTCTATATTGGTAATTTGGGATCTCCATGATCGAAGAAAGGAGGACTTGTGCGCCAATGTTATTTTTTTTCCAGCTTCCCAGTTTATGGTGTGGAACATTAAATCTGACATTTGGAAGTACAATGTATTACACAGAAAACAAGCCCCCATACCGCTCTGGAAACAGAAGAGTAAGAACGTTATGTTTTTTAAAAGGTGGTGAGCACAAAAATGAAACACAAAAATGAAAAATCATTGATGGCAAGAGGTTAAGACTAGCTACTTTATGTACCTAATTTTGGTACATTTGCCAAATTTTTGACGCATCGGGGCTCATTTACTAAGGCCCGCGCACTGCACTTTTGTCAGGCTGTGCTCGTTCTTCATGGCTAAAATGGCTTGCACAGTTATTTAAGAAGTGTCTGCACTGCGATTGTGTCGCACTTAACCCTTTTGTGTCACAGCTGCGCCGGCTTCCAAATTAGGGGGTGTGCCGTTGGACGGTCCAAATGATTCGGACTGAACGCAGGATTTGACTTTGTTAAAGATGCACCACAAAAAAGTTGGTGAACTCTGTTGGACCTGAGCAGAGAAGCGACACATTCAGGACTTCTGGCGCACGATTTTAGTAAATCACTGCAGGCAGCATTATGGACGGACAATGCACTTTTAGTGAACTCCAGTGACTTCGTAAGTCAATGTGCCCCATGGTCTTTTTCCCCACATGGTCTTGTCTGAAAACTGCCTAGACCCATAATAATGTGGCACAAGGCATTGTAGCTTATTGGCAATACAAATTACAACGAATTCTGGCACAAACAGTTATATAAATCTTCCCCATTATCTCTAGGGGTCCCAGTAATCACACATTAATGCTATAGCTTTCTAATAGAGACTGTAGGAGCTATATATTATACTAGGGAGATTTATCAGAAGTGTCTGAGAGCAGAACTGTTCTAGTTGCCCATGGAAACCAATCAGAGCTCAGCTTACATTTTCCTACAGCTGTTTATAAAATGAAAGCCGAGATCTGATTGGTTTCTCACGAGCAACTAGAACAGTTTTACCTATGATAAATTTACCTATGATACTGGGAATCTGCCCCAATCATGTTATAGGCAGCTCTTATTTAGCATATGAAACTAGAAAAAGTTCTTAAAGGGAACCTACCACCACAAATCTACCTATAAAGGTAGATGGGGTGGTAGGTGTATCAATGGGACGTGAGGATAGCACTTTTAAGGGCTAATCCTCACGTCCCCGCACTTTTTTAGTAACTTTTATTAGACTTGAATGCAAATTTTGTTATGCGGCTACTGGGGCGTGGAGTAGCCGTATCTGAGGTTACATGGCGCGGCTACTCCACGCCCCCGGTAGCCTCTTTTCCCCTCCTACTCACCATCTGCGCGGTCACTGCTCCGAAGCTGGGGCTGCACAGGCGCGGGCCTGCTGTTCTGCGCATGCGCAGACGGCAGGATCGTCGGACGAGGGCGCGCAGCTACGAGGAGCTGCGCTCCGAAGATGGTGAGTAGGAGGGGAAAAGAGGCTACCGGGGCGTGGAGTAGCCGCGACGTGTAACCTCAGATGCGGCTACTCCACGCCCCAGTAGCCGCATAAGTAAATTAACATATTAGGGTAATAAAAGTTACTAAAGAAGTGCGGGGACGTGAGGATTAGCCCTTAAAAGGGCTATCCTCACGTCCCATTGATCCACCTACCACCCGATCTACCTTTATAGGTAGATTTGTGGTGGCAGGTTCCCTTTAAACTCTCCAATCCAGGCTTCAGATAGGGTGCAGTGTATCAAAGCTTTGGGATTGCAAGCACCAGCGGCATAGGATTCCCATAGTTTCGGGGCCCCAATGCTGGTATGGCGTTCCTTTAATGGTTTTTAAGTGTTACATATGTAACCTGGGCTGTACCTAAAGACTTACTCCTAGACATGCAAATCATATAAACTCATACAAAGAATTTTCAGCTACTTTAATACTTCTGGGATTAGACATGAAGCTGCAAGGATTTGCCTCCTACAGACTTCAAAGCTTTAGTTATCTACTAGAGGATTTAGAAGACATGAGTGGAATAAATAGAAAAATATAAAGATATTAAGACTCAATACTTTACTAATTTTCTTCTTGAGGTACAAAATCAAGCCTTATAAACCCAAGACACTTACTCATAGATCCGGGCACTGTGACTGTGGTGACCTTCTTATATTTATTATCCCTGGACTCACTCCTTTTTTTTTCAATTTATGCTAATGAGCCAGAAGTGCTCTATTGGGCATTACCAGAGTTCCTCCGTGCTGTAGCTTAACAAGCTGTTACACCTTCTCCTGTTCACCTCAGCACTTCCCCCTTTCCTCTGGCTTGCTGTATTCTCACACAGTGGGAAGTGCTCCTGCACAGTGTAACGGCACGTAAATGCTGTTATGCATGGTGCATGCATGTAATGGGTGTGGCTTTCGTTTGTATGGGTAGCTCACAGCCAAAACACACATTAGTGTGCACAAAGCCTTAGCAAAATCGATTCAAAGTACTTGCAGAATATTTTATTTAGCATATTGCAAAAGAAATCTTATTTAAAGCAGATAAATATATGTGGAATTATGCCCTGTCATATGGCATTTGTTGGAGTGTTTTTTTTTTCATATACTGTAGTTATATGTGTAGCAACATTGTTATGCAGTAAAAAAACATGGCTGCTTTCTTCCAAACACAGCGCCACACCTGACCATGGTTTGTATGGGTATTGCAGCTCAGCTCCATTCATCTCTATGCAGCTGTACTTTAATATCAGACTGTACCATAGTCAGGCGTGGCGCTGTTTTTTGAAGGAGCCATCATATTTTCATCCCAAGGCTGGCCATGTGCATTGAACTTTTGATAAATGTATGTGTGCTAAATACTCTACATAACACTTTAAAGGGAACCTGTTGCAATGTTTATAGCCCCCTCGGGTCGTGTATGAAAATTCCTCTCTAGAATTCCCTCTTTTAAGTGACATCTCATCTCCCAAATCTCTCCCAAAGTCAGACAAATATGACTCTTCTCATCCCATTTTCACATGAGATGAGTCAACTTTAATGGTTGCAGGGGTGGCGTCACTTCAGAAGCCCCCATAATAATAATATCAATCTTTATTTATATAGCGCCATCATATTCCGTAGCACTATCTTCTGTTCTATAGCATCTAGAAATATGAAGCTGGTGTCATATTAAAGATAAGCATCTCATCTTCCAGGCCACATCTTCATTCTGTGAGCTACAGAACCTGACATACAGACCGTTTAATATTAGGCGGGAACTGAATCTTTCTCTGCAGTTCGCATTTCCAACTATCTATTTAGCTGTCTGGTTCTGTAGCTCACAAAGCCATCAGCCTGATCTAAAAGATGAGATTCTTCTCTTTAATATGATTCCAAAAGCTCGTTTCTATAGAACCAAAGATAGGGGCTTCTGACCTGACACTACCTCTGCAACCACTCAACTTGACTCATCTCATGTGAAAATGGGATGAGAAGAGTCATCTGGGATTCATTTTAGTTGAGATCCACTACATAAAAGGAATTTCCACTGAATATTTTCTGTGGAAATCCCACTCAAGCCAAAGATGGTTTGTGCACAAATGAAGTGAGCACGGTGGCTCAGTGGTTAGCACTACAGCCTTGCAGCATGGTGGCTGAGTGGGTAGCACTTCTGCCTTGCAGCGCTGGGGTCCTGGGTTTGAATCCCACCCAGGTCAACATCTGAAAAGAGTTTGTATGTTCTCTCTGTGTTTGCATGGGGGTCCTCTGGTTTCCTCCCACACTCCAAAACATACCGTAAGGTTGTTTAGATTGTGGGCCCCGTGGGGACAGGGACCAATTTGACATGCATTGTGCAGCGCTGTGTAATCTGTGTGCTATATAAATAATGAATTATTATAATCACATACTGTATATACAGGTGATTTTTATGTTTATTCCACCTTTTATACTGAATCTTACAGCGTACAGTGAACGGCTAATGCCTGGAGCCAGACACAATATTAGCATCTATATAGGTCATTACGGACCTCAAATAAAACTCTTATCTGAATCATAGCACACATCCCATAAGCCCACACGGGTCCATATCAGACACAACACATGTGCTGGTTCAATGTTTGGTGACAAGTATATTTGCCATAAATCGAAAGGAAATGGCCCATTGAGCTCAGGATTCTGAGATTTCTCCGAGGAGAAGAGAAATTATAGGCAAACAATCCCAGTCTATTTGGTGACATTAAACAAATGGAGTCCAATTTCATGTCACCATAGAATAGAATTACTACCGGTAAATATTGTTACAACTTTTGGTTAATAATTATTATTCTATCATTTTATTTTATGATACATAGAAATTTTAAAGATAGAAACTAGGTAAAGCTGTTGTATCTGTGATTGTGGGGATCCCTAGAATAAGGATAAGGTGATATGTATTACAAGGTCATTGCCATGAAATCAGATACCAAAAGAAAATATTGCAATCACAATGATTTTTTCCAGTTCTAACGCATTTTGATTTTTCTCCCCAAATGCAAAGTACATAGTATGGCATGTTTAATGGTTTCTATAGGAAAGTACAGGCTCCTCCTGCACTATGACAATCTGTCTGCGTATAAGACACTATGTACACTTCTCTGCTGCTCTATAACATGCTGCCTGCAGATAGGACACTATAATCTGCTCAGCTCCTCCTGCGTTATGACCATCTGCCTGCGTATAAGACACTTTGTACAATCTACTCTTCCTTCTCTATAACATGCTGCCTGCAGATAGGACACTATGCACAGTCTTCTTAGATACTGCTATATAACATGCTGCCTAGATATAGGACACCATTAGCGCCTCCTGCTCTATAACATGCTGCCTACAGATAGGACACTGTGTACAATCTGCTTAGCTCCTCCTGCTCTATAACATGCTGCCTGCAGATAGGACACTATGTACACTCAGCTCTGCTCTTCCTGCTCTATAAAATGCTGCCTGCAGAATAGGTTCAGTAAAATATACTTTCCTTCATACATATGTTTGTGCTGTTCTGTCGACACTACATTTAAAACCTTGAACTTGAGAATAAATCTTGGTTCCAGCTTTATTGGGCTTGTTATTTAGCAACCTCTCTGTACACATAAACTGATATGTACGTAGCGCCGAGACAATAGGCTATTCCGTCCATTCAGTTCCAGTACACAAAGAATCACGCAGGCACTTTCATGTGGAAACTATGTTGTTTAGAAGCCCTCTTTCCCACAATTTAAGCCTAGTGTGAGCTCAGGGAGGAAAGCCCTGTCATAATACTAACACAGGGCTAGCGGGGCTCGCGGGGCTTTGTGTTTTTGTGGGACTGGAATGCAGATTTCATCAGCTATGACAAACTGGAATTGTAATCTTAACACTTAGAAATAATTATAATTTCCGACTGCTTGTTGTTTTAACCAGCGTAAGGTCAGACGCAAATGGGATTTTACTATAACATCAGCCTTAAGTCTCCAGTACATTATGTTACTAGGTTTCTCAAAGAATGGGTTAATTTTATTTAACAAGTCCATATAAAACAGACAGATTATGTCTTACTTAGTATATTATAAGAACAGAATTTCTTATTAAATTTAATTTCTAACAGGAAGTATTTATAAAATAAGGATCCAACCATGACATTGCCTCTATAATAATAATTGTAATAATTATAGCGCACACAGATTACACAGCGCTGCACAGAACATGCCAGATCGGTCCCTGTCCCCAATGGGGACCTACCAGTGTGTTTTGGAGTGTGGGAAGAAACTGGAGGACCCGTAGGAAACCCACACAAACACGGAGAGAACATACAAACTGATGTTGGCCCTGGGACTTGAACCCAAGATCCCTGCGCTGCAAGGCTGTAATGCTAACCAGTAAGCCACCGTGCTGCCCATCAAACAGCGTGGTCACATGACCAGTAGTGGATTACACTATGAGTGGTTGGCGGTAGCCTCGGAGGCAAGCCTTCTAGGGGGCCCATGTCTTCTCTGGGCTCGATGGTCAGCCAAACCACCCACCAAATTTTATACTGAGAAGGACCTTCACCCATGAAATCTTTTTACATCTGTTCCTGCTCTTAATACACTTGTACAAAAGAGTCATTTCAGGATCTTTGAAGGTCCTCCAAAGTTCCCGAAACCACAGATAGGCAGAAAGGACGCATTCTCCATTCCTCTAGTAAAATGGGGTAGTCTTAATCTGCACCTGCACATGACCACTATTTGTCCACAGGCACCAGTCTCCTGCCACTAGGGTGCTGCTTTCCCATGTAAGAGGTTTTATAATATCTGTGTCGGCACCATCCTCAGTCTGCAGAGTGCGGCTGAAGATTGCCATTATGAACATGGGTTTAGGCTTGCTGGCTACTTGGCACCACACCCATCTCTCTCCTACAGCTCTGCTCCAGGTTCTCGATAGTTAACCTGCTGAACCTGAGTTCAGACCCAACCACAGTTTGGGACCAGGATATCACATAAGTTCTGCCCACCCAGTGAAGGGTGTCTGCTATAGAAGTGTCTTAGAAAACTCCTGATAATCTTATTATTAAGATCTTTGCTCTTGTGATTTTGTTCTGTGTTCGTCCTCTTGGTTCCGACCCGAGAGTGCTGACTCCTCTTCTTTGCATTGACTTGTCTTGACCTGGCTTTTGTCATTTGAGGCACGAAGGGAACATTTCTTAGTTGTTTCTTACTGCTTAGGGATTATGAGGCAATCAGGCAGGGACAGCTGGAAAGAGTTTAGAATTAGGGACCCATGTCTCTGTTTATTGTTTTTGTCTGTTCCCTGAACGTATCTTATAGTGCTATAAAAAAAGAACCTAAAAAACAAAAATAAAACAGAGAATATAGAAAAAGTTGAAAAACGTGTTAAGTCATTAAGAGTAAAAGAATCAGAATGTTGATGTTTTCCTCACCATCCCCTCAAAATAAATAAAAAGTGTTACATTTATTATTTATACCCCAAATGGCGGCAGCTTACCCTGCATCAAACAAGCCATCAAACAGGTATGGGTCTCAAAATATGGGAAATTTTATTTAAAAAAATAGTAAAACTTAGCAAAAATAAAATGACTGTAATTCTTTTGGCCCATTGCTTGAAGGTGACTCGTCATTGTTATTATACAAAGTGCACACTCTAAAAATGATATTAAAAATGTTAAATGTTTTATGACACATTATATAAAATATTAAATAAAAAACAGAAATACGTCATACTGTAAAAAAGAAGGCTTTGATTTAATTAAAAAAAGGTTATGGGCTTAAAACATAGGGGCAGCGCGCACATACCAACCTGTGTTTTTCGACTCTTCTGTCTTCCTGCCACCTCCTAATTGGACCCCAGGTACTCCTGTGTGCCACAGGGTTCGCTGCAGCCCCTCCTATCCTATTCTATCCTCCACACCTACTCTCCACAACCACAGATATCCACTATACTACAACCTCCTCCTCCCTAAGGTGCCACGTGACTCCACAACACTATAAAACATAGATGTGTCAGAAAGAAGTTCAGGAGATGATGGAGGAGTTTAGTATCCAAAAAGTTAGGTGCTGGACTAGGGAGGGTCTTTAAGAGAAATTAAAATTGTATCAGGTGCTGGCACATGGTGATGGTGGTGCGTGCCAGGCCGGCGGAAACTGTTGGAGTGGAGCTTCCGTGTCCCTGTAAGCAGACAGGTGCACCGCTCTGACCGACCGTGGTACGGGACTGGCACAGGTTTATTTTTACCTTCCCAAGCCCGGCACCTAAATTTTTATAACAGTCGCACAATCCCTTGAAAAAAGAAGAATTTTTACCCTAACACCAGTAATACCTGCTGGTAAAGGGTTAAAAGTCATCCTCATATTATTAAAAATTATATGCCACTGAGGTACTTTAAAGGAAAACTAGCACCAGGATGAAGGATTGTAAACCAAGCACACTGACATACTGGTGTGTGACCCCTCTGGCAGGATCTTCTTTTAGCTTCTTATGCCTTGGTTAAAAAAAAAAAAAAGTTTTTTTGAATTATGCAAATGAGTCTAAGGAGGTCTAGGCCCCATTAACATCTATGGAGTCTGGAGACCCTCAGGCTCATTTGCCTACATTTGCCTGACGTGGCACACACCAGTATGTCAGTGTGTTTGGTTTACAATCCTTCATCCTGGTGAGAGACATCCTTTAATTTCAGCAGTTTTTATTATATGCAAATGAGTAGACATGAGTCAACTACTGAAGAGAAGATCTGATTTTAGTTTGGGGTTTGAATGACCTCACGTTTCTAAAATCCAAAATTTTTGGTTTATGATTAGGACCAACGCATATCTCAGTTCCCAGTGCTAACTTTTGTTAAAAAAATAATAAAAAACAGGATTCCCATGGACTCCCAGGATTCCATTTGTGTCAGTTTGACTATTATACTGCCGTTAATATTAACATAAAATTCTGCTCTGCACCAGTTTTCTGTCTGACTTTGCACCTTCTTTTCAGTGCAAACTGCTGGCACATGTATTTATAAAGTTTCTGCAACACATTTGTGTGTTGGCTGCACCATATCGGATGCGCCACTAAATTCTGCACTGAAAGGGGCGTTCCGGGACACAGTCGGACCGTGCGCCACATTTATCATGCACCAAAAAAAGGTTGGTGTTGCCTGCCGGACCAGTGCAGGGGGAACCAGATTCATGAAGAATGTGCGCCGCAATTTGTGAATCTGGCGCCCCCTGCACTATACACAGGAGCACTGCACCTAGTGCATTTTGCACTGTTTTTGATGAATGGGGCTATTGTGTTACAGATGGATGCTGTTGTTTTTAATGGTTTCCATCATCTCCATTTATTGAATAAAAATGTAAGAAAACTTGGGGAAATGGAGGCTTAAAGGGAACCTATCATCAGCAAACCTGGCCTATTAAACCACTACCAGTATATTGTCAAGCACTGTGACACCTTTTAGCTTTTGTTTCTTTCATAGACTTTGGTGATGTCACCATCCAAAAAATCAACTTTGAAGTGAGATGTAAATTGGTTTTATAAAGTCAAGGAGGAGGAGATTTTAACACCAAAGTCAAGGTGTGTAGCTCTGAACGCCTCCTTCTCTGTGATTGACATCATGCATCGGACTTCAGGAGATCTGGTTAGTGATGTCTCTGGATGCAGGACCATTAATTACAGTGAAAGGGGTTTCTGAGGAAGAGAGAGCTTGACTTCAGCATCTCCGCCTTTTTGACTTCATACAAGCAATTTACATCTCACTTCAAAGTTGATTTTCCACCATACTGGGTCATGAAAGAAACCTGATCTGGAAGGTGTTTAGCTGCTTAACAACATACTGGTAGCGGTTTATAAGGTCAATGTCTGCTGACAGGTTCCCTTTAAAGAATTAATAACTGAAGTAAATGAAAATAGATTGTCTGTTATAAATGAGTTATGGATACATTTAAAATAATGAGATAGTATAACTGACGATTAACTGTACATTCTTATCCGTTATAAGCTCATCCGAACAAAATAGAAGAGTTTATAACGGAAACCTGATGTCCGACTAAAGTGCACACACGTACCCTTAGTAAATAAGCCCCATTGGGATAGTATTAATGATATATAGACCCTGCAATTAGTCTGTACCATTGTAATGGGGGCCAAACCATATGAACAGCACAAAGACCATGGAACAATAAGCCTCCAAAAAATATGCCCTTATATACCCCTGCCCTGGATATGTGATACATTTTATCCTTTTTTTTTTTAACTTTTTGTGCTTATTTTCCTTCACATGATGAAGTCACGCTGTGCCTATAATAAAATGTACATAACCTAAAGTACTTCTTGTCTGACTTATTGTTTATTGGATGTATTATAGAATGAACTTGTCGTGCCCCTGACTGGCACTGTGATAAATGGGTTGAGCCAGTGCCTACTGCTTGTGTTTAGACAGAATATCATAGGAATAAATCGTTTCATGTACTGCAAAACAATGGGAAAACCTAAGTGAAAGTCATAAATTTAATGGGTGGTTATTGTTTTTCGCTTTTCTTTCAGAATCAGGCATTAAATCTGTTTGAAGGCTGTACGTGAAGCTTGAGGAGAATGTATGTAGTAGCTCGGATTGTTCTGCCTTCTGTTCTGAAGAAGTTTTCAGCCCATCAAAGGAGAGTCTATGACATGATTTTAGCTTGCCAAATACAGGCAATCCCCGGGTTACATACAGGATAGGGACGGAGGTTTGTTCTTAAGTTGAATTTGTATGTAAGTCGAAACTGTATATTTTATAAATTGTAGATCCAGACATAAAAAAATTTGGGCCGCAGTGACAATTGGAGTTTAAACATTTTTTGCTGTAATGGGACCAAGGATTATCAATAAAGCTTCATTACAGACACCTTACAACTGACCATTACAGTCTGGGATTATAGTAAAGCATTCAGAGAGCTTCACCAGAGGTCAGAGGGGTCTGTCTGTAAGTATGAGTTGTCTGTAAGTCGGGTGTCCTTAAGTAGGGGACCAAACGTCACCCGTTTAAAGGAACATATCACTAAATCTGGGATCACTTAATTGTCAGCATATCTTAATCATCTATGGCAGTGATGGCGAACCTTTTAGAGACCGAGTGCCCAAACTGCAACCCAAAACCTAATTACTTATCGCAAAGTGCCAGTACGGCAATTTAACCTGAAAACTGACGGTTTAGTTTAGAATCAATAAAATGATGCATTCCCAATCAGAGGTCGCTTCCCTCCCATTGCGTTTTATTCGCATTTCAAAACTCCTACACTTGTTTCATTCGTGTGACATTGAGGAAGAGGCAGCAGTCCTATACACACGGAAACGCCACTTTTACACCATTTTACATCACATAAAAGAGTAATAAAAAGTTATCAAAAGGTCACACAGTCCTAAAAATAGTAGCAATGAAAACAACGGCTCATTAAGAAAAAACCACACCTCCCCAGCTCCGTGCACTAAAGTTATTAGCGTCACAAGATGGTGAAACTATTTTCTTTTTCGTATACTGTTTTAATTATTGAAAAAGCATTAAAACACAATAAAACCTACAAATCTGGTATCACTGTGATTGCATCAAACCAAAGAATAAAGGAGACAAATGATTTGGAGCGCACAGCGATAGTATTAAAATCTACAGCTTCCCAGTACACAACATGGAATAATAAATAACTGAGTTACGCAAAAAATAAGCCCTCACACAGGTATATATATAAATGCACATATAAATATATAATATAACATGTATATACATAAATACATACATAGAAATACATATATTACTTGCTCTTTGGTTGGTTGTCCAAGGTGGGCAAAAGTTCAGGTGTCTGGTGTTCCAGGGGGGGGGGGGGGGGCTTTGGTAGGGTAGATGGGCAGAGGGTGGGGGGGGGGTATGCGGCATCTGGAGATCTGGGCAGTGGGTTTATGAGCATGATTTTCCAGGGAGGGGGTGATGGGGGGGTGCAGTGACCGGAGTTGGGGAGGGGGGGTAGCGAGAGCGGCCAGAGTTCAATTGCAGTAGTGGGCGGAGAGCGGTCAGAGTCCGGGCAGAGGGTCTAGCGGGGGAAGTACGGGCGGGGGTAGCGTTCGGAGTCTGTTGCGCTAGCGGGCGAGGTTTGGGCCGAGGTGGGGTTTGTGGTAGCGGGCAGAATTCCGCCGGGCGGTGGGATTTGCAGTAGTGGGCAGGGTGTTCTGGGAGTTTCCACGGCTTGCGGGCGAAGTTTTAGGGGAGGGGCGGGAGCGGGCAGGAAACCTGCGTTCCTCCGGCTTCTTCTGTTCTGCACACAGTAAGGTGCCCAGCGCTGGCAGCATAATGACATCATTACGCTGCCAGCGCTGGGACGCTTACCGTCCTGTGCGCTGCAGTCATCAGTGTGACAGAGCAGGCAGTGTCAGCGCCCTGCTCTGTCATGGATTTTAGCAGTCTCGGAGCGCGGCTCCGATACTGCTTAAACCTGAGTTAAATTCAAAGGACCCGCGTGCCAGCACTGAGGGCTCTGCGTGCCCTCTCTGGCACGCGTGCCATAGGTTCGCCACCGCTGATCTATGGTCTAGGATACCAAACATATGACTTGTTCCTTTCTTCATTACTAGAGATGAGTTTAGGATCCATCTTCCAGGCCTCACGCGCATGCGCAATGCTAAGCTGAAGCCCAACATGAGGTGCATGGACTGTGAAACCATAGCCAGTTATTGCCGGGCATCTCCAACCATCTCTACTGTCAGGAGACCCCATGAAGTGAAGCTCATTTGGTGACCTGAGAAATCGGGGACTAGCAGTTCTGCTATCTTAGAGCCCTTGTATTTTAAGGACATTCATTGATACCAGGACTCTGCACCAAACAGATGTGTGGTTCTGCCTCAGGTGCCAAACGTGATATACAAGCTGCTACATGGCGGACAGAGCCATCTGCTTCTATCTCTGTCCCCAGTATGGTTTCCCGTGCTGAAGGCCGTGCTAAACAGTTTGTAAAATAAAAGTGTAAAAAGAGAAAGAAACGGGTGAACCAAATATCATAACCACACCCTTTGTGTAATGCAAAGCTCATTTGCATATCTTAATTTTTTTAATCTAAAGTGACTGATGGCTTGAAAACATGAAAGTTTTGTCCGGAAATCTAATAAAATGTCTGTATGGGATGATTTGGGAGCTGGTAGTCTCCCTGTCAAGGGAACCTGTCAGCAGAAATTGACCTAGTAATCCATTACCAGTATTTTGTCAAGCAGATTAACACCTTCCAGTCCATATTTCTTTCATGGCCCAGTGTGGTGGCATCATCCAAAAAATCAACTTGCGAGTGAAATAAAGTTGGATAAAGTCATGGAGGGGGAGAGTTTAGCTCTAAAGTCAAGCTCTCCTCAACTCAGAATGGCTCTGCTGCTGTGTTTGACATCAGTAACCAGACTTGTAGGAGCTAGTTAAGTTTTTTCTAGACAAAGGGGAGTAAATTACAATAAATGGGGCATTCTAAGACAAGGAGAGCTTGACTTCAGTATTGACCTCTCTGTCTCCATGATTTTAGACAAACAATTTACAACTCACTTCAAAGTTAATTTTCTAGTTGATGCCACCATGCTGGGCCATGAAACAAACATAATCTGCAAGGCATTAATCTGCTTCACAACATAGTGCCAGTAGTCTATAAGGTCAATTTCTGCTGACAGGTTCCCTTTAAGTAACCAGTAAAACAATATTAGTAACTGGGCTAAATTCCTTACAATAGTACAAAAAACCTGTATGAATATAAAACCTTTAGTATATATCTAAGCTTGAGCCATTTGAATGATACAGTTCTATAGCTTTATTTTCATAAAACTGGAAACCCCCTTACATTTGTTACGGGAATATTTATCGCTAACTTCTAGTTCCATTGCTGTGAATGGTAATGGTGAATAAATCCATTATAAATGTCACCATAGAAAATGTCAAATTATTAGGGCCCAACAAAATCTTACTTGTAAAATCATTGTGGTTTGTAGTGAATACAATGGAGCTTTGTCCCGATATCTCTCATGTCAGGTTAGTTGTCTTAGTGCAGTTTCATATTTATTGACTGCGAGTGTAAAGTCCTCCGTGCCATATAAATGTATCAGAAGGCGCGTGTTGGGCGGAACAGGCCATAAACCTGCACCTGCTACTGTGTCATAAAGAGAATGCTTAATCCTTATCCAAATATCCTATAGGATGTCTAATAAATGGGGAACGTACATATGTTACCGCTATTCTATGGTGTAGCCTACAGAAGAGGTTGTTTCAGGGAAAGGAGAAACTGGATGGGACACAGTCTCGCGCAATGGTAGAGCATATAGAGAAGTATCTTAGATAGACATGACCTGGGAATGAGGTCAGATCCATTGAAGGAAGACAGAAGACCAATGTAATCCTAATCAGTGTTGGACTGGTCCACCAGAGTACCAGAGGATCCTCTGGTGGGCCCTGGTTCAACCCTACTGAATACTGAACTGAGATCCAACAGAAATCAACCCAATTTGGAAGCTGCAAGAGCAGGGGTCAGGAACCTTTTTGGCTGAGAGAGCCATGATCGCCATATATTTTAAAATGTTATTCCGTAAGAGCCATACAATATGCAAATGCCCTCCAGTTGATAGGGTGTCACAGGTGCTCCTGCGATCTACGTCTTGGATCGCAGGCACAGCTGTGCCCCTCTCAGTGGCGGCGCCCCTTTCCGAGTTCACTCACCTCTCCACGTTCCTGCTCACATCCCGGCTGGCCAGTGCACGCGCTGGCACTCGCAGATTTAAAGGGCACTACCCACTTCCCAGGCTCCTATAAAGACCAGCGGCTCCCAGCATTCCCCACCAGATCTTAGGGCTTCATGGCTATGAGAAAGCTTTCCACAGTGTTTCCTTCCCAAGTGTTGACCTCCTGTTGTGACCCCGGACCTGTTCCTGATTCTGCTCCTTTGCTGCCAGCCCTGACCTTTTGCTCCGTCCCCAACATCGCATCATTGCCGCCTGCCTTGTCTGTCTGTTCCTGACCACAAAACTGCCTAGTGATCCTGTACCTCGACCTTGGCTGCCACCGTGGACCGCCAAGTCGCGTCTGTGGAACGACCTGGTGCACCAAACTGCAGCAAGACCATTCTGCTTTGCGGTGGGCTCTGGTGAAGACCGGGTGCCACTTAGATTCCGCTCCCGGTGTCTGCTTACATCATAGTAGATCTACTCCCAGTAGATAGGTAGCCACAGCACTTCTCCCCAGTAGATAGGTCCACACGCACATGCTCCCATAGATAGGTAGTCACAGCAAAAAAAAAATAATATAAAGTTACCAGCGTCTCTGCAGCCAGCTCCTCATTGTCCCACGCTCTTCTCTTTAACCCCAGTCTTAAACGATGGCAGCGATGGCCAAGACGTCGTACAAAGGACATAGGCTGCGGTAACATTGCTGCCTGTGTCCAGTGATCAGTCTAAGAGGACACAGCAGGTATCACTATTATTAAAGATCTGTCTGAGAGCCAGATGCAGCCAACAAAAGAGCCACATCTGGCTCCCAAGCCATGTTCCCTACCCTGTGCTGAGTCTATTTCCTGGCAGATAATGCAGAGTGGGCCCCAGATTAATTTTCTCTTGGTGGGCCTAAGGCAACCCAGTCCGACACTGATCCTAATCATTACCACACTGGAACACCGTATCCATGTTATTCTCACAACTTGCTCAACCAAAGCCAACTGGTTTCCAAGTCAAATTGAGGTGTTTATTCCGGGGATTGTTAAATGTTCCATATTTCCATTATTTCAGGTTCACTTATTCCAAGAAACAAGAGAGCTTCTAGTTATGGCAACAAATACACTTTATTCAAAATGTCACATACAAAATAGAATAAAACAATTGATAGATTACTTTCAGGAGGGATTCCTGAAAGTCAAAAATAGGGGGGAACAAGACAGTGTCCGTGGAATGTGGACAAACACAGAGACCCTATGGCTCCCCTCACCCTGTATATGCCCCCAAAAAGAATTGTGCCAGAGAATATATCCAAAAATCTATACTGTCCAAAAGGTGGGACTATAATGTAGGGCAATGGACCTATATGTCGTAATAACTGTGCATACACCGTAGTACCATCCGGTGCCTATGCCTCAAGTCAGAGAGCAAAGTCAAAGGAGCGCCACACTTACCCAAAGCATAATGTAGACGGCACAGAGGCAACGCGGGGAGAGCCAGCAGGAATACCCTGACGCCGTTTCCACCATATCTTCGTCAGGGTGGTTCACATTCTATATAGGGGGCCCTCTTTTGGTGTTTCACTTATTCCAAGAGTCTATTAGAGACTGTTCTACAAATTTTTGATGCAGACACTTTTAACCGGAGGTATCTATTATGTTTCTTCTGTCTAGTTTAGGTTAGGTCACATCTCATGAGTTCGCATCTCCTACGACTGACGTATACGCTGTGAAGGTCCGAGCGCATACAGTGAGCTTACCACAGGGACATTTACCAAAATAGTGCAAACTGCACTATGTACGGTTGTTTGTGTGCAGAGGGCGCCAGATTCATGAATTTTCAGGACTAAAAGCTTGTTGCCATTTGAAAAGATTCTTATCTTTAATATGACACCAGCAGAATGTTTCTATAACTGAGTAGAGAGGCGTTGAAAGAACGGCCTCCACAGCCTCTAAAAATGACTCATCTCAGTTAAAAAGTGCTTCTTCCTCAGGAAGCACCACCTCAGCATCAGGGCAGTCACCTGCTACAGAACAGGATCTGACACTTAAAATAAGTAGGCACATTTACTTACCTGGTCCCTGCGCGATCCCCGAGGTGCGTTGTCTGCTGGAATCCACGATTCATGACGATTGTGCGCCTGAGTTCCTGCATTGTCGCTTCCCCCTTGAGGTCCGCCGGAGTTTACCATCTTCCTCCCAGTGTATGTAAGTGCATGGCTGGAGACACAATTGGTTTGTTAAATCCCACCGCATAGTCTGAATCCGTTGGATAGTCCGACAGCCCCGCCCCCAATTTGTGTTGCATAAAAAAGCAGGCGCCGAGGCGCCAAAATCCGAACGCATGCGCCAAAAAACCTTCTAATGCTGCGCACATCGGAAATTTTGGGTATTCAGACGATTCTGACCGCGACCCTTAGTAAATGACCCCACTGTCTTTCACATCCAATGTCAGTATGGATTTGAGACACCTGCATGGAGAACCCCACTTACTTAAAGGGGTTTTCCCACAACACACAAGTTAGTCCCTATGCACAGGATAGGGCCTAACTTGCTGATCGGTGGGGTCTCAGTGATAAGACAAAAACGACGAGGTACGATGGGGTCCCACGTATCTCCTTTGGACCCCTCATTGCTCGGTCGGAGTAATGGAGCAGACGGCTGCGTATGACCGTTCTGTTCTGGTCCTGAGGAGGTACGTGGGACCCCATTGGACCCCATGCGGAGACCCCACGATTAGCAAGTTAGGTCCTATCCTGTGGATAGGGCCTAACTTTTGTTTGTGGGAAAACCCTTTAAAACAGACCTGATATATTCTACTGGTTGGGTAGAGAGGGTGCTGTTCTATATCTCGCCTCAGACAGCAGAAAGTTTAGGTTCAACCCTAGGTCGCTAACACATATTTTTATTATTCCAAAAAAATAGGCGAGGAGCAATGGACACATAATTAAAGTCCTAAACAAGCTACAAGTCCTAGTCAGGTCTATGGGCCTCGGTAAGGGCCTCCGTGTGGCTTGGACTTCAAAGGAAAGTTTGGAAGAGAATGGCCTGTTCCCATGCTGTTGGTGGCTTCCTGGGCACAGGACCCTGTATATGGTGCCATGCAGTGCAGACTCCGTGCAGATGGTTCTGCCATGGCCTGAGCCGTAATAGAAGTAGGTGAGAAAACAGAAAAACCATTTGTTCTTTCACAGTCTGTTCGTCCTACAATCCTTACAATCTAAAATGACATCGACTAACTTCACATGAATGAGTTTTTTTCGTCTAGAATGTGCATATTTTGAAAAAAAAAAATTTTTTTTTTCTCAGCACAATGTTATGTTTTGCCTTTTTCATTTCAGGAAGTCTCTTGATGCCCTTCACTTGATTCTTGTTTCGCTTGTTATCGACACAAATTATATTTTTCCTGTTTTGAAAAAAAACCCATAGACTTTCCCAAAGAGATTAAGCTGATTTGTATTGTTTATTTGTACAGAAAGAAAAATACAGTTTGAGTCGGTTTAAGAAATTATTATTTTTGCTTATATAACTGTTTTCTTGTTTATTTCAACAACATTTCTAACTTAATGGTTTTGAGCTAACAAGGGGAACAATATATCAGGTTGACACCTGATATAAAATATAATTTATTCAAAGATCGAATTATCAGCTCAGCTTGCAAGTGAAACTTTGTAGCGCTGTTATGGCGAGTTCAGACCACGGTTTTAACTCAGTAGAGTAACTAGATGGTCAAATCAGCTTCTGGGGAGGCATCCAGGAACTCCTTATATACCCACTCACTCCAGTCATTGCTGATTATACGTCCTTGCTGCCGTAGTACTACTTCTCTATTGTGCTTATTACTTGTACTCTGACCTTGCTTGTTATTGACTTACTTGTCTCTGATTATGTACCTGCTGCCATCTTGTTTTAAACCCAGTTGCTTTTTACTACGTTCTTGTTTTGATGTTTGCTTGTTCTGTTCACATACCTAAGTAAGGACTGTCCACAGTTGCTGCCTGTGTTTTAGCGCAGGATTAGGCAGGGAGAGAGGTAGTGGTGGAGCTATAAGGGTTTTCTCATGTGGGCATTCACATTCAGTTTATTAATCGTGCTCATGTAAAACATTTCTTCAATTTAGATGTTATTAAAAAAAAAATGTTCCCGTGTGAAGATAAGTCTCATAAATGTTATTGATTTTGTTGTCCCTTAGAAACAAAATAGCTTCCCCGGATACGGCCACCTCTGCGGAGTGTAGCCCAAAGAAACAAAAGGTGTTTGTATATGAAATGTATGGGAGTTACTGCAGTCCTACAGCCGCCCTGTGTATGATTGCTGAATCCCCTGGTGGGTCCGGCAGACTCAAAAGCGCATGTCTGGCCACTTGCTGCCAAAGTGATGTGGCCGTATTGAGAAGCTATCCTGTTTTAAGGAACAACATGGCTACAATTATGAGAATTATCTTCACACAAGGAACATTTTTTTTAACACATCCATTGAAGAAATGTTTACATAAGGCAAGAATTCAATTAATGTAAATGCCCAATGGGTATCCACGTTAAGGCTCACAAACTCTTACTCCTTACTACTCCCCAAATTTTGGTTTGGTAGAGGTCCATATGAATTCCCTGCAGCAATATTTGGTGATATTTAGCTGCACTGGCATTCAGAGCTTTCTGGAGGAACTCCTTTCAGGCTGCGGATCCTATACAGGCAACCTATGGCCCAATTGTAATTGGGAATTTACCATTGACTGCAATGCTGTTTATAGTGAAAACTATGTAATGATAATTTAATTTAAATTAAAAATCACATTGAAAGCTCTAAAAAAAATCTAAAAACTAAAATGACATGTAAATTAATGATTTCTCTAGATAGTATCAATAAAAAAAATTACATATTTCCTTGAAAAAGATGGCCCCCTACACAAATCTTTTCATCTAAATATTAACCAGGTGAAAAAAACCAAAGAACACAGAGAGCCTTGCAATTATAGAAAACAGATTCTTCACTTTATCAAAATACCCATACACATATAAGTAGAACCACTTTCAGAAGGGATTCCTGAAGTCAGGAATATAGGGGGAACATAACAGTGTCCCAGATGGAAGTGGGACAGACACAAAGAAACCTATGGCCCCACCTACCCTGTATGTGCCCCAAAAACTGTGCCAAAATTTTTTTTTTATCAGAAAATGTAAGTGTCCAAAAATAGGACTATGGTAAAGGCAGTGGACCTATGTGTCACAAATAACATATATCACCGGAGGTACCATCCGGTGCCAATACACCAAGTCAGTAGACAAAGTCAAAAAAACAGGCCACACTTACCCAAAGGCATGGCATAGCAGGCAGAGGCAGGCAGGAGGGCAACAGGAACACCCCGACCGCGTTTCGCACGATGCTTGTCGAGGTGATGTTTTAAATAGGATAGGGCTGCATATATGGTGCCACTATATAATATCACTATATTAGACAGTGCAAAGATTGTATAGATAGACATTTTTATATTTTTCCTTTTTCTGTTTTTTCACATTGAATATAGCACTTTAAGCACTTCGTTGCACTTTATATATAGTGACATTTTATGCAACGTTGCACTTATATATAGTGGACATTTTATAGACGCCGTTGCACCATATATGCAGCCGCTATTACAGATAGCTATTTCTGCCCGTGATAAAACTCACCCCCTAATTGTAAATTAATTAGAGACTCACATTGTCAGGCTATAGATGGTCTTGCATCTCTTCTATTCGAACACCAAGCGCTCAGACCCGATTTTATCATTATATTTTTTTATCTTGTAAATTTTTTTTCGATACAGACTTACCTCTAGCGGTGTCCATTTAAACTCGCCTAGGCGCATGGCGCCGCGCCGTCCTCAGGGGGTAGTGCACCTCACAACGGCAAGCGTCTCCATGGCACGCCGGCCCGATCATGTTATCAGATCCGGGCCGTCACTGGTTTGACGTACTGTTCTGCGCAACCTCATGGACCGGCCTGTCACCGTGCTGGGCGCGTCTTCAAACAGATCGCCAGTTTGAGCCTATTAAGGTAGCACACTACATCACCTCCTACGAAACGCTCGTCGGGTGTTCCTGTTGGCCCTCGCCCCTCCTGCTCTGTGGCCGCTTATACTAATGCTTTGGGTAATGGTGGCCTTTGTTTGACTTCTGTCTCCTGACTTGGTTAATGGTCACCGGATGGTACTCCGGTTAAATCTATAGTTATTTGTGACACACATAGGCTCCATCTGCCTTTTACCATGTTCCTATTTTGGACACTATACATTTTCTGATACAAATTTTTTGGCACCGTCTTTTGGGCACAATACAGGTGGGGGGGCCTAGGTTCTTTGTGTCTGTCCCAACTTCCCATCTGTCAACTGTTCTGTTCCCCCTCATCTTTCCTACTTTCATGAATCCTATCTGAAAGTGGTTTACTTATATTGTATTGTGGTCATTTTTGAATAAGTGGAATCTGTTTCCTATATATGCAAGCTCTCTTTTCTTGGTTTTTTTCAGTTTTGGATTTTGGAGGGCTTTCAATTGCATATAGGGGCCCTTTTGGTGGTTTTTAAAATATTAACAGTGTCAGATATCTAAAATGTTAGTTTTTTTCAACTTTTTCAACTGAAAAATTGCTATAAAAGTTATAGAAAACTCATAGGACTTTCCCAACTAGGTTAAGTGGTTGGCTATGTTGCCTTCAATGCCTTAATAAAATCACTGAAATGTCTCATCAAGTGAATTCATCGCTACTTACTTTGTGCTTGTGCAGGACATCCTCCCTTGCTTCTTGTGTTTACATGTCTGAGCGGGTGATGGAGTGATCTGGCCAGTAGAGAGTTTATTATTCATCATTCTCCTCCCACATGTTCCCCAGTTCTTGTCAGTGAGGACGGACAGTGATAAAGAGATACACAGTGAAAGACGCCACGTAGACCAGCTGGAGCTTTGAGCAAACAGGAAGGCTGTGTATACTAGCAGTGGACGAGCAAGGAAGGGCTGGTCTATTCTACCTACACACCATTATTTTGGTGGCTAGTTTAAAGATATCAATCTCATCTCGTTCCATTTCCAACTATGTCTTTACCTGCTGTTTCTCTGTTTTGTATCTCAAAGAACCACAACCTGATGAGAGCTAAAATATAGATTCCTCATCCTTTAATATGACAACAGAAACCAACAATGGAAGTGTTTGAAGTGGACACCTCCACCCTGCATCCTGAGCCTCTAAACGCGTCATCAGATCGGGCAAATATGTACTCTATCTCTGTTTCACTTTTCACGTGACTTTGTTAGGAGTGTTTTTTATATGTATTGGGTGAATATCACAAAACAGGGAATTGCGTGAAAAGATATTTTTTTTCATCCCTTAGCGTGAGAGGGTTGCCTTTTGATGGGTTTCACAGCACTGTGATATGTACTGTATCACATCTTCCTTACATAGATGGCTTATTTTATCTGTGTGGTTAAAGAGGATTATCCAAGTTAAAAACTCATCCATTCTACTTCCTCACATATCATGGTAACAGCTATCAGAGCATACTGATAGGTATAAGAGTGATGAACTTCTAACTTTATTTCATTCCCTTAAAGGGGGTTTGTCACTTTCACAAATATTTGATTGATTGTGTGTAAGGAAAGTTTCTACATTGTTCCAATATCATCTTGTATCACTTCCTCCTCCCGGTTTTTCTAATTTCTGCTTGCTGTCCTTGCATAGAAAAAGCTTCTATTTTTAATTCCATTAGATATATACTGTCCATGGTCATGTGATGGTCACCAGCAGGTGCATGACCATTATTATCACATCTCCTATTACTCTCTGTGATTATGGTTTTATGTACCTGCATGTTCCATTAACATCAAATGGACAGATTGGATCCTAGGAACACATCCACTGTTAAGTTATACTCGTCCAGACAGCCGTGCAAACCCCGGAAACGTCTGAAAGTCCGACCAAAAGTGCGTCCACGGAACCCTTAGTAATAAATCACCCAATTAATGACCATCTTTAATAGCTTCACACTTATATCATGGCAGGACACAATGTAGCGGACGTTTTTCCAGTTTTGACCATAAATAACCCTCTAAATATTATTTTTTTTTGTGTATGTGTAATGACATTAAATAGGAAGTGTACTGCAAAAACTTATACAAAAAAAAGTGTAAAAAATTAAAATAAATCACCATATTTCTAGCAGTGTCCATGTTGTCGGCTATACTTCTGCCTATTGTGCTTTCTGTGGTATTACGAAAACACAATTTCCTCCATAATTTGATGAATGAATAACATTTCTAGACACTTAGTAACTAAGTATATTCGGTATACAAGTACATCTAAGAAGATATTCTTCTGTCTCATCTGTTTCGAGTGACACTCCTAAAGACCCATTACGATTGCCCACCAGGGGTTTCTTACAGCTTTCCATATATGCCTAAACTAAGTAATCAGGCATTTATTACATTTACATCCCCCTATCTTTACTCAGCAGCTTTTTCCCCATATGTGTCCTCCTTGAGGCAGTCATGTTGTAGTTCTGGTCTTCTGGCCGTGAGCGTGGTGGGAGGCGTTACCATATGGTTATGGCTGAATTTGACTACGTACAATCGTTCCAAGACTGGTGAGTTGACATCCATGTTTAAAAACAAAAGAGTATTTTAGTTTTAAGTTTTTGTTTAAGGGATATAAAATCCGTTCTAACTCCTCTGGTCAAGGAACACTTTCAATTTATTTAGGCGTTATGTTTTCTCAAGCTTCCAGGACCGCATTAGACCTCAGATGCTATTCAGTCCATGTAACGGCTTAGATGCACGCCTTTGAGTGTTCAATTGATTTATGGATGTGCTGTCATCATCCCAGTCTAACGTGCCTGCATAGCCCTTGGAAGGAGACCCTGCAGGAAGCATAAGGCCGTTTACGCCTCTACCACCTAACACATCTCCACCAGGATTAGGATTGTAAACCAAGCACACTGACATGCGGGTGTGGGTGCCCCCCTCTGGCAGGATCTGCTCTTCTTTAAGCTTCCTAATCCATGGTTTTTGAGGAAAAAAATTATATTATGCCAAATGAGCCTGAGGGGCTCCAGGCCCTCAGTTCATTTGCATAATTTTAAACCTATTTGCATTTCACCTGGTTTTAAAAAAACCATTGGCCAGGGCATTGGCAATCTAAAGAATATTGGTCATGCCGAGGGGCACACACCAGTATGTCAGTGTGCTTGGTTTACAATCGTTCATCTGGTGGTAGATGTCCTTTTATTTCACAGAGTAATTGTACCTCTTAAACAGTATTTTGCTACCTATGGATACTGTAACTCAATATCGAGTATGTGTGTCGCATGATCTTTTGGTCCACTTGGGTGTATGGCATGAATCATGGTACCACATAGCAGTAGTGGATTATAATACAGGCCCAAGTCTTCTAGGAGCCCTTGGCCACCAAATCTAACCCACCAAATTTATACTGAGAAGACCTTTGCCCATGAAATCCTCAACATCAGTTTCATGCTCTCACAACAAGAGACCTTGGAAGGCCCCGCCAAAGTCCTGAACCACCGAATGTAAAGCCGGCAGGAGGGACACATCCTCCATCCTCCCATGAGTTTGATGGCTAGTACCATCTGTAGTAGTGATTCCAGACCAGTAGGGGCATAAAATTCTGCATCACCCTGCCAGGCTTAGGAGGTTATATTGCATGCCGCTGCTGTTGTGAATGGCACAGCAAGTGTCCAAGTGTCACATGAGTTTTGACCAGGAAGGAACACAAACCTTTGCTTGCTGTTGGATGTTGAACTCCACAGGACCGTTAATGGGCTTTCTCTGTCTTAACTTGCCTTTGGACTGTCTCCTTACATAATGGAATTGTCTGTGTGAGATGGTATCTGAACAAGAGGTGTCCCTGGTTGCTGTTTCAGTTCCAGACAACATCCTGGAGACGAACCTGGAAGTTACAATGGTCCGTGTGGAACTCAAGGCTTCTCCACCACATCTCGTAATGTGAGGGCTCAAGAACATCATCAGGGGGTTGTTTTTCACATTTCAACCATTACCCACTGTGGTTTCATCACTGAGAGAATAAACGTTACATGTTAGCCTCTAGTAGACGATCTTTTGACAATCATAAGATGTACCTTGAATTGTACTCTGCAACATCAAACTCTTTGCCTTTACTGAACTTGCAACCACCCAGCGTGGGCCTTTGCTCGAGACAACCTGTGTACCTCAATTTGCATTGTACCTAATCCCTAATCATTACATTCTTGGATCCTTCTTTTGTGGTAAAGCTGACTGCTGAACTTATCACGGCCAGTCTTCTATATTACTTACTGTATTTTTGGACTATAAGGCGCACAAAAAAATTCGTTGATTTTCTCAGAATTAGCGGTGCGCCGTAATAGTTCAGTGGGCTCTTTATATATGGAACTCATACTTACAGACAACACTGCCTTGAACTGTGCACAGGTCTGGCCACCTGCTGGTCATTCATCCTTATAATCAGGTGTGCCTTCTAGTCCAGATGCGCCTGATATATGAACCGTCCTTACAGCCAACAGCTGCCTGAACTGTGGCAACAGGTCTGCCACCCTGCTGTCATTCATCCTTATAATCAGGTGGTGGCCTTATAATCCGGTGCTCCTTATATTGAACCTAGACGTTTTAGCAAGCATTTATTGATGGTGCGCCTTATAATACGTGGCCTATTAGTCCTCAAATGACTGACTGTGGGTTAAGGGCTTAACACACAAAGGACTCTCTTACCATTTTCCACAACCCTCATAGCAAAAAAAATTTAGAATTGATAAAAATCCAATATTAATATAGACCAAATATACATTTCTTAACCATAAGTCTGCAACTAAGTTGCAGCAACCAATTATTTAAGAGCCAGCTCACCATGGTAGACTGTCCCATGTGGATTAATCGAGCACTTTTCCTCCAGCTTCTTTTGGAGTATTACCATATAAACAACACGATCCAGCTCTAAGATATAAAGTCTCTTGCGTTGTTTAAAACTATCGAAACTGTGCTTTCATTATATCCAATATCAGGTGAATTCACTAATTCACACGGAGTCAACATGACAAGTCAAAATAAATCGCCTACGCGGTTCGGGTATAATACTCTACTCTTATTTCATGGCTAATTCATGGAGTGTCTACCCGAACGCGTAGCGATTTATCTTTGACTTGCCATGTTGACTGCACCTGTATATGATAGATTGAAACTACAGTTTCGATATTTTTAAACAACGTAACTAAGAGGTGCACCCATTAAGAATAGAACATAAGGCTGGGCTTAGTCCATTGTACATAGTTTATCACACTAATGGCGAGTATCAGTGGCTTAACATGACTAAGTGAACTGTATAATGACTGTGGGAACTGGCGGAAGGAGTATTGGTGTTGTGTAATACCATGCAATGTACAAAATCTTGGTGTAAACAAGTTAGCGAGAGTGAACGAGACGCACCTCAACTTGTCTGAACCAGAAGATTTCACCCAAAACACCCTAGAAACACGGCACTACTTTGAAGTTTTTGTTTTACACAACACGTCCTGAAATACGTAAGTGAAGAATAGGTGGGAAAAAAATAGGTATGGACATCTTATGTTTACATAACTTGTTTGCACCCAAAGTTTATAGCACAATTAACAAAAAAAAATAAAATAACAAAATATGTTCACACCAATCTCCCTTTCATTTCCATCCTGAAGCCGACACATATTCTCACTTTCCTGTCCTTCCTATGCTGCATAACCAAATAACTAGGTAATGAGGACTAGGTTGAGTTTCGAACTCCCCTATTAACTCCCCTATTGTGCGACCAAGATGTAATGGGACGTAGGTATCAAACCTTCGATCTCACTCACCAAGTATCTCAGAGGTCCACCTTTTCATCCTTTCTTCTTGTAACTTGAGCCTTTGTGGTCTGCCATCAAGTTTCAAGCCTTTATGTATTGCAGGCCTTCATTGCTTGTGTGTTTACAGGTTGTTACTGTGCCCTTAAAAGGACCTGTCACCAGATTTTACAACCGTGACTACCACTTCTGCTGATCAAAGGTTTACCAGTGCTCCCCATATGCCCAAAATTAGCTTCCAATGAGGCACTGTACCTTAATTACAACTTTTTCTGATTTGTCAATATCTTTTGTGACACAATGTCTGTTTCTGGTCACGCTACTCTCCTGTCAGTCTGACAGTGACCCCGCCCCCTTATTGTGACTGACAGCTCTGTGTCTCTTCAACATCACTACCCTGCCTCCTTGTTATTAGGGACCGTCTGGTAATCTTCAACTACAGACATATAAACCTCTATTACAGATGGGAAAATATGTGTCAGTCTTTTTACAAACGGTGCCTTTGTTATATTCATAACATGTGACCAGTGAAACATTGCACGTCCGTTCAGCCTTCCAGATAGCCAACTGTACATCATGTATGTGATTACATAATCACAGCAGCCTCCATGGAGGATGGAGATGAGTAGAAGTCCATGGAGGGGCTTGCTGTGACTTCATGTGGTCCAGATAATGATGGGGTACATTTTGCTATTCTTAAGAGGCTAAACGGACCTGAGAGGATGTGACGCTGTTCACATTACATGAATTTTTTTTGTTTTTGCTGTGACCAGTAAGGAGGCATAAGGGCATGGGGAGTATTATATAAAAAATGTAGAAATTGATAAATAATCAATATTATACTATGAACAAATATACATTTCTTAAACCATAGTTGCTGCAACTAGAGGGGCACAACATATTAGCAGCTCACAACTGAAGTAGTACGTTGTTTCCCATGTGGATTAATTCGAGCACGTTCCTCCACGTTCTTTGGAGTAATTACCATATAACACACACGAATCAGCTCTAAGATATAAAGTCATCTTTTGCGTTTTTAAAACTATCGAAACTTTATTTCTATTATATCCAATACAGGTGAATTCCTCGGAGTCAACATGACAAGTCAAAGATAAATCGCCTCACTGCGTTTTCGGAGATACTAGAAAAAAAAAAAACTCTAACACTCAATAAAAACACTAACAAAAAAAATACTTATGCATGGCTAATTCATGTGAGTGTCTCACCCGAAAACGCCGTAGGGAATTTATCTTGACGGTCCATGTGCTGCCCGATGTTCATACCAAATAAAGCTTGCATATTTTAAACAACGTACTGTAGGTATCCCATTAAGATATAGAACATAGGCGGGCTTAGTCCATGTGACCATAGTTATCACACTATGGCGGTATCTATTGCTAACATTCCTAAGTGGAAGTATAATGAACTTGGGAAACTGGCGGACGAGAGTATTCGTGAATGTAAATACCTGCATGTCACAAAATGCTTGGTGTTGTAAACCAAGTTGAAGCGAGGTACGTGGATATCGAGACGAACCCTCAACTTGTCTGAACCGAGATTTCACCCAAAACCATCTAGAAACACCGCACCACTTTGAAGCTTTTTGCTTATTACACATACACGTGCCTGAAATACGGTAGTTGAAGAATGGTGGGAAAAAATAAGGTACTGGGACACGTCTAGTTTACATTAACTTGTTTCAACCCAAAGTTGTAGCACAATTACCAAATAATCAATAGCAAAATATGTTGGCCCTCAATTCCCCTCATGTCCCATCCATGAGCCTACAGCATATTCTCAACTTCCTGATCCGGTCCTGATGCATAACCCAATAACTAGGTAATGATGACTAGGTTGATGTTTCTAACTCCCCTATGGCCGACCAAGATGTAATGGGACAAGGGTAGGCTATCACGAAATTCCCGATCTCATCCATATATCTCAGCAGTTCGGTCACCTTTCCATTTATTACTTGTAACTTGAAGCCTTGCTGGTCTGCCATCAGTTCAAGCCTTTATGTATTGCAGGCCTTTCATGGCTTGTGTTGGAAGGTTTCTGTGCCTGCAATAGAGGACATGGTTCACCTGATTTTGACACCGTGACTACCAACTTTGCTGATAAAAGGTTACAAGTGCTCCCCATATGACCCAAAATATGCGTCCAATGAGGCACTGTACCTTATTACAGACGTTTTTCGATTTGCAAATTAGCTTTTGTGACACATGTCTGTTATCTGTCACTCTACTCTCTGTCAGGCTGACAGTGAACCCGCCCCATTATGTGACTGACAGCTCGTGTCTCTTCACATCACTACCCTGCCTCCTTGTTATTAGGGACCGTTGTAATATTCAACTACAGACATATAACCTCTATGTACAGATGGGAAAATTGTGTCAGTCTTTTACACGGTGCCTTTGTTATATTCATAACATGTGACCATGAAATCATTGCACGTCCTCAGCCTCTAAGAATAGCAAACTGTACATCATGTATGTGATTACTGAAATCACAGCACCTCCATGGAGGATGGAGATGGGGAGTAGAAGGTCCATGGATGGCTGCTGTGACTTCATGTGGTCAGATACAGCATGGGGTCAGTTTGTATCTTAAGAGGCTAACGGACCTGAGATGATGTGAACTCTGGTACATGACATGAACTGTGAGCAGTAAGGAGGCATAGGCATGTGGGATTAGATAGAGGGGCGGCCGAGCAGGACGCTAGGTAATATAAGATAAAAGGTGATTTATATGATGTAGCGAAACACATTTTTAGCTTAAAGAAGGGGGTCAGTTAGAGCTCTTTAGGAACCTGTCATTGCTGTATATGTGCAAATACGGTGACAGGTTCCCTTAGTTCAGAGACCATTTATAATTCAATTAGTCTAAAGCCATTTCCCGGATTTCAAAAGATTTTGGATTTTAGGATAGGCCGTCTATACACTTGGAACCTCGAATGAGGTTTGCACTTCATGGCTGTTCGATTCCCTTCGATGGAACTGCTGGAGTATGGTAGATGAGTAAATGGCACTGAGCAAAGTGGGAACCCAGAGCAATGTGGGACATTGAGCCAGAGAGTGGTTCTGCTTCAGCCAGTCCGTGGCCTTCAGGACGTCATTCATGAACATGAGCAATGTCACATGGTCTGGGGAGCCACTGAGGGCCCATAGCAAGTACTAATACCCCAGTCTATCGGTCGATCTTCACTGCTCAAAGACCGAGAGTAATTGCAATCCGGGAACTGGGAGAAGGACCATGTTAGAAGACATATTTGGTCTCCTACTCCAGTCCCCCAATGGTTTGTGTCCAAACTTAAACGCCACTGGAATACATTGGTAGCTAGAGGTTGTCACATGCAAGCAGTCGGGGCAATCAATTTTGGTACAACCCACATGATGATTTGGCTTTTGTTCTGAGGCCAAGCCGTGTTAAGCTGTTTCAGGGCATAATGCGAAAGTAGAGCCCCTTGTTCAAAGGATGGGGGGGGGGGGGGTTAAAAATTAAAAATGTAATAAAAATTCACTTTATATTTGTAAAAATACCTTATATATCCTTATAAATCTGAAATGGATTTATCAGCTTTGTATGATCCATCTTGTCCAGATACTTACCTCTAGCACACGACATATAATACAAGAGCGCTGCTGTTATCTCGAAAATTATTTTTCATTAAATTCTCCCGCATTAGTTTGATCTCTTCTTTTACCTATCTGACAGGTCTGCTAATATCTGATAATGACATGTAATTTGCTTGGCTCGCCTGTACATTCAGCACTGCTAAGTTCTAGTTATTAACAGTCATATCGTCCTTATAATGGCAGGAATTCTTAATTTGAAACGTGCGGATAAATATTCCCGGAAAAAAAAAAATGTCATGCATTACATTTACTAGATGATATTGACATATCTTGCTCTTTTGGGTCAATTTGAAATGGCTTGTGTTAGTTTACTTGGCCTGCAGAGCCCATGGCTGGCAACCGAGCCAGAGTTCATTAGTCGCAGCTGCTGCCTTAATAGGGGCCTGGATTTACTTGCTCATAACATATTCTGCGCAATTAAGATGTTACTCCAGATGGAGATTAGCGATGGTTCAGTACTAATTTAATACATAAGGATGAGGACTGAAAAAAACAAGATAAAAAATAAATTATGGAATATGAGGTATGGGCGGTAGTGTTACATCACACTTCTTCCTTTTTATATATTTTATTACATTTTTTTATAGTAGTTTATTTGAACTTTATTACAACCTTGTCCAACAAAATCAGGATCCAATGGAGCCTGAAAAATATTAGGAAATAGTGTATTTACCAGCATTTGGGTTAAATATATTAAACCTATTGATAAAAAAAAAATGATTTGTAAATTGATGTTCCCGTCGAGATTAGTGCTTATTAGGAATTGGAACTCATTATAATATCCTCACATAGTATGAATGTAGACACCGGTTACAAAGATAAGTCTATATGAGAATTGCATCTTAACACAGTATATGGATGTAGTATTCTAAACGTTTATGGGAGCAATGGAGGGGTTGAAGGAAGGAAAAGGGGAAACATAGGGAAGGAGAAAGTAAATTGTAGGGCAGATTATTTAGAAGTGTCAGAGGTCCAAAACTGTGTAGTTTCTCATGGCAACCAATCAGAGCTCAGCTTTCATTTCCGACAGCAGTTTATAAAATGAAACCTGAGCTTTGATTGGTTTTAGAACAGTTTTACCTCAGGCACTAAATATATATATTATATATGTGGGTGGTGTGTGTGATATGTATTGTATAATGTATGTATCTCCTTCTCTTTCTCTCTCTCTCTCTCTCTCTCCCTTTATCTCTCTCAAAGTTCAAGGATTTCACAGTGTGTGTATGTGATTAAAATTTGGAATAAAGTTATTAAAAAAAACACCTGGCAGCTCCATTTTTCACTGTTTCAACAGCTCAAAGAGAACAGACAGGAGTAAACAGCTCCATTCTCTGTGTTTGTGGCCACACCAGGTTACTGGCAGATGATCAACTGAATAGAGGATGATGATAATATCTGGTCAAACTACTCCTATGATTGTTTTCAGTATTGGATTTGTAGGGGTTTTTACATATTATACTGGGGGTTCAGCAGTTGATAAAACAATGGGGCACATTTACTAAGGGTCCGCAGCCGGCAATCCGTTGGGTTTTTCCCAATATTTCCGTTTTGCGCTATATTTCACGGAATTGTGGCGCACGCGATCGATTTTGGCGCATCTTTGGCGCCGACTTACACGCGACAGAAACCGGGTGCGTGGCCACCGGACAACACGAAGGATTCGGAAGAAAAACCGCGGGATTTAAAAAGCCCTTGTGTCGCAAGATCAAGCACTCACATACACCAAAAAAAAAACTCTGCGGACCTCGGCGCAGCAGCAACCCCTGTGAATATGCGGCGCATGGACCTTAGTGACTCCCGGCCGGAACCGAATCCAGCGCAGAGAACGCGCCGCTGGATCGGGAATGACCGGGTAAGTAAATCTGCCCCAAATGGTACAGAAAGCTGACAGCTCCATTCTTTGTGTATGGTTCAGACTGGGTTACTGCAGATCTTTGAAGCTGTGGTGACTCGGATCAGCCGCTACACGTATAATGGAGCAGTCTGGCTTCCTGTTCCAATCTCTGTTTATCATCTGACCCAAGAACAATGATCATAGGGAGCTGACTTGAATTTTTTTTTTATAAAAATCATGAAATCGTGTTCGAATTTGAAACAAATGGTCATAAATAATCAAGTCAAATTTATATAGAGAGCAAATTATGATGTCCTTTTTCGTCTGGATCAACAAGGAAAGAGCTGGGTTCATACCATGCATGACTGCAAGAAGGTGGCCTTGAAGGAAATCTACCCCAGGATGAAGGATTGTAAACCAAGCACACTGACATATGGTGTGTTGCCCACTCCGGCGCAGCTGCTTTCTGTAGCTTGAATGCCTTTGTTTTTTAAGAAAGAGGTTTAAAAATATGTAGATGAGCCTTTGGGGCTCCAAGGACATCTATAGAGCCTGGAGCCCCAGAGGTCATTTGCAACTTTCTGAAACCTTTTTATTGTAAAAACAAGGCCTAAGAGCTAAAAGAAAAGCTGAACCTGCCAGAGAGAGGCACTCGCCAATATGTCAGTGTGTGTTGGTTTACAATTCTATTCCTGGGTGGTAGATTTCCTTTAACACCTCACTTTAAAAACATAATAGGCTAATAATACTGTACTCACCCAAAAGTGGGGGTTACCAAGTCTTGTATTAGGAACTAGGATACTATTTGGTCGCACCTCTTCATTGGGGGCTATGTTTACCACCCCTGATGGTTCCACATTGTTTCACTGTTCCTCCTTCCCATGTCTCAGAAGAAAGTCCATAAGAATAGAAAGATTTTTTCAATCTTCTATAAATATGAAATAATTAGAATTGTCTACCGGGAACTGAATAAATAGCAATTCCCAAGCATACTTTTCTTATTAGATTTGATTCTTTATGAGTGGGAGTGAATCACAAATAGAGAAAGGCAGCAGCGGGGAAATTAAGTTCCTGTGTTGGGAGTCTGTCAGTTCAGCAGAATACATGCTATGGTCTTGTAGAAGCCTCATTCTGCCAGGAGAAAGCTGTGAGTTGTCATAGAGCAGCTGTACTATACTGATAATAGGAGCAATTCCAGAGGAAAACATTACCGGGGTGTTAATCAAATAATTTTGATGGAAGCTCTAGGATATGGCTTTTTAGGATTTTTAGACAGCGTTTTAATCAGCAGCATGTAACAGAACAGAAGGAGCTAAGCAATTTGTACATCTGTCTTATCTGCAGGCAGATGTATAGAGCGGATGAGCTGAGCAAAGTTGTATATAGTGTCCTATCTGCAGTCAGCATGTTATAGAGCAGGAGGAGCTGAGCAGATTGTACATAGTGTCCTATCTGCAGGCAGCATGTATAGAGCAGGATGAGCTGAGCCAATTGTATATAGTGTCCTATCTGCAGTCAGCATTTATAGAGGCAGGAGGAGCTGAGCAGATTGTACAATGGTCCTATCTGCACGAGCATGTTTAGAGCAGGATGAGTGAGCAATTGTATATAGGTCCTATCTGCAGTCAGCATGTTATAGAGCAGGAGGAGCTGAGCAGATTGTACATAGTGTCCTATCTGCAGGCAGCATATTATAGAGCAGGAGGAGCTGAGCAGATTGTACATTCATAATGCCCTCTCTGCATGCAGCATGTTATAGAGCAGGAGGAGCTGAGCAAATTGTATATAGTGTCCTATCTGCAGTCAGTATGTTAGAGCAGAAGGAACTGAGCAGATTGTACATTGTGTCCTATTGCAGGTAGCATGTTATGAGCAGGAGGAGCTGAGCAGATTGTACATAGTGTTCTATCTTCAGGCATAATGTTATACATCAGCAGGAGCGGGGGCAGACATTGTGGCAGATTTATCAAGCAGTCTGAAAGTCAGAATATTTCCAATTGCCCATGGCGACCAATCACAGCTACCCTTTAAAATATCATGAGCACTGGTGAAATAAAGCTGAGCTGTGATTGGTTGCCATGGGCAACTGGAAATATTCTGACTTTCAGACTGCTTGATAAATCTGCCCATTATGTTATAGTGCACGAGGTGTCCTATTTGAAGGCAGCATGTATAGTTGATAAGAACATAGTTGTAAACTAAGCCGGAGGTGGTAAGCAGAGTTGACAGTGTCCTATCTGCAGACAGGGTCTTATAGAGCAGAGGAACTAAGCAGATTGTACATGGTGTCCTTTCGTAGGTAGCATGTTATAGAGCAGGAGAAGCTGAGCAGATTGTACATCAGTGTCCTATCTGCAGTCAACATGTATAAAGAGGCTGAGCTGAGCAGATGTAATAGTGTCCGATCTGCGGTCAGTATGTTATTACAGCAGGAGGAGCCAAACAGATTGTACATAGTGTCCTATCAGCGGGCAGCATGTTACAGAGCAGGAGGACCTGAAGATTGTACATAGTGTCAATCTGTGGTCAGTATGTTATACAGCAGGAGGAGCCAAGAATTGTACACAGTGTTTACCTGCATGCAGCATGTTATAGATAGGAGGACTGAGCAGATTGGAAATAGTGTCTTATCTGCAGGTAGCATGTTACAGAGCAGGAGGAGCTCAGCAGATTGTACCAGTGCCCTACCTGCCTGCAGGCCATGTTTCAAGCCAGGAGGACCTGAGCAGATTGGAAATAGTGTCTTATCTGCAGGTAGCATGTTATAGAGCAGGAGGAGCTCAGCAGATCATAAATAATGTCCTAACTGCAGCCAGGATGCTGTAGAGCAGGTTAAGAATAATTTGTTATTTGATAATTTGAGTGAGTAGCACTACAGCCTTGCAGCGTTGGTGTCCTGGGTTCAAGTCCGACCCAGGGTCAACATCTGCAAAGAGTTTGTATGTTCTCTCTTTGTTTGCGTGAGTTTCCTTCGGGTCCTCCGGTTTCCTCCCACACTCCAAAACATACTGGTAGGTTGTTTAGATTGTGAGCCCCATGGGGACAGGGACCAATTTTGCAAGCTCTGTGCAGCACTGCTTAATGTGTGTGCACTATATAAATAAAGAATTATTCCTATTATTATAAACATAACTTGGAATGTAATGCGGCGAGGACTGAACTATTGTCTTCATGAATGACTGATGACATACAGACTATGGGTCCTCCATACATTATATACATGCGTGTACATATTGTGCTCAGTCCAGGTGCTCTCACCCAACGGGTTCCATGTAAGTGTGTCATGTCAACATAGAGCAGAAGGTCATGTCGGCGGCAGTCTTCACCCCGGCCTGTTTACGGAGGACTGGTGGTAAGTATTGTTTACTGAAAGCAGAGCGGAGGCCGGAGCCATGAGAATGTTTAATTTCAGGAAATGCATTACCTCACCCTCGCCCTGTTTCTTATGTACAAATGTACAATTCAGTAACCACAGTCCTCACAAATAAGTCATTTCCATCTATTTAGGAGTTAATTACCTCCAAAAAAAAATGAGACAATTACACACATACACAGAGAGCAGCCCCTGCCCCATTATACTGCCTCTCCATGAGGGTGCGGAGGGTTGTCTATACAATGGTGGAGGGATTTCTACACTATCCACAAAAATGTTTCAGCTGGGAGAGATAACATTTTAAGAATGGAAAGAGATTTATCAGAACCAATCAGGGCTCAGCTTTCATTTCCCCACAGCTGTTTTTAAAATGAAAGCTGAGCTCTGATTGGTGCCATGGGCAACTAAAACAGCTAAATCTCTCCTATGATATTCTTATCTGACATGAAGTGCGATTTTAGGCCGGCCATATACATCACATGTTTGCAGGCCGAACCTATTGGTATAGGAGCTCAGACAGATTTTTATTCTTGACCTTTTGTACCTTTAAAGGGGTTTTCACAGCTATAAAATTTAGATAACAAATCCATAGTTTCAATTAGCAGGAGCTCAATACCCACAAACCCCACCGGTCGCTGTTCTCAGCATGTAATAAACAGAGAATGAAACAGGACACAGCTCCGATCTCTGTGTAGTGGTGAGACCAGGTTACTGCAGCTCCCATATATGTATAGAAGCTGAGCTGCAGTGACTATGTCGCCTCCTTTGCTCCACATATCACTTAGGCTACATTCACACGACCGTATGATTTCTCCAGTCCCGTATTTACGGGCCGTATATACGTGACGTTTTGCAGCACGTATGTAACCTGTATTTTATACGTCCCCATAGACTTCTAGGGCATACGGAACTGAAATACGGGAGAAAATAGGACATGCTCTATATTTTTATACGGCTAGTATATGGTACGGTACGGAGTTAACAATGGCAATATAAATGGTCAGACGTATTGTCCATTGAAATGAATGTGGCCGTATGTTATCCGTAAAAAAATGGTACGGTACGGATACGGCCGTTTTCATACGTCTGTGTGAATGTAGCCTTAAAGGGGTTTTCCCACAAATTCAAGCAGGATAGGGCCTACTTGCTGGGGGGGGGGGGGGGGGGGGGAGGTTTTCTGTGATCATACCCCCACAGATCACAAAATCGAGGGGTTTGATGGAGTCCCAGGTACCTCAGTCGGACCCCCTGTCGCTCCGGGAGATTAATGGAGCAGACGGCCGTGCATGACTGTTCTGCTCCATTCATCTCTATGGAGCTGACGCTAATCGATGAACGCGGCGCTCGGCAATTTCCGTCAGCTCCATAGAAATGAATGGAGCAGAATGTAAAATATTCAAAGAGAAAAAGAGGTGTGCCAATAGACAAAATTGTGTAAAAAAGTGATAAATCTTTATTTCAACAATAGAAAAACTCCATCAAGGAATGAAGGACAAGTTAAAAACAATTAAAAAACATACATGAGTCAAAATGTTTGGCAAAAAAAATTATATATTTGTACACCGTGTTCTTAGATCATAGTGTGTAGAAGTGTATAGAGACTCACCCATCATGCTCGGATAGCTGTTAACCACATTCCTAGGGGTCACAATCAGGTATGTTAGTTAATCTTCATCAATAGGAGTAAGTTCACCTGTTTTTATAGAAACCTGTAAATAAAAGGTCTTCATTAATACCGTCCGGGGCACTACTGCTGAGCCGCCCTGTTTCCACTTGGGAGACGGAACGCGTGGGGAGTCCTCCACGTCCTCCACTACTGCTGAGCCGCCCTGTTGACTTATTGTACTGATGCCTGCCTGCTGACCACTGACTCGTAATGTATACTTACCCATTTATCCTATAGCTGCACTATGATTGTTATAGCAGATTTATCTTCATCTGTTCAGGGTCATTAGACAGCTTGGGCCTTCTTCATCCTTCTATTGTACTTGTATCATACTAGGGGCCAGGTTCCACTGTATGGAGGAGGTGTTTGTTTGGTGAACCTTACCTGGTTGTGCCAAACATTTTGACTCATGTATGTTTTTTAATTGTTTTTAACTTGTCCTTCATTCCTTGATGGAGTTTTTCTATTGTTGAAATAAAGATTTATCACTTTTTTACACAATTTTGTCTATTGGCACACCTCTTTTTCTCTTTGAATATTTTATAGCTTGCTTTGTGTGCTGACATTTACCTTGTTTTGGTGGTTGTGCATGGTCCACTCTGTGTATAGTATTACGAATGGAGCAGAATGGTCATGCATGACCGTCTGCTCCATTAATCTCCCAGAGCGACGAGGGGTCCAACTGAAGGACCTGGGACCCCATCGGAACCCTTGTTTTCGTGATCTGCGGAGGTCTCAACACTGGGACCCCCACCGATCAGCAAGTTAGGCCCTAACTTTAATGCTGGTAACAAAGCAGAGAAGAAGCATAGGCGAGATGGCAGTCTTCGTAATCATGGACAAAAATGGAAGCGAAAATAAAATTTACAATCCAAAAATAAAAATGGATTTGAAAGAACTGTTGTTTCTTATTGTTTTAACACATAACAAAGAAAACCAATGATACATTTCCTTTGACTCCTTAGCGACCAAACTCATTTGTGTCTTGATGACCACGGCCTATTTTTCATAAAAATTTTTTGCATCACTTTATCCGGCAATAACTTTAGAAGGCTTTATCTTACCCAGGTGGGTTTGAGACCGTTTTTTCGTGACTTGTTGTAATTCAAGTTAATGGGTAATTTTGTCTCATATATTTATGAAAAAAAGGTGAATTTGGTGAAATTGTGAAAAATTTGATGTTTTCAGAATTGAAAATGTTCTGTTTTTCAAACTGATAGCTAGCAACTATTTTGGGTAGTGAAATTATCATTTACCATATCTCGGCTTTGTGTTGGCATCATTTTAGAAGTGTCTTTTTATTACGATGCTTAAAAGATCACAAATCGAGAAAATTTTAGAATCAACTATTTTAAGGACCATTTTATTTCTCTAGGGGTTTTTGGAAGTCTTGTTGATAGAAACCCTCCATATATCACCCCATTCTATTAACTTCACCCCCCCCCCCCAAAAAAAAAGCACAAAGGAAGCTTGTTAACCCTTTATGTATTTTACAGAAATTCAAACAAAATGAAGGTTTGATTTGGAACTTAGTCATTCTTATCATTGATATATTCATTTAGCCCTAAAATTTACAAACTTAAGCTCGATAAAAGTAAAAAATGCATCTACAAATATATTGTGGAGTTTCTTTCGAGTAAGAAGATACCCACAAGTGGATGAAACTCGCTGTCTGAGCACATGACGGAGCGCAAGGGAAGGAGCCATTGAGCTTTTGTAGGGCAGATTTTGGTAGAATAGTTTTCAGGTGCCATGACATTTTTGCAGAGCACCCGAGGCAACATTCACACCTGGGGTTTTGGTTGCATTTTGAAATGCAATCCAAAGGCTTCACCTGCAATTACACGTTAATGTAAGAATGCATTTACTTTGTGTATAATTAACATGTTGGAAACGCAATGTTACCTCAACATGTGATCACTTGTGGAGCCTTTGGATTGGGTTTTAAAGTGCAACCAAGACGCCAGGTGTGAACATGGCCTCAGGTACCACAAACCGCTTGTCCCAGAGAATGACTCGATTTTGTTACCTTTTTTATTATGTGGTATAGTGGGTATTTTAATCCCTTGCCACTAATGGGCATTTTTCATTTTATTTTCTGCTACCCGCCTTCAAAAATCTAAAAAATGTGTATTTTTTCATGTACAGAGCTGTATGAGGGCTTGTTTTCTGCTAAACAAATTGTACTTCCTAGTGACTGTATTTTATATGTGGAAATAAAATTCAAAATGCAGTAAAATTGACAAGAAACCGCATTTACACCATTTTCTTGTGCGCTCTGTTTTTATGTCTTTCACTATGCGCTTCAAAGGACATCTCTGATTTATTATTTTGTCAGTAGATGGACCAAAATACCAAGTTTATATAGGTTTATTAGGGATGTTAATAGATATTAAAAAATTAGAACCTCTTGTACAACAAAAAAATGTCTTCATTTGCCATATCTGACACCAATAACCTTTTGATTTCTAACATTTTAGGGACTGTGTGGCACACAGCCTCAGTGATACCATGTCAAAGACCTGAATGTCGATTGTCAGGAATTCTCAGTTTGCCACCATCATCATCCATAGTAGATATTCTGCAGATGTTCTGTCTCGATTAAAGGGAACCTGTCATCAGAAAACTGGCCTAACCAGATGTTGTAGAGCAGCTTAACACCTTTCTGATCATGTTTCTTGCTAAGCCAGTGTGTTTCCAGCATCAGAAAATCATCCTTAAAGTGAAATGTAAATTAGTAGTATTAAAGTCAAAGAGCGGAGAGTTTAACAGTGAAGTCAAGCTCAAATGGTATCCCATGTTGTAGCAATAATGAAGGGATTATCAAAGGTTTTTTTAAAAAAGCTCCATGGGTTCCTGTTTCTGACATGCCTGTTTTTGTCAGTTTTAAGGGAGTTCCTGGGGGTCATAAGACTGACTATGACTAAACAAATGGCTCCCTTGGACTGGGGGAGAACAAGGAAATGAGGCCAATTATGGCCGAAGAGGTGCCAACCCTTTTGCCCTGGAACTTGCGGTCGCGGGCGCAGCCAAAGCCCGAAAGTACTAGAGCAATTTGGGAACTGAGGCCCAGCCCCGGCCCCCAGGGTTTTCCAAATTCAAGATTCATGTAACAGGAATTTCCTAGAAGATTCAGTAAGGATGACACCATGTAGTTTAGGAGTGGGAAATTTGTAAATTTGGATGCACCCTCAAAGGGTTAAGGGCGCATTTATGCCGTAGTGCTTCTTCCCTTTTTGATACTCTAGCGCCGCACAGTACCGTATGTCCAAAGCCATGTGACCTGGAGAAATGGGAACAATGGAATGTTTATATGTGAAGATTGTTCTTTAGATTCCTTGAGAGGGAGTTATCATCTCAAAAGAGATGTAAAGGAAATGAATGTCTGACAAATCAATTGTGCTAGTGACAGTTTCGACTCCATAGGGTATGGACACACAGGGCTGAAAACTAGGACTAAAAAGATTCACACAAAGAAGAAATACTCTAAAAAAATCAGCATTTTTCACAAATTGCACTGCAGATTTTATGCTTTATTATAAATCCCCCCCAATATAGTATGCTGTCATGTGCTGATTGCCTCCCGTACAGTAATATCCAACCCCTCTAAGTAAAAACCATCTTCCCCTCCAAAATATTAAAAAACAACAGTGACTTGTCTGTGTTACTCACTCTCAAATCTTAGCCCCAACCTTTTGTGCTCTGAACGGCTCCTCCTTCCTGTCCTTTCACAGAGGTCACAGCCTGGTGAGGATGACACAGTGGGGGAGGGAGGAGCTGTACAGGGAGCACAAAGGTGGCGGCTAGAGTTGAGGAGCCTGAAGCACAGACAAGTCATATGTTGTTTTTTGAAATGCATCCAAAACCATTCCCAACCCCTGGGACTACACAGAGAGTTCGCAGGGTGCAAGGTAAGTTGTAAACACAATTATATTGTAATACAATTGCTTAGAAGAAAGCAGAAAGACATATGTGCACTGCAGGTGTAATGGGCTTTTTGCAATTGGTGCTAGGAGAAAATGGAGGTTCCTGGTGACAGGTTCCTTAAAAGGTCCTGTCTGGCCTTCGGCATGATTGTTTTCTCCACAAGCAGTGCCACACCTGGCTCAGTTTGTGCTTTAAAAAATGTAATGTATCTGAGTTGCCACACCATTACCTGTTTATGGAAGGAAGAAAGATGATGTTTTACAAATGCAAGACAACCCCTTTAAATCCACAACAGGCCAAGTTAAAAGAAATCCCCTCCCAATATACGTATCCGGAATTCTCCCAACATAGATCCATGCAAATACATCCTCTATCCCTCTAGCCTCCTAACATGCAATCCCATGTAAATGTATTCATCCTGTCCCTCCAGCCCCCTAACATGCAGTCCCATGTAACTATAGAATCTTCGGCTTCTTGCTCCTCACATGATTGACTCTGTCCCCTAGTGTGTGATAGGTCCAGCCCTTCCGTGACATCACATGGTGCAGGCGGGCTGCAGGACAGTGATATGGACATTGTGACCACCAGCCATCTTCTGTCCTGTGCCTCCTACAAATGGGACAAAAGTCACAGGACTGATAAAAGGGACAGTAGCATTTTAATTCTCATTATAGCACAGCATTTTTCTGCTAAACGAGCAAAAATTTAAATAACTAATTAGATATTAGCTTACATTTTAATGACCCATTTGAATATTAATTATGCTTATTCCTGGAAACCTCCTTTAATTTATTTCAGGTCTTTTTTTTTGCATAGATAATTAAGTGAAAAAAAAAGTTTTTTTAAATATATCTATTTAGTGAATAAACCAAAAAACTCATACAAAATGTTTATAGCTGCTTGTTACCATAAAGTTCAACTTCAGTTTGCACAATGATGTCTCTCCCCATGTGTTAATACAATCTCAGCTTGGCATAGACTACTGGACCTTGGACTAGACCTCAAGGAAAACTTTTTTTTTTTTTAAAACGGCTCACATCTTGACTTCCTGAATGTGGCTGGGAAGAGAACAAGCAATGGGAAAAGAACAACCTGTAGCCCAAGCAACTTGGAAGTTCCAAGTAGCGAGTACGCTTGAAACGTTGTAGGATGTTAGACCTGCCTGGTCTTGTGATGGCTTGAGGAAAAGCACTCGGCATTGGGAAGTGACGTAATGAGAGGAATGAAAACAGGCAGGAAGCCCCGAGTAAGCTGTCAAATATGGGAGAAAACATTCCCAATATGAGGTGTTTATGGGAAGATCCATGACCTGGAAAAAGTACTTTATATAAAGTCAAGTGCACACTTTAAACTTGTCAGTTTATGCGAGTTACAGGGATGAGCTTTCTTATGGCATGAATTCCAGTGTACATATACAATAGTTACACGGATGTGCATACATTATATATTGTAGTAAGTCAATAAATTGCATTCCCCATTGTTTTTATATGCAGTGGACTATATCGGATTTGTTGGACTACATGACTTTAAAAACATGATGGTTTTCTAGGATGTTGTAAGGAAGTTCTTTCCAGTTTTACATATACACGCGGATGTGCATGCATTTATATATTGTCAGTAAGTCAAATAAATGCATTCCCCATTATTTTATATGGTATCCATACCCTTCTTTCAAACGCATATGGCAGCCATTTTACACATCTGTGAAATTATCTTTGTGCTATGTTATAACCCCCAAGAAAAGCCAAACAGGGCCCAAAAGTAAAATATTTTCATGTAGTGCATTTATCAACCCATATTTGAGGTTTTTTTATTTCAGAGATGTGAGACTTTATCGGATTCGATGGGACTATATTGACTTTTAACCAAGATGGTCTTCTAGGATGTTGTAAGGAAATTTCTTTTTAATTACAAACTTTTGGAGTTTTTAGAAAGTATTTTCTTACTGCCTAGTCATGGTTATACTGCTGGGTATATAGTCATGGGTATATCTGCTGGGTTATATGGGTACACACTGCTTGCCCAAAAGTACCGGAATGAGCCAAGTAGCACCCGTAATCCAACAATCACAGTACTGTCTGGACAAGCCCCTCTGGTACCATTTCTGATAACGTTAGGATGCTTCTACCTACCATACTTTTTTTTACTTGTTAATAAAAATCTGCTAAAAAATGTTTGCATCTTTATAGCTAATGGTGAGGAGGAACAGAACAGCCAGAAGTTCTTCACCTTATCTCCTGAGAGAAGCAGAGCCTCTGCATTGCTCTCTCCCTCCTTTTGGCGATGTCAGAAGCTTATGATTGATCACATGCTTCCTGTATCACAGCAAGATCTTTAAACCTTCATCCTACAGAGAAGAAAGTGCAGCTATGACGGGTATGAAGAGCTTTGTGTGTGTGAGTGGAGGGATGTAGCAGTGTTGAGTGTGGTTCATGTGAGTAAATAGACAGTTGGGTTATGAAAGTATTGAGACCCCTTTACATTTTCGGTCTTTGTTTCAGGGCAGCCAATTGGTCTGGTCAAAAAAGTTATTTTTGTTCATTCATGTACACTCTGCCACCAGATCTTGAAAAAAAATTAGAAATGTAGATATTTTTGCTAATTATTAAACAAGAAAAACTGAAATATTACAGGTTGATGAGTATTTAGCCTCTTTACTCAGTGATTGGTACAAGCAGCTTGGAGCTGGTGCAGCCAGGAGTCTTCTTGGGAAGATGCAACAAAGTTTTCACCCCTGGATTTGAGGATCCTCTGCCTTCCTGCAGATCTTCTCGAGTTCCCTCAGGTGGATGGGAACGTTGGTGGAAGCCATTTTGTAGTCTCTCATAAGATGCCAATTGTGTTTAGGCCACAGGCTCGGCTGGACCAGTCAGGAATGATCACAGAAATGTTCTGAAGCCTGCTTTGTTATTTTTGCTGTGTGCTTAGGGTCATTGACTTGTTGAAAGGTGAACCTTTGGCCCAGCCTGAGGTCCAGGATCTCTGGAAGAGGTCTTCAAGCAGGATATCTCCTTACTTGGCGTATTAATTGTTCCTTTAATTACAACCAGTGGTCCTGTCCCTGCCCCCATAGCCTGATGCTGCCCCCACCATGTGTCCCTGCTGGGATTGTATTTGTCAGGTGATGTGCAGTACCTGGTTTTCTCCACACATGAGGCACATGAAACCTTTCAGTGTGATTTGGGACAACTAAGCCACCCACAGGTGTTTATGGATTGGTTGTGTTAGTGTCCCAAATTGCCATATCTTTTCTCTCAGTGTCTCAGTCCGGAGGTCTTTGGGATGCAGCATTCATTCCATTGATGGCGGCATTAGTACATATACAGTAGGTTCAATGCCTGGCTCCATAACCTGTTTAGTGTGTAGAATAGCATTATTACTAATTACAGCATATAGGGCATTAAACTGATAACACTTATCCATATTCAAAGGATAACAGTGAAAAGGGTCTGATGATCCCTTGAAATATCCATACAAATGGGTGTGATGCAGATGCCTGACCTCTGATCCACTCTCTTTATGCAACTTACAGGAGGCAGTCCCATAGAAGTGCAGGTCTAGGGTTCCTTTGACCCACCATAATTCTTGGGAGCATGCCCTTAATCAACCTTTAAGAATAAACTCAATTTGGAGGCTACAAACGTCTCTCTCTTGCTGTACCCTTGTGGTCCTGTTGGATTAGACATGAACCTAGAACAGCTTCAAATGAGCCTATTCAGTCCATGGTATAGGGACAATGGGGGTCACTACCCGGTCCATTCGCGATCCAGCGTGCGTGTTTCTGCGGGCTAACTTTTTTTTTTTAATTCGCCCGTTTTTCCCGAGTCCGTCTGGTTTTCTTACGGCACGCCCCCCGATTTCGTCGTGTGCAACCCAACTCCCGATGCGACACAATCCGATCGCGTGCACCAAAAATCGGGGGGGGAATTCAGGGAAAAATCACCGCAAATCGGAAATATTCGTGTAACCCGTCAGAAAAAACGCGATTCGGGCCCGAGTAAATGACTCCAATATGTCCGCCGTATCTTCACACAATCTGCAGATTCATCATAGACTCTAGTCATCTCTGCAGCACATTGGTTGCAACGTCAGTCAAGGATCTTCACCTTATAGAGATTCCTATGAAAAGATCTAAAACAGATTTGTAAGATCCATAGTCTCCAACTACATCCTGGCACGATGGCAGTGCGCTCATAAAACTATATATTGTGTTGCTTAAGAAGAAAAAAAAATGTTTTATTGATGAAACAAAAAAAACTGTTAAAGTCTGACACTCCCTGCCTGGTTTCATTTCTTGCATACACCTGTTGCTCTGTGTCATGCCCCCGTAGCATGCCCGAAACCATCTCCATGAATGCAAAGCAAATGCTATTTCAGACTTAAATAAATATCCGGGGATTTAAAAATGATAAACTGTTCCAATCATAGCAAATACGTGTTATAGGCAAGCTGCCGCAGAGCATTTTTCATGCCATAAAATATTACATTTTTCCAGTGTTGTTGAAGACGATGTCCAGGAACTAGAGTGATGCTCGTCCGAATAGACCATCTATGTTAACAACCGACAACCAACCATTATATAAGGACAAACTTAACAGTAAAATTGTATAGAGTCTATAAAGGGGGGGAACCAAACTTTCCCATCTGGCCCATAACAATAATAGAAATGTTATAAACTAACTATTAAACGTGATCATCAGAAATGGCGAATAAAAACTATTATCAGTGGGGTTGTATGATGCTGAAAACAGCTTCCCAGTCATGTTTCTTTCATAGTCCAGCATAGTAGCATCATGCAGAGAATCAACTTTAAAGGGAAACTGTCACCAGGGGACCAATTTTCACTAAAAATTCAAAAGCCCTGTACAGCTGCATTGCACACATGTGCTTTCTCTAGGCATTTGCATTGCAATATAATTGGGAGTTATAATTACCTGCACTCTGACAGAATCCTCTTGTGTAATGCAGTAAAATTGACAAGAAACCGCATTTACACCATTTTCTTGTGGGCTCTGTTTTTATGTCTTTCACTATGCGCTTCAAAGGACATCTCTGATTTATTATTTTGGTCAGCACATTCACCGAAATACCGTTTTATTAGGTGTTAATAGATTTAAAAAAATTAAAACCTCTTGTACAAAAATTTTTTTGCCATATTCTGACACCAATAACCTTTTGATTGCTAACATTTTAGGGACTGTGTGAACACAGCCTCAGTGATACCATGTCAAAGACCTGAATGCTGATTGCCAGGAATTCCTCAGTTTGCCACCATCATCATCCATAGTAGATATTCTGCAGATGTTCTGTCTCGATTTAAAGGGAACTTGTCATCAGAAACTGGCCTACCAGTATGTTGTAGAGCAACAAGGGAATGAGGCCACTTATTGGCCGAAGAGGTCCCGAAGTACTGAAGCCCGAAAGTACTAGAGCAATGTGGGAACTGAGGCCCAGCCCCGGCCCCCATGTGTTTTCCCAAATTCCAGATTCCATGTAACAGGAATTTCCTAGAAGATTCAGTAAGGATGACACCATGTAGTTTAGGAGTGGGAAATTTGTAAATATGGATGCACCCTCAAAGGGTCAGGGCAGCATTTATGCCCTATAGCTCTCTCCCTTTTGTATACTCTAGTGCCGCACAGTACAGTATGTCCAAAGCCATTGTGACCTGGATAATGGGAACAATGGAATGTGTTATATGTGAAGATTGTTCTTTAGATTTCCTTGAGAGGGAGTTTATTCCTCTCAAAAGAGACTGTATAGGAAATGAATGTCTGACAAATCAATTGTGCTAGTGACAGTCTTCTGACTCCATAGGGCACACACAGGGCTGAAACTAGGACTAAACAAAGAAGAAATACTCTAAAAAAAATCTGCATTTTTCACACATTTCACTGCAGATTTTATGCTTTATTATAATCCCCCAATATCAGTATGGCATCCATGTACATAATCATCCAATCCCCTCCAAGTAAAAGCCATCCCTTCCAATATATTAAAAAGCAACATGTGACTTGTCTGTGTTACTCACTCCTCAAATCTTAGCCCCCACCTTTGTGCTCCTGTACAGCTTCTCCTTCCTGCTCTTTCACAGAGGTCACAGCCTGGTGAGATGAGAGGAGCACAAAGGTGTGGTCTGAGAGCTGAGGAGTCTGCAGCACAGACAAGCAACATGTTGTTTTTTTAAATGCATCCAAACCAAAGCCCAACCTCTGGGACTACACAGATGATTTGTAAAGCGCTACGGAATTTGATGGCGCTATATAAATAAAGATTATTATTATTATTATTAAATGTAAATTGGTAGTATAAAGTCAAAGAGGCGGAGAGTTTAACAGTGAAGTCAAGCTCGAATGGTATCCCTATGTTGTAGCAATAATTGAAGGGATTATCAAAGGTTTTTTTTAAAAAAGCTCCATGGGTTCCTGTTTCCTGCATTGCTCTGTTTTTTTCAGTTTTAAGGGAGTTCCAGGGGGTCATAAGACTGACTACGACTAACAAATGGCTCCCTTGGACCTGGGGAGAACAAGGAAATGAGGCCAATTATTGGCTGAAGAGGTCCCCACCCTTTCTGCCCTGGAACTTCCAGGTCGCTGCAGCAGCCAAGGCCTGAAAGTACTAGAGCAATTTGGGAACTGAGGCCCAGCCCCGGCCCCCATGGGTTTTCCCAAATTCCAGATTCCATTTAACAGGAATTTCCTAGAAGATTCATTAAGGATGACACCATGTAGTGGGAAATTAGTAAATTTGGATGCACCCTTAAAGGGTAAGGGCAGCATTTATGCCCTCTAGCTCTCTCCCTTTTGTATACTCTAGCACTGTACAGTACAGTATGTCCAAAGCCATTGTGACCTGGATAATGGGAACAATGGAATGTGTTATATGTGAAGATTGTTCTTTAGATTTCCTTGAGAGGGAGTTTATTCCTCTCAAAAGAGACTGTAAAGGAAATGAATGTCTGACAAATCAATTGTGCTAGTGACAGTCTTCTGACTCCATAGGGTATGGACACACAGGGCTGAAACTAGGACTAAAAAGATTCAACAAAGAAGAAATACTCTAAAAAAATCAGCATTTTTCACAAATTTCACTGCAGATTTTATGCTTTATTATAAATCCCCCCAATATCAGTATGGCCTGTCATGTGCTGATTGCCTCCACGTACATAATCATCCAATCCCCTCCAAGTAAAAACCATCTCTCCCCTCCAATATATTAAAAAACAACATGTGACTTGTCTGTGTTACTCACTCCTCAAATCCTAGCCCCTACCTTTGGGCTCCTGTACAGCTCCTCCTTCCTGCTCTTTCACAGAGGTCACAGCCTGGTGAGATGACATCAGTGGGGGAGGGAGGAGCTGTACAGGAGCACAAAAGTGGGGGCTGAGAGCTGAGGAGTCTGCAGCACAGACAAGCAACATGTTGTTTTTTGAAATGCATCCAAACCAAAGCCCAACCCTTGGGACTACACCGAGGGTTCTGTCAGGGTGCAATGTAAGTTTTAACACACAATTATATTGTAATGCTATTGCTTAGAGAAATACATATTTGCAGTGCAGGTGTAATGGGCTTTTGCAACCTGTTGTTAATGAAAATTAGGTCCCTGGTGACAGGTTCCCTTTAAAAGCTCCTGTCTAGCATTTGGCATGATTGCTTTCTTCCACAAGCAGTGCCACACCTGGCTGCAGTTTGTGCTGTAAAAACTTAATGTATCTGAGCTGCCACACCATTACCTGTTTATGGAAGGAAGAAGAGATGTTTTACAAATGAAAGACAACCCCTTTAAATCCACCAACAGGCCAAGTTAAGAGGAAATCCCCTCCCCAATATACATATGCGGAATCCTCCCAACGTAGTCCCATGCAAATACATCCCTCCTATCCCTCCAGCCTCCTAACATTCAATCCCATATAAATGCATTCGTCCTGTCCCTCCAGCCCCCTAACATGCAGTCCCATGTAACTATAGATATCTGAGGCTTCTCTGCTCCTCCATGATTGACTCTGTCCCCTAGTTGTGATAGGTCCAGCCCTTCCATGACATCACATGGTGCAGGCGGCTGCAGGACATTTGATATGGACATGTGACCAGCGGCCATCTTCTGTCCTGTGCCTCCTACAAATGGGACAAAGTCACAGGACTGATAAAAGGGCCAGTAGCATTTTAATTCTTCATTATAGCACAGCATTTTCTGCTAAAACGAGCAAAAATTTCAATAACTAATTAGATATAAGATTACATTTTAATGACCCATTTGAATATTAATTATACTTTTTTCCTGGAAAACCCCTTTAATTGATTTCAGTATTTTTAATTTTTTTTTTTGCATAAATAATTAAGTGACTTTTTTAAAAAAATATATCTATTTATCTGAATTAAACCAAAAAATTCAAACAAAATGTTTATAGTTGCTTGTTACATAACAGTACAACCTTCAGTTCACACCATGATGTCTTCTCCCCATATGTTAATACAATCTCAGCATTGGTATAGACTACTGTACCTTGGACTAGACCTCAAGGAAACTTTTTTTTTTTTTTAACAAGGCTTCACATCTTGACTTCCTGAATGTGGCTGGGAAGAGAACAAGCAATGGGAAAAGAACAACCTGTAGCCAAGCAACTTGGAATGTTCCCAGTAGCTAGTACGCTTGAAACGTGTAGGATGTAGTAACCTGCCTGGTCTTGTGATGGCTTGAGGAAAAGCACTCGGCATTGGGAAGTGATGTAATGAGAGGAATGAAAACAGGCAGGAAGCCCCAGAGTAAGCGTCACATAATGGGAGAAAAACATTCCCAATATGAGGTGTTTATGGGAAGATCATGACCTGAAAAGTACTTCTATATAAAGTCAAGTGCACACTTTAAACTTGTCAGTTTTATGCGAGATTCACAGGGATGAGCTTTCTTATGGCATGAATTCCAGTGTTACATATACAATAGTTACCCGGATGTGCATGCATTTATATATTGTCAGTAAGTCAAATAAATTGCATTCCCCATTGTTTTTTATATGCAGTGGACTATATCGGATTTGTTGGACTACATTGACTTTAAAACAAGATGGTCTTCTAGGATGTTGTAAGGAATGTTTCTTTCCAGTTTTACATATACACGCGGATGTGCATGCATTTATATATTGTCAGTAAGTCAAATAAATTGCATTCCCCATTATTTTTTATATGGTATCCATATCCATATCTGTGGAATTATCTTTGTGCTATGTTAGAACCCCTAGAAAAGCCAAACAGGCCCAAAAGTAAAATATTTTCATTTAGTGCATTTTATCAACGCATATTTGAATTTCTTTTATTTTCAGAGATGTGAGACTTTATCGGATTCGATGGACTACATTGACTTTTAAAAAGAGATGGTCTTCTAGGATGTTGTAAGGAATATTTCTTTTTAATTACAAACTTTTGGAGTTTTTAGAAATATTTTCTTACTGCCTTAGTCATGGTTATATCTGCTGGGTATATAGTCATGGGTATATCTGCTGGGTTATATGGGTACACACTGCTGCCAAAAGTACCGGAATTAGCCTAGTAGCACCCAGTATCCAACAATCACAGTACTGTCTGGACAAGCCGAAAAACCTCTGATAACGTTAGGATGCTTCTACCCACTATACTTTTTTTTTGGATAAAATCTTGCTAAAAGTATTTGCATCTTTATAGCCTAATGGTGAGGAGGACACAGCACTGCCAGAAGTGCTTCACCTTATATCTGAGAGAGCGGAGCCTCTGCATTGCTCTCTCCCTCTTTTGGCGATGTCAGAAGCTTATGATTGATCACATGCTTCCTGTATCACAGCAAGATCTTTAAACCTTTCATCCTACCAGAGAAGAAGTTGCAGCTATGACTGGGTATGAAGAGCTTTGTGTGTGTGAGTGGAGGGATGTAGCAGTGTTGAGTGTGTTCATGTGAGTAAATAGACAGTTGGGTATGGAAAGTATTGAGACCCCTTTACATTTTTCGGTCTTTGTTTCATGGCAGCCAATTGGTCTGGTCAAAAAAGTTATTTTTTGTTCATTCATGTACACTCTGCACCAGATCTTGAAAAAAAATTAGAAATGTAGATATTTTTGCTAATTTATTAAACAAGAAAAACTGAAATATTACAGGTTGCTGAGTATTTAGCCCCTTTACTCAGTATTGAGTACAAGCAGCTTTGGAGCTGGTGTAGCCATAAGTCTTCTTGGGAAGATGCAACAAGTTTTTCACCCCTGGATTTGAGGATCCTCTGCCTCTTCCTTGCAGATCTTCTCGAGTTCCCTCAGGTTGGATGGTGAACGTTGGTGGAAGCCATTTTGTAGTCTCTCCATAGATGCTCAATTGTGTTTAGGCCCAGGCTCTGGCTGGACCAGTCAGGAATGATCACAGAAATGTTCTGAAGCCCCTGCTTTGTTATTTTTGCTGTGTGCTTAGGGTCATTGACTTGTTGAAAGGTGAACCTTTGGCCCAGCCTGAGGTCCAGAGCTCTCTGGAAGAGGTCTTCAAGCAGGATATCTCCTTACTTGGCCGTATTAATTGTTCCTTTAATTACAACCAGTGGTCCTGTCCCTGCCCCCATAGCCTGATGCTGCCCCCACCATGTGTCCCTGCTGGGATTGTATTTGTCAGGTGATGTGCAGTACCTGGTTTTCTCCACACATGAGGCACATGAACCTTTCAGTGTGATTTGGGACACTAAGCCACCCACAGGTGTTTATGGATTGGTTGTTTAGTGTCCCAAATTGCCCTATATCTTTTCTCTCAGTGTCTCAGTCCGGAGGTCTTCTGGCTATGCAGCATTTCATTCCATTGATGGCGGCATAGTACATATACAGTAGGTTCAATGCCTGGCTCCTATAACCTGTTTAGTGTGTAGAATATGCATTATTACTAATTACACCATATAGGGCATTAAACTGATAACACTTATTCCATATTCAAAGGATAACAGTGAAAAGGGTCTGATGATCCCCTTGAAATATCCAATACAATTGGAGTGTTGATGCAGATGCCTGACCTCTGATCCACTGTCTTTTATGCAACTTACAGGAGGCAGTCCCATAGAAGTGCAGGTCTACGGTTCCTTTGACCCACCATATTCTGGCCGCACACCCTTCATCAACCTAAGAAATAATTTGGAGGCTACAAATGTCTCTCTCTTGCTGTACCTTTGTGGTCCTGTGTTGGATTAGAACCTAGAACAGCTTCAGATGAGCATATTCAGTCCATGGTATATGGACAATGGGGGTCACTTACCCGGTCCATTCGCGATCCAGCGGCGTGTTCTCTGCGGCGTAACTTTTTTTTTTTTAAATTCCCGAGTCCGTCTGGTTTTCTTACGGCCACGCCCCCCGATTTCCGTCGTGTGCAACCCAACTCCGATGCGACACAATCCGATCGCGTGCACCAAAATCCGGGGGGAATTCAGGGAAAATCGCCGCAAATCGGAAATATTCGTGTAACCCGTCAGAAAAACCGCGATTCGGGCCCTGAGTAAATGACCTCCAATATGTCAGCCGTATCTTCCAACAATCTGCAGGAATTCCCTCACAAACTCATAGTCATCTCTCCCAGTTTGGGTGCAACGTCCAGTCAAGGACTTCACCTTTATAGAGGTTCTACTGAAAGATCTACATAACAGATTTGTAAGATCCATAGTCTCCACAATCCTGGCACGATGGGCAGTGCGCTCATAAAACTAATATTTGTTTGCTTTAAGAAAAAAAAAATGTTTTTATTGAAACAAAAACCTGTTAAAGTTTGACACTCCCTGCCTGGTTTCATTTCTTGCATACACCTGTTGCTTTGTGTCATGCCCCCGTAGCATGCCCAAACCCATCTCTCTGAATGCAAAGCAAATGCATTTTCAGACTTAAATAAATATCCCAGAGATTAAAAAATGATAAACTGTTCCAATCATAGCAAATACTGTTTATAGGCACTGCCGCAGATGTATTTTCTCATGCCATAAAATATTACATTTTCTTCCAGTGTTGTTGAAGACGATGTCCAGGAACTAGAGTTGATGCTCTGTCTTCAGAATAGACCGTCTATGTTACTACCTGACCAAACTCTTTAACCATTTTTATTATCTGAGGACAACTTAACAGTAAAATTTGAATAGAGTCTATAAGGGGTGAACCTAAACTTTCCCATTCTGCCCCATACAATAATAGAAATTGTATAAACTTAACTATTTAAACTTATCATCAGAAATTGGCATAATAAACTATTATCAGTGTGTTGTATGATGCTAAACAGCTTCCCAGTCATGTTTCTTTCATAGTCCAGCATGGTAGCATCATGCAGAGAATCAACTTTAAAGGAAACCTGTCACCAGGGACCTAATTTTCACTAAAGACATGTTCCAAAAGCCCATTACAGCTGCATTGCACATATGCTGCTTTCTCCTAGTATTTACATTACAATATAATTGTGAGTTATAACTTACTTTGCACCCTGACAGAATCCTCTGTGTAGTCCTAGGGGTTTAAGCTTCAAACTGCTCAGCTCGCAACCCCCACCTTTGTGCTCCTGTACAGCTCCTCCCTCCCCCACTGATGTCAGATCACCAGTCTGTGAGCTCTGTGAAGGAGAATGGAGGAGCTGTATAGGAGCCACATTTTGTTTTTTTTAAATGCATCCAAACCAAAGCTCAACCCCTGGGACTACACAGAGCATTCCGTCAGGGTGCAAGGTAAGTTATAACACAAATGTTATTGTTATAACACACATTTTATTGTAAAGCAAATGCTTAGATAAGGCAGAAAGGCATATATGCACTGCAGGTTTGATGGGCTTCTGTAACCTGTCTTTAGTGAAAATGACAAGTGAGAAGTAAATTGTTTGCATAAAGTCAGGGAGGCAGAGAGTTCATCACTGAAGTAAAGCTCTCCTCACCACTGGAGCCTGATTAGAACATCCATTAGCCTTCCAGAGATGTGGTTATCAATGTCTCTGGGTGCAGGACCATCAATTACAGTGCAGGGGTTGTTCTGAGGCAGGGAAAGCTTGACTTCTATGTTAAATACTCCGCCTCCTTGACTTTATACAGACATTACATTACTTATTTCAAAGTTGATTCTCTGGGCCGTGAAAGAAACATGATCTAGAAGCTGTTAAGCTTCTTGACAACTTATTGGTAGTGGTTTATTACATCAATTGCCGATGACAGGTTCCCTTTAACGTCCTTGAATGTCTATTGTACCACAAGACTAAGAGTCACAAAAGACTGAATTTTATTTTTTTAAATAAAACTTTAAGACAAATAAGATGTAACTCTTCATTTGTCATCGTATGCATAATTACTCACATTTTAGAAAGAAATCTCATCTTCTGTTGATGGATTTCTTCCTATGTTTCATGCTTTGAATGTATACTGCTTCCTGCTGCGAATCGGCTGGGAGTCTGATTGACCTTAATACCCCTTGCAGCCAGGTTCATTAACACATGAATACCCACGGCTAGTATTAAGTCTTCATATGTAAATCAGACTAATTTAATGCTCAGGGGTTAATGAGCTGAGCTGAAGGGTGTATTAAGATACAGAATCCATCCACTTTAAAATCTACTCTATAATCTATTAAGGGAAAAAGATGAATTAATCTAAAAGCATCCCAGGTTCAACACAATCCACAACCCCACCAGATGCTACCAAGATGGTTTTTTAAGAAATTCTTGATATTGTGCCGGTAGGAAGTCTACATTATCCATAAAGTTATTATATTTGTCTTCCCTTTATCATTTACTGATGACAATAACAATGTCTCCCGTTACCCCTGAATTCCATATTCTATTAATAAACATTAAATATTTCATATATCCTTAACCTCTTCCTGTCGGACCCTACTGTATTTGTATTATTTTCCCCTTTTACCAACCATAACTTTGTTATTGTTCTGTTCAAGTTTGTGTCAGGGCTTATTTTTTGCCGGAGAAATTGCTACTGGTACTACAGGCAATCCCCCACTTAAGGATATTCAACTTACAGACGACCCCTAGTTAAAGAGGGACCCCTCTGCCCACTGTGACCTCTGGCGAAGCTCTGCTTTACTATAGTCCCAGACTGCACTGATCAGCTGTAAGGTGTCTATAATGAAGCTTTATTAATAATCTTTGGTCCAATTACAGCAAAAAACTTTGAAACTCCAATTGTCACTGGGGCAAAAAAATTTTTTTGTCTGGATCTACAATGATAAAATATACAGTTTCGACTTACATACAAATTCGAATTAAGAACAAACCTATGGACCCTATCTTGACCCTATCTTAATTTTCAAAAAGAGGAAAAAGGGGTACACTCACATTCCCTGGGCTGGTCTGTAACTTTGGATCCTCTTCAGTCCCGTGCTGCAAGAGAGTGCTCCAAAAATCACTCTCTGCCACTGTAACCTACACCTCTTATGCACAGGCTATGTGCGTTTTTTAATGGATTTCGAATAAAGTGATTTTTGGATTTTACCCACAAGTGCTCCGGTTTTTCCTTCAAACTCCTTTTGGATTTACCCTATCTTAATTTTGTTGCAAATAAAGATGAGCGGATATGAACTTCCCATTTGGGTTTTCCCCATGTGACTTATTGCTGGATTGTCTGCCGAACATCCAGTCTGTCAAATTTACACTTCTTGTTAAGAGCCATGGCTGTGATTGGCCAAGGAGACAACCCTGGCCAATCATAGCCAAGGCTAGTTGCTAGGGGCGTTAATTTGCCACATCTGCTATTCGATGGCCAATCCAGTAATATGTCTGGGTCTCACAAGGCGCACTTGAACCCGAGCGGGAGGTTCAGATCCGATCATCTTTACTTGCAACATAGTGGAAAGCTAAAATTTCTAGAATGGGGCACAGTTGAAAATTAAAATGTGTTCGTATTATCTTACCAGTATAATTGTACAGCGTTTATTGTGCAGTAAAATTGACTGATTACTTTTAGCCTATTGGTTAGTACAATTTTAGCAAGTTTATTTAGTTTTTATTGTGTTTTAAGGCCTGCAAAATAATATTAACATTTTTCAATACAAAAATTCTCATCGCAACAGATTGTAACCTTTTTAATTAGGAATGTATAATACATTAATCACTTTTTTTTTAAAGGCAAAATGAAAAAAAACCCTGCAATTTAGGCATTTTATGTTTTTTCACCCATTACAATGCTAACCATATTGGGTTTATATTTTTATGTCTTAGTAAATTGTTAATTTTTGGACATGGAGAATATAGTTATTATTTGCTTGTTTATTTATATATGTGTTTTAAACTTTGTAAATTTTTTAAAAATAAGTTTTCAACTTTTTAAAAATGATATCAAATGTGTATTTCCATGTGTTCAGGTCTGATCACTAATATATATTATATAATATATATATATATATATATATATATTACAGTCATATATATAGCGTTCCTTTACACCTGGCAAATGCAATAATTAAGAAAAGTACCTATAATCAATTTACTCCTATTGATCCAACAGTACTCTACCGATCCATATGTGCATATACAGCATGTGATAAGTGCAGCCAATCACTGTCCATTGCTGTCTTGCATTGTATACCACAGAGACCAGTGAATGGCGTATTTTCATGGGTTTTCTCCGGGTCCTCTAGTTTCCTCCCACACCCATGGGGACAGGGACTGATCTGGCAAGCTCTGTGCAGCGCTCTGCTATATAAATACATGAATTATTATTATGGCTGCAGCAATAACAAGATCATACTGGCACATCATCACTGCAGCCCAGTAGGCAAAATCTACTTAGAGGATGAGAGCAGCGGCACTGGAGTAGTTAAGTTACAGCTTCTTTGTTACATATAACACGTCTTTGATTAAGCACAATTTTAAGTATAAATCATTGAACCCTCTATAAATTCATTTCCTTGTAAAAAGAAAACAAAAAAAACAGGTCTAAAATGACAATACAAAACTGAGTAATGAGCCTTTCCCCACAAAATCTCATTCCCATTTCCCTTTTTTTTCTTTTACTTGTTCACCATCTTGATAATATATCTTATGTATTTGGTCAGTAAGAGACCTCGGGATCTATAAAGCTGCTTAAGTGTTGTCTCCGTGGAGACCCTAGGGACTTAGCCGGCTGCCTTTTAAACAAGAATGATTACTTAAATTGGAGTACCACAACACATCCTCAGGGAAAGTATAACTCATTCTGTAAGTATCATTTAGCTCTGAAACCAGTGCTAGTGTTTATACTGCTAATTAAATACATAATAATTGTTATGTTCATATTAGGTCGACTAGTAACGAACTGATAAAGCCAAAAATGTGTTAAACTAAAGTTGGGGCAAAATGAAGCCATTACATCATGGCTGCACTTATGGTAGCTTAACTGTGTTAGGCTATTGGTGTGAATGATAAGAGAGCTGTGGCCATGCAGCAATGATCAAAGCTCAGATTATGCACCAATGAAGTAGAGCTGTGGCCTAGTATTAATAAGGCAGAACTGTGGTTGCGCAGCAATGACAAACCACTATGATTATCTTTGCATAGCATAATTTGGCCACATTTAAATGATCAATTTGTAAGCAGAAAAGTAGAAGTCACGGATAGCAGCTGTAACAGAAATCAATGGTTCCCAAAATAATGTATTGCCTACAATAAACTCTATAGGAGTCTTGCTACCGTTTTCCAGATTAGAAAGTCCTACTTACTGTACTTATATCTACAAATATAACAGATTCTAGCCAGATGTAAACTTAACTTTAGACCACAGTTTTTGCAGTTTAGCCAAAAACATGCTAAGCCAATGGTATGGCAAAAGTGGATCAGGTATCAAGAAAGATTAGGAGGTAGTAGCAGGGAAAAAAGTATCATATATTTAGTTTTAATAACCTCCAGAGTGTCCCACGAGAGATCAGTTAGTTCAGTGATAAAAGTTGCCGGGGAAAGAGACAGCAGCATGGAGTTCTGGATGTGGGCAAGGTGAGTGACAAATATAGAAAGAAACAGAGGAAACATACATTTGTCCTTACAACAGATTGAATATGACAGTGTTCATTCACACGTAGTATTACCTACCACAGAGCATAAAGACCACCCGATCCAAGACGCCAAGGAAGAACAATACAAGTCCTTCCGTTTTACCTCATTTTGATTTACTCCTGTTCAGGACATGTAAATACAACTAAGAGAATCACGTCCAAATAACAGGAAGACAGAAGTTTTCTCAAGATCACTGTTGTTGTTTTTCACAGAATTTCCTAAAAAGTAAGAGAACTGTCAATCTGTGAAGCGACAAATGCGAGGATACGTTCACCGGGCAGTATTGGTGGCCCCTACTGTATTCCTTAAGTACAGAAACATCAAAAAAAAACGACAAATGAGTTTGATATGGAGGGTTGTGTGAAATATCTCAACAGGGGTTGACAGTTCGTAAATTAAGTCATCAATATTAGATTGGTGGGGTCAACACCTTAAGTCCCCATAGATAGCTGTCCTAGAAAGATTCCAGTACCTTAGTGATGGAGGGACCCGGAAACAGGCAGACCTGTCCACCTTGTGAAACACGGATAGCATACGCAGCCAGCATCCTCACTCCGAAGGCCTAAAGTGGTTCAGAATAATGGAAATTTGAGATGTAGATTCTCATTTATTAGGCGGGATAAAGCTCGCCTCAGTGGGTGAGCCCTGTTCCCCTCTTGTACTATTTCACCCATGTAAATATAGTTTTTTTATGAAAATAAAGCTTGAAGATTTGAAGAATGGTGATTGCCTTCATGCCCTCATTTTTCTTTTTTGATGTTTGTATAGGAGGATACTGAAGATAAAGCTTTGCACTTATTGAGAAGGTATTTGTATGGACATGATTATAATCATTCCAGGATAGTAGTGAAGGGAAGTACATGATAGTATCGCTTATCTAATCGATTTAGATCCGTTTACTATGGGGCACATTAGGAATTCTTTCATGAAATACAATAACTTTTTGGTTACATGACTTCATCATTGGAAAGTACCTATAAATGCACCTTACCCAGAGTCAAAATGCCTATAATAAAACACGTAGGTTTGTATACAAAACATAGAAACATGAATGACTATCTTATAGCCCATACAAGCGGTGAGAGCCTCCAAAAGTTAAGGTATCTTATTTTTTTTTTTTATTCTAAGTGAATATATCTAAAAAAGTGTGTATCGAGAAAGCAGAAAGTTGAATTTGAATAAGGGTAAATAACTGAGAGAAACTTAAAGGGAACCTGTACCAGGAGACCCATTTTTAGCATCTCCTCAGTCCCCACAGAGCATAGTACATCACTACCAAAGTGTTTTGTATTAAAAAATAGGTTTTAAAGAAAAAAGATATGTTATTTGTAACCTTTCATTAGCATCTGCTGTGTGACAAGGCATTCGTCCCTGGGGAGTGGCTGGAAAGGAGCATTACCCCCCCCCCCCCCTTGGGAAACTGCTCCTCTAGTGTCCTTTTCAAATATAAAATAAATCCCCTCACTCAGGAGGATTGGGTTGGTAGAGGAGCAGGGGACGTCGCTAAGTCAAGGATGATGGGTGTTTTCATGTATTGAAAAGGACACATGGGGAGCTGTCCCAAGGGTGGGGGGTAAAACTGCTCCTTTCCGCACTCAGGGGGATGAGTGCCTAGTCACACAGCAGATGCTAATGAAAGATGAAATATAACATATATTTTTTTCTGTAAAAATTTTTTTTTATACAAAAACACTTTGGCAGTGTATGTACTTGCTCTGTAGAGAACTGGGGAGTGTTAAAAATAGGTCTCCTGGTGACAGGTTCCCTTTAAAGAGGTTTAACTTTTCATGATAGGCACCAATCAGCTCAGCATAATGACACTACGGTCAGAGCCGAAGAAGCGTTCACCTGTAGTATCAATGTTGTCGGGTGCACTGCAGGAGGTGCTCTAAAATGGAATTGCAGAAGAACACCCACTACATTAGAGATGGAGGTGTTCTTCTGGTCTACACGTAGTGTAAATCAGCTGCTCGGTCGAGGTCAACAATCAACCATGCTGCACTTGAACAATGACCTATTCAAGATCTGTCTAATTCAGGTTGATGTCATTATCACAGGTCATCTAGGGCACACAATGGTTTAGTGGGATATACTTTGGTTGATTTCTTCACACAGCCAGCATCACTCACAACCTTCTTCCTGTGGGAGTGTTTAATGATGTAGCAGAGTCACACAAAGGCACTGTCTCACATCCTCCTTACACCTCCCTCAGAGGAATCTCTTCAGCTGGTTATTGTGTCAGTGAGTGAGGTGGTGGGTAGTTGACTGAATACTCCCTGCTCCCTTTACATGTCTCTAAGGTGCCTGTTAATCCCATGTATAAAGACATGGGGGGGGGCATGGTGACAGTTTTTAAAGTTTAATTTAGTGTCACTTTGGTTGGGGACCCTTATTTATGTATAGAGTGATGTCTGTACCAATCTATGGTCTCTATTTGCCAGGCAATATTATGAGCCTTGAGGCTTCATACACATCAAATGAAAGTCAGACAAATCTGCTGATTTTGATGGATTTGTGGACCACCCAACGAGTGTGGGTCCTTACATCAACCCACCCCCCCCCCACTTATGGAACATATTTAGCAAGATCAAAATCTAGCAACAAGCATTTAACTTGAAAATCCCAACCATGTTCTTAATATGATTACACCCAGGATCCCTTATTTTTACAACATTTTCATTCGCCTATGACTATGACTTTTCAGTATTTGAAAATGCCATAAGAGTGGGACTGAGAAATAGAAGTGAGAATATCCGTGTTTTGTGCGGTATCACTAGTTTTGTGAAAGGACATTAAAAATAATTGTGTAGCAGGCAGATCGGTGGCCATTATGCATTGTAGTCTGCACTCTCCGCGTTGATTAATAATTCTTACACAGATGACTGGGTATACTGTTAAAAACCAATTACTATTTCCTGCTCTGGGATTTCCTTCCTCCCCAAAAGAATGTAAATGTTCTTCAAGCTGAATGGTACCCAGAATATGGAATGCGGAGGGGTGATTATTCAGCTGCCAGTAGTCCAAAAATGTGTGGTTTACACCTCAAAAACAAAACAGGAAACAGCCATCAAGAAACAAAATAATCACATGTAGTACGACTCATTCAAATGGAGGGAGAACGTCAGTGATTTGCAGAATTATAGGACACGGTCTAATACAGGTTTCACATCCCGTCCTTCTCAGATGCCATTAGTGCCCTCCCCTCACATGGACGTAACTTGTACGTCCTAATGTACAGTGACTGTGCTCCCCTGGCCATTCAGTCACATCGGGGATGATCATGAAGGCACAGAGTCCATGTGATCCCTGGCAGGGATTGGCAGCCTGGGTTTCTGAGATCATAGCCGCACTCAGTGATGCCACTGGCAGTGTTGATACCGCACTGAAAGGAGGTAGGTGCCAATGGTTAGAGATCTCATTATGGCCTACCATCAATGATTAGGAACATCCAGTGATGACAGACATATAATTAATTATACCAAAACAATGGGGGGAATTCAATAAGAATGGCATTTTGAGGCAGTTTAAAGTCCCTTCCCTCGCAGGTGGTCAGGTGGCTGTATCACTAAGAGGTTCTGGTCTTTTAGTAATACAAGCTTAAACTCCGCCGGTTTGGACTTGTATCCAGATTGAAATGGCAGAGACTATAGCTATCGAGTGGCCCGGGATTTACAAGAAATCTATCAGCTCCAGATCACATATGAACTAACATATGGCCTTGTATATGAAGTGTCTTCTATATATACGAAATGTAAAGCGTTTATATATGTGGTGCAGTATAAAAGAAATCAACCACCCACCTCCGCTCCTCTTCATCTGATCTGGGCACGTCCTTGCTAAGCTTGGCATATGGGAATCACTAGAACTTATAATTAGCAGCCAGAGCAACAGGGACAAGATGTCCGGCGCTCCAGGCTGCTATTTATGCACACCCTCGCCGCCTCCCACCATGAGGGAGGGGAGGTGATGTCACGGAGCAAGGGGAGAGGGAAGTGTGTGGGCATGAATAATTAGCAGCCCGGAAGGTCGGACAACTTGGTCCCCACTTGTCTAAACCCTCCCCCTGCTCCTGCCTCGGCACTTCTCTTCCCTCTGTTGATGTAATCTCACTGCAGCACATAAAATTCCAGCACAGTGTTACAGTGTAAAGCCTTTGAATCTACAGCATGCAGGGGCTCTGGGAACTGCCCCAGTAGCTTTTCAGGCTCATAGCATGATTATAAAACTGATTTTAGAATGAAAGGAGGCCATGGATAACAAAATATGAGAAGATTACCACAGACACGGTGCCTGATCGGCTGTTAGAAACATATCCAAGTGCAATATTGTTCACCAAAACATCCCTTATAATTGATGAACTATTCTACAAGGTATGATGTACCAAGCATAGCTCTGTATGTAGAGGCTGAGAAAGGAAAGGAATTATTAAAAGGGTTATTCCAGGAATAAGCAAAATTATATTTAAATGGGTCATTAAAACTATAACCTAATATGTAATTGTCTATTTAAATTTTGCTCCCCTTAGCAGAAATTGTTGTGGACATACACTATAATGGAAAATAAAATGGACTGGCCTTTAATCAGTTATTGATTTCTCCCTGTGGAGAAGAGACAGGACAAAAGATGGCCGCTGGTCACTAGGAGCAGAGCATGAGAGGGAGGAGCTGTTACTGAAAACTTAGGGACCATGGAGTTGTAGTTGTAGACTGGCGCGCTCTTAGAGTAACTTCCCACTTTTAGAAGTGCATAAAATTTAGTGAATCATAAAGCAAACTATTTCGCTCCATTTGTGATTAATTACATTGAGTTGACACGAACTTTATAAAGCTGTACCGACTCCGAACGTGGGTGCTATTAGCGGGGGATGAGTTGAGCAGAATCCAGGGGGGGCCCTGAACTTCTAATTTTTGGGTCCACTCCACTCATAATAATTTGGGGCATCACTTGCTGCAGCATTGAAATCTAACCAGCCAAGGCCTATAACCGCATCTATTTTTTGGCAGGTCATAGTAATCCGGGAATGCCCAGGTCCACCTTGTTACCGAACGTGTGATGAGCAGTAAAAAACGTTGCATTTTTCATGCCTTTGCAGACCGGTTAAACTATGATATAAGTCATGATATTTCATCCAGTCTTTTCACCCTGATTTAATGCTTTCTTATGGAAGTAAACTTCACAAGTGCTTGTTAGCAATAAAGTGGGAGTCTAGCATTTAAAGCCATGCTTATTATATTTTTATTACAAATTGGGAACATGTGATTTAAGTTTCCCATTAGGAATGAAAGAATAAACACATCCCGTCCTCGCTTAGGCCACATCTGAAAACACAAACATCTCTCTCTTCTTTTAACAGTCTGTCACATTGTCTTAAGTGACTCGGCCGGTTTAGTTGGTTTTTTCTTATTACTCTCTTGTTGAGTCAATAACCATTAGGTTACCCCACCCGAAAATTCAGCTGAAGGTATGACCTCAATAACAAACAGCGTTTCAAAGCTTCACTATGTTTCATTGATAAGAGGGAGGTTATAGTGGGACAGTGTTGAAAATTATTATTATTATTGTCAATATATCATATAAAAGGTAATGCCTCCGATTATTCCTTCACAATACAGAACCTACCATCAGACTGGTGGGAATTAAACAAGCATAGGAGGGAATGAATTACCATATTTTTTAAATATTAATGAAATGTAATATTTTTCTAGCATGTTAATGTTATTGGGGGACTGTACTGGGCAAAAGTTTTAGGCAGTTGTGGAAAAAAATTCCGCAAAGTAAGAATACCTCCAAACAGACATGAAGGAACTAAGAGAAATCTACATGAACTCTAGATTTTTGGATAGACTAAAAATCAATCCTGAAAGTGTGAAATCACCCGCCCCTAGAACGCTGATCTAACATAATTTGTACAACAGTGTCAAATTTGAGGACCTTGTGTAATGGTCCCGGCTTGTTGACTTCTGCCCCATACTCACCTTTCCCTACTCAAAAGCAGACAGCAGTTTTTTCATATTCCGTGTGCGGCAGCAATCAACGCTGGCTGTGAAGGCAGTAGACAGTGACATCATCACGTTGCCAACTTCAGAGCGGCACATACGAGTGCACACAGGAGAAAGAACAACACAGCTGCTGTTTGGTGGAGCATGGAAATGATATTTCAATATTTGTTGTTTTTCAAGGAGGACAGGGGACTCTACAACAAGGCCTCTGGCTATTGGCTGCTGTGTGGGGAGCACTATTACTTGGTGCTGTGTGAGGGTAACTATGACTATTGGCTGCTGTTTGAGGGCACTATGACTAATGACTGCTGCTTGAGGGCACTATGACTAATGACTGCTCTGGGGACATACTTGCCATGCCGGTGTCTCTGATTTTTGAACAAAATGCTGAAACTTTGTTTGCCCTGAATTGGCTGATTTAATGGTACAACTGTATTCACTGTTACACTGAAGCTGTGTAACTATTTACCAGCTTCAGTAGATACATTATTATAGTAATAAAATGACATACAGCCATTTAAGGCAACCGCAAGACTGAAGTGGCCCCTGTGAAAATGGATTTGAAGCCCTCATCTAGTGTGTCTAGAAACAGAACGATTGAAGGAGATTTGGGCAAGCCTACAACCCTATAGGGCTACGTTCACATCTGCTTGTCCATATGTTGTAAGGACACTTCTGGAGAATTCCCTGTTCGTCTTTACAACTATGAGACGATACTATGCAGGATTGCCTCCTGGTGCCTCCTCCTCTGACCTGACTACAGTTAGCCACTGTTGGCCTTATATGGGCAGTAACTTGTGGCTCCTCCCTGAGCGGCCCCTTCCCTCATAGACTTCATTGGCCTCCACTGAGAGCACACATCGCTCAACAGGAGCTAAAGTGTGTCTTGCTGCTTCTTCTGTAATGCTAGAGATGCGTGAGATTTGATTCTTTGAAAATGTTTCTAAACATTTGTTCTGGCCTGAATCGAATTGGTCCAAACTGAATGTCGCTCCAAACGTTCTGGAAATTGGTATATAACTGCGATCAAAAAAAAAGTCCATATTGTTTTGTTATTTTGCAAATTTTGCCTAAATAAATGAGACTATATAGGTGTTTTTTTATAATAAACTACAAAAAAAAAGTCTGTGATTTAGAGGACTAGAGGGGGTTAAATACCAATTTCTGGGACAATCGGAGCAACATTGGTTTTTCTCCGAAGCAAATCGGTGCCAGAAAAAACCTGTAGATTTGTATTGAATCAACCATTGATTTGCTCTTAATTCCGTCAATCTGAATTCCTGATCGTGAATAGTTTTTCGGTCTTTGTATTTTTATAAACATTAAAAATATTTGACAAAACCAGAAGAGGATCCTACACAGAAAAAAAAAAAACATCTGAGAAGATTTTGCTCTCGCTTTTGGATATACTTCTGGATTTATCTCCAAATACTGATGCAAATATCTACAAGAATATGAAGTGTATAATTTGTATCTAAAAGAAAAAACACCACTTTGCAGGGTTTTTTTTTTTTATAATGGAAGGTTCCTGAATGTATTGATGACAAAGATGTGTTACACATTTCACTCCACATACTAACATAGCATTTACAAGGTGTAAAGGTCAGCATCAATGAGAAAAATACAGTAGCTTTACCATATGGCCCCAGAAATCACCGGCTATTCATCACCAAATCACATTTACTATCCATAGTGCGATCACAGAGGTTGACGACAATACTGTACACAGTTATATTTGCCTTAACGGAGAGAATATCTACCGTAGGAATTATACAGAACTATTTTAATAAGTCATAGAAGATAAATAAAAACAAAAAAAAAATTAAAAAATTAGAAAATAAATCAATATAATTTTTTCTAATTATTAAACAATAAAACAGTAAGTAATTATGGGTAGTAATTTCTTTTACATGCATAGTTTCAGTTGAAAGCGCCAGATCCACGGTCTCTATGACAATGTACGTTGCACCAGGTACGTTATAAGGCTCTTCAGGTACAAGAAGAATCCTAAGCACTGACGACGATCTTGAAAATCTCCCAATCTTATCTATACAACAAGGTACAGTCCATCTAGGTGTTTTGGAATCTCTTGCCTTAGCTTGATCTTATAAGACAAACTATTAAAATGCAAGCATGGATAAATCAGGGACACTTACGCTAATAGATCCAGGTAATGTGACTGTGGTAATCTCTTATATTTGTATCCGTGGCCTCCTTCCTTCTAAAGTCAAATGGTAAAATTTGCTAATGAGCTGAAGGGGCTCTACCAGAGCTCTCCATGCTACAGCTTCACAGCACTTCCCCTCCATATCGTTAAACTAAAAATGAGATTACATCAGGCAGAGGGAGGGTGAAGTGCTAAGGGGCAAGGAGGAGGGGTGAGATGTGCCCCCTGGTTTACAGGCTGTAATAGGAATCCATGGGGGTTGAGGTGGCTGTATCTAATGATCATGGAGGGCCCGCGGGGTGGTTTAAAAATACTCATGAGGAGGCTGTGTATAAAATACCATGGGGGGCTGTATATAAATAGCCATGAGGGGGATAAAAATACTCATGAGGGGGCTGTATATAAATACCAATCAGGGGCGTATATCAACTAACCATGAGGGGTGATATAAAATAGCCATGAGGGGGCTGTATGTAAAAATAGCCATGAGGGGGCTTGATAAAATACTCATGAGGGGGCTGTAATAAAATACCAATGAGGGGCGTGTATATAAAAATAACCATGAGGGGCTGTATATAAAATAACCATGAGGGGGATGTATATAAAATACCCATGAGGGGGCTGTATATAAAATAACCATGAGGGGGCTGAATATAAATCACATGAGGGGACTGTGTATAAAATACCCATGAGGGGCTGTATATAAAATACCAATGAGGGGGCTGTATATAAAATACCCCATGAGGCGGCTGTATATAAAATAACCATGAGGGGGCGTATATAAAATAACCATGGGGGCTGTATATAAATTACATGGGAGGCTGTAATAAAATAAAACATGAGGGGTCTGTATATAAAATAACCATGAGGGGGCTGTATAAAAATAACCATGAGGGGGTGATATAAATACTAGAGAGAGGACATGCTCGTCGAGCTTGATGCTCGGTCGAGCATTAGGGTACTCGAAACTGTGCTCGTTACTCGGACGAATACTTCGCCCGCTCGAGAAAATGGCAGCTCCCGCCGTTTTGCGTTTTTGGCGGCCAGAACAGAGCCAATCAACAACCAGGAGACTCTGCACTCCACCCAGCATGACGTGGTACCCTTTACACGTCGATAGCAGATGGTTGGCTGGCCAGATCAGTGACCCTGATAGACTAGAGCGCCGCGCGCTGCTCGGATCATTCTGTCTCTGGATGCCGCTAGGGAGAGAGATGCTGCTGCTAGGGTAAAGGTTGAAGGATAGGGTTCTATATTGTATGTTAGGCAGGAGTGATTCTCACAGAACCCAAAGCCCTTCTTAGGGCTACAATAACGTTCTAACGTTTTTTGCTTAATTTGGCATGTCTTATTACATCTTTGTGAGGAATTAGAGGGGGGGACTGTAATGTACAATCTGCTCAGCTCCTCCTGCTCTATGACATGCTCCCTACAGATAGGATACTAAGTATAATCCACTCAGCTCCTCCTGCTCTATAACATGCTGCCTGCAGATAGGACACTATGTACAATCTGCTCAGCTCCTCCTGCTCTATGACATGCTCCCTACAGATAGGATACTAAGTATAATCCACTCAGCTCCTCCTGCTCTATAACATGCTGCCTGCAGATACGACACCATGTACAATCTGCTCAGCTCCTCCTGCTCTATAACATGCTGCCTGCATATATGATATTAGGTGCCGTCCGCTCAGCTCCTCCTGCTTTATAATATGCTGTCAGCATATATGATATTACTTAGGTACAATCTGCTCTATTTCATGCTGCCTGCATATAAGATATTAGGTACAATTTGCACAGCCCCTGATGCTCTATAACATGCTGCCTGCATATAGGACACTATGTACAATCTGCGGAGCCCCTCCTGCTCTATAACATGCTCCAGTTGTTCCCTATACCTCACAATGTGCACATTATTAATAGGTGTTCAGATGACCCATATGAGAGTCTTTTCTTACAAGCGAAGCCATGGTGTTCAGTTACATGAATATTGCTGATGGGGCATAACCATCACATGTCAGACTTAGCATAAACCGCTTTCTGGTCATATTTTATATCTGTTTTAACACATTTTACCAGTGTGGTTCAGTTTTGCTAAAAGTGTAGATGTGCAGACAACACAAAGTTCTGTGTATTGTATCTTGTTGTCTTTTTTGTGAACTAAGGAAAAAAAGTTGGATTGTTGTGTAGAAATTGCGTTTTTAGGCCGTTTTTGGGCCGTTTTTACTTTGCGTTTTCAGATTGTAAAAAAACGCAGGCGTTTTTGACCAGTTTGAATTAAGATAATTGGTCAAACCTGTCAAAAACGCATGCGTTTTTTACGATCTTAAAACGCAATTCCGAGAAAAGATTCCGTATTCCACGGCTATGGAACGGTACGGTGTCGCACGTGTGCTGCAACGTACCACTCCATTCGGCAGCGTGCGCCTATTGCTGGCCTATGGAGGACGTACATCCCCTATAGCCGTGTGAATGCAGCCAGGCTGTATTCAGACGAATGTGGCCCAATTACATTCCCAAAAATCTGACTGTTTTTCATTCAAGTTACAGCCCACATTGCACAGGGATGGGAAATATGCTTGTCTGAACATGCCTTTACACATGTCTGAACAGCTCCTTAATGATGTAATCCTGCTATACATTATAGGTGTGCAGTGACCTTGCTCGGTGCAATAAAACTCGATGCTAAAAATAATCTACATACACACCTTAAAGGGGTTGTCCGGGGTTATAAAACTTCAAGTAAATGCAACTCATGCTCCCCAGTAGATAGGTAGTCACAGCACATGCTCCCCAGTAGATAGGTAGTCACAGCAAAAAAAAAAATTAATATAAAGTTACCAGCGCTCTCTGCAGCCAGCTCCTCATTGTTCCCACGCTCTTCTCTTTAACCCAGTCTTAGACGAAGACAGCGATGGCCAAAGGACATCGTACAAAGGACGTAGGCAGCGGTAACATTGCTGCCTGTGTCCAGTGATCAGTCTAAGAGGAACACAGCAGCCATCACTATTTATTAAAGATCACTATTTATTAAAGATTAAAGAGAGCCAGATGCAGCCAACAAAAGAGCCACATCTGGCTCCCAAGCCATAGGTTCCCTACCCCTGTGCTAGAGTCTATTTCCTGGCAGATAATGCAGAGTGGGCCCCAGATTAATTTTCTCTGGTGGGCCTAAGGAAACCCAGTCTGACACTGATCCTAATTATTACCACTGGAACACCGTATCCATGTTATTTTCACAACTTGCTCAACCAAAGCCAACTGGTTTCCAAGTCAAATTGGAGATGTTTATTCTGGAGATTGTTAAGAATGTTTCCATATTTCCGTTATTTCAGGTTCACTTATTCCAAGAGTCTATTAGAGAGACTGTTCTACAAATTTTTGATGCAGACACTTTTAAGAGAGGTATCTATTATCTTTGCTTCTGTCTAGTGTTAGGTTAGGTCACATCTCATGAGGTTCGCATCTCCTACGCTGAGCTTATACGCTGTGAAAGGTCCGAGCGCATACGGTGAGCTTACCCATAAAGGGACATATACCAAAATAGTGTAAACTCCACTATGTACGGTTGTTTAGTGTGCAGAGGGAACCAGATTCATGAATTTTCAGGACTAAAAGCTTGTTGCCATTTGAAAGATTCTTATATTTAATATGACACCAGCAGAATGTTTCTAGGTGCTATATAACTGAGTATAGAGGCGTTTGAAAGAACGGTCTCCCAGCAGCCTCTAAAAACGACTCATCTCAGTTAAAAAGTGGTTCTTCCTCAGGAAGCACCACCTGCAGCATCAGGGGAACAGTCACCTGCTACAGAACAGGACCTGACACTTAAAATAATGGGGCACATTTACTTACCTGGTCCCTGCGCGATCCCCGAGGTGCGTTGTCTGCTGGAATCCACGATTCATGAAGATCGTGCTCCTGAGTTCCTGCACGTGTCGCTTCCCCGTTGAGGTCCGCCGGAGTTTACCATCTTCCTCCCAGTGTATGTAAGTGCATGAAAAATGTAGAAATTGAAAACAATCACATATTAATACTATGAACAAAATATACATTTCTTAACATAAGTTGCTGCAACTAGAGGTGTGCCACAACAATCTATTTACCAGCCCATGCTTCACAACTGAATAGACTTTGTCCCATGTGGATTAACTTCGAGCACGTTCCTCCACTTCTTTGGGTAATTACCATATAAACACACACGAATCAGCTCTAAGATATAAAGTCATCTTTGCGTGTTTTAAAACTATCGAAACTTTATTTCTTATATCCAATACAGTGAATTCACTCGCGAGTCAAACATGACAAGTCAAAGATAAATCGCTCACCGCGTTTTCGTAGACTAGAAAAAAAAAAAAAAAATTCGTAAAACATCAATACAAAAACTAAAACAAAAAAAAAAAAAAAATACTTTCATGGCTAATTCCATGGGAGTGTCTCCCCGAAACGCCGTAGGGAATTTGATCTTTTGACGGTCCATGTGACTGCCCATAGTATGACCAAATAAAGTTGCGATATTTTATACAACGTAACTGAGGTATCATCCATTAAGATATAGAACTAAGCGGGCTTAGGTCCAGTGTACCGATATTATCACACTATGGCGGTATCTATTAGCTAACATGTCTACAGTGGAACGTATAAGTCAACTGTGTGGAAACTGGCGGAGATGAGTATTGCGTGATTGTAAATATCTGCACTGGCACAAAATGCTTGGTGTTGTAAAACCAAGTTGAAGCCGAGGACGTGGATATCTGGACGAACCCTCAACTTGTTCTGAACCGAGAATTTCACCCAAAACCATCTAGAAACACCGCCACCTCTTTGAAAGCTTTTTGCTTATACACAACACTTGCCTAAATACGGTAGCTGAAGAATAGGTCTGGGAAAAAAATAAGGTACTGGCATCGTCGTGTTTACATAACTTGTTGTCCAACCCAAGTTGATAGCACAATTACCAAAAAAATAGCAAAATATGTTGGCCCCAATCTCCCTTCCATTCCATCCATGAGCCTACAGCATATTCTCAACTTCCTGAATCCGTGTCCTATGCTGCATAAACCCAATAACTAGGGTAATGATTGACTAGGTTGATGTTTTCTAACTCCCTATTGGCCGACCAAGATGTAATGGGACAAGGTAGGTATCACGAAACTTCCCGATCGCACCAATATCTGCAGAGGTCTGGTCACCTTCCATTTATTCCTGTAAACTTGAAGCCTTGCTGGTCTGCCATCAGTTCAAGCCTTTATGTATTGCAGGCCTTTCATGGCTTGTGTTGGAAGGTTTCTGTGCCTGCAATAGAGGACATGTTCACCAGATTTTGACACCGTGACTACCAACTTTGCTGATAAAAGGTTACAAGTGCTCCCCATATGACCCAAAATATGCTCCAATGAGGCACTGTACCTTATTACAGACGTTTTTCGATTTGCAAATTAGCTTTTGTGACACATGTCTGTTATCTGTCACTCTACTCTCTGTCAGGCTGACAGTGAACCCGCCCCATTATGTGACTGACAGCTCGTGTCTCTTCACATCACTACCCTGCCTCCTTGTTATTAGGGACCGTCTTGTAATATTCAACTACAGACATATAACCTCTATGTACAGATGGGAAAATTGTGTCAGTCTTTTACACGGTGCCTTTGTTATATTCATAACATGTGACCATGAAATCATTGCACGTCCTCAGCCTCTAAGAATAGCAAACTGTACATCATGTATGTGAGTACTGAAATCACAGCACCTCCATGGAGGATGGAGATGGGGAGTAGAAGGTCCATGGATGGCTGCTGTGACTTCATGTGGTCAGATACAGCATGGGGTCAGTTTGTATCTTAAGAGGCTAACGGACCTGAGATGATGTGAACTCTGGTACATGACATGAACTGTGACCAGTAAGGAGGCATAAGGCATGTGGATTAGATAGGAGGGGCGGTCCGAGCAGGACGCTAGGTAATATAAGATAAAAGGTGATTTATAGTGGATGTAGCGAAACACATTTTTAGCTTAAAGAAGGGGGCAGTTAGAGCTCTTTAGGAACCTGTCATTGGCTGTATATGTGCAAATACGGTGACAGGTTCCCTTTAGGTCAAGAGACCATTTATAATTCAATTAGTCTAAAGCCATTTCCCGGATTCAAAAGCATTTTGGATTTTAGGATAGGCCGTCTATACTTGGAACCTCGAATGAGGTTTTGCACTTTCATGGCTGTTCGATTCCCTTCGATGGAACTGCTGGAGTATGGTAGATGAGTAAATGGCACTGAGCAAAGTGGGACCCAGAGCAATGTGGGACATTGAGCCAGAGAGGGTTCTGCTTCAGCCAGTCCGTGGCCTTCAGGAACGTCATTCATGAACATGAGCAATGTCACATGGTCTGGGGTAGCCACTGAGTGGCCCATAGCAAGTACTAATACCCCAGTCATATCGGTCGATCTTCACTGCCAAAGACCGAGAGATAATTGCAATCCGGGAACTGGGAGAAGGACCATGTAAAGACATATTTGGTCTCCTACTCCAGTCCCCCAATGGTTTGTGTCCAAACTTAACGCCACTGGGAATACATTGGTAGCTAGAGGTTGTCACCATGCAAGCAGTCGGGAGCAATATTTTGGTACAACCCACATGATGATTTGGCTTTTGTTCTGAGGCCAAGCCGGTGTTAAGCTGTTCAGGGCACTAATGCGAAAGTAGAGCCCCTTGTTCAAAGGATGGGGGGGGGGGGGGTTAAAAATTAAAATGTAATAAAAATTCACTTTATATTTGTAAAAATACCTTATATATCCTTATAAATCTGAAATGGATTTATAGCTTTGTATGATCCATCTTGTCCAGATACTTACCTCTAGCACACGACATATAATACAAGAGCGCTGCTGTTATCTCGAAAATTATTTTTCATTAAATTCTCCCGATTAGTTTGATCTCTTCTTTTACCTATCTGACAGGTCTGCTAAATTATCTGATAATGACATGTAATTTGCTGGCTCGCCTGTACAATTCAGCACTGCTAAGTTCTAGTATTAACAGTCATATCCGTCCATTATAATGGCAGGAAATTCTTAATTTGAAACGTGCGGATAAATATTCCCGGAAAAAAAAAATGTCATGCATTACATTTACTAGATGATATTGACATATCTTGCTCTTTTGGGTCAATTTGAAATGGCTTGTGTTAAGTTTACTTGGCTGCAGAGCCCATGGCTGCACCGAGCCAGAGTTCATTAGTCGCTAGCTGCTGCCTTTAATAGGGGCCGGATTTACTTGCTCATAACATATTCTGCGCAATTAAGATGTTACTCCAGATGGAGATTAGCGATGGTTCAGTAACTAATTTAATTACATAAGGATGAGGACTGAAAAAAACAAGATAAAAAATAAATTATGGAATATGAGGTATGGCGTGAGTGTTACATCACACTTCTTCCCTTTTTTATATTTATTACATTTTTTTATAGTAGTTTATTTGAACTTTATTAACAACCTTGTCCAACAAAATCAGGATCCAATGGAGCCTGAAAATATTAGGAAATAGTGTATTTACCAGCATTTGGGTTTAAAATATTGAAACCTATTGATAAAAAAAAAAATGGATTTGTTAAATTGATGTTCCCGTCGAGATTAGTGCTTATTAGGAATTGGAAACTCATTTAATATCCTCACATAGTATGAATGTAGACACCTGGTTACAAAGATAAGTCTATATGAAATTGCACTCTTAACACAGTATATGGATGTAGTCATTCTAAACGTTTATGGGAGCAATGGAGGGGTTGAAGGAAGGGAAAAGGGGAAACATAAGGGAAGGAGAAAGGTAAATTGTAGGGCAGATTTATTTAGAAGTGTCAGAGGTCAAAACTGTGTAGTTTCTCATGGCAACCAATCAGAGCTCAGCTTTCATTTCCGACAGCAGTTTATAAAATGAAACCTGAGCTTTGATTGGTTTTAGAACAGTTTTACCTCAGGCACTAAATATATATATTATATATGTGGTGGTGTGTGTGATATGTATTGTATAATGTAGTATCTCCTTCTCTTTCTCTCTCTCTCTCTCTCTCTCCCTTTTCTCCTCAAAGTTCAAGGATTTCACGTGTGTGTATGTGATTAAAATTTGGAATAAAGTTATTAAAAAAAACACCTGGCAGCTCCATTTTTCACTGTTTCAAACAGCTCAAAAGAACAGAACAGGAAGTAAACAGCTCCATTCTCTGTGTTTGTGGCCACACCAGGTTAACTGCAGATGATCAACTGAATAAGGATGATGATAATATCTGGTCAAACTACTCCTATGATTGTATTTCAGTATTGGATTTGTAGGGGTTTACATATTATACTGGGGGTTCAGCAGTTGATAAACACAATGGGGCACATTTACTAAGGGTCCGCAGCCGGCAATCCGTGGGTTTTTCCCAATATTTCCGTTTTGCGCTATATTTCACGGAATTGTGGCGCACGCGATCGATTTTGGCGCATCTTTGGCGCGACTTACACGCGACAGAAACCGGGTGCGTGGCCACCGGACAACACGAAGGATTCGGAAGAAAAACCGCGGGATTTAAAAAAGCCCTTGTGTCGCAAGATCAAGCACTCACTACACCAGAAAAAAAAACTCTGCGGACCTCGGCGCAGCAGCAACCACCTGTGAATATGCGGCGCATGGACCTTAGTGACTCCCGCCGGAACCGAATCCAGCGCAGAGAACGCGCCGCTGGATCGGGAATGACCGGGTAGTAAATCTGCCCCAATATGGTACAGAAAGCAGACAGCTCCATTCTTGTGTGTATGGTTCAGACTGGGTTACTGCAGATCTTTGAAGCTGTGGTGACTCGGATCAGCCGCTACACGTATAATGGAGCAGTCTGCTTCCTGTTCCAATCTCTGTTTATCATCTGACCCAAGAACAATGATCATAGGGAGCTGACTGAATTTTTTTTTTATAAAAATCATGAAATCTGTTCGAATTTGAAACAAATGTCATAAATAATCAAGTCAAATTTATATAGAGAGCAACATTATGATGTCCTTTTTCGTCTGGATCAACAAGGAAAGAGCTGGGTTCATACCATGCAATGACTGCAAGAAGGTGGCCTTGAAGGAAATCTACCACCAGGATGAAGGATTGTAAACCAAGCACACTGACATATGGTGTGTTGCCCACTCCGGCGCAGCTGCTTTCTGTAGCTTGAATGCCTTTGTTTTTTAAGAAAAGAGGTTTTAAAAATTATGTAGATGAGCCTTTGGGGCTCCAAGGACATCTATAGAGCCTGGAGCCCCGAGGTCCATTGCATACTTTCTGAAACCTTTTTATTGTAAAAACAAGGCCTAAGAGCTAAAAGAAAAGCTGAACCTGCCAGAGAGGGCACTCGCCAATATGTCAGTGTGTGTGGTTTACAATTCTATTCCTGGTGGTAGATTTCCTTTAACACCTCACTTAAAACATAATGGCTAATAATACTGTACTCACCCAAATGTGGGGGTTTACAAGTCTTGTATTAGGAACTAGGATACTATTTGGTCGCACCTCTTCATGGGGGCTATGTTACCACCCCTGATGGTTCCACATTGTTCACCTGTTCCTCCTTTCCCCATGTCTCAGAAGAAGTCCATAAGAATAGAAAGATTTTTTCAATCTTCTATAAATATGAAATAATTAGAATTGTCTACCGGGAACTGAATAAATAGCAATTCCCAAGCATACTTTTCTTATTAGATTTGATTCTTTATGAGTGGGAGTGAATCACAAATAGAGAAAGGCAGCAGCGGGGAAATTAAGTTCCTGTTGTTGGGAGTCTGTCAGTTCAGCAGAATACATGCTATGGTCTTGTAGAAGCCTCATTCTGCCAGGAGAAAGCTGTGAGTTGTCATAGAGCAGCTGTACTATACTGATAATAGGAGCAATTCCAGAGGAAAACATTACCGGGGTGTTAATCAAATAATTTTGATGGATAGCTCTAGGATATGGCTTTTTAGGATTTTTAGACAGCGTTTTAATCAGCAGCATGTAACAGAACAGAAGGAGCAAGCAATTGTACATCTGTCTTATCTGCAGGCAGATGTATAGAGCGGATGAGCTGTAGCAAATTGTATATAGTGTCCTATCTGCAGTCAGCATGTTATAGAGCAGGAGGAGCTGAGCAGATTGTACATAGTGTCCTATCTGCAGGCAGCATGTTATAGAGCAGGATGAGCTGAGCCAATTGTATATAGTGTCCTATCTGCAGTCAGCATTTATAGAGCAGGAGGAGCTGAGCAGATTGTACAATGGTCCTATCTGCAGAGCATGTTTAGAGCAGGATGAGTGAGCAATTGTATATAGGTCCTATCTGCAGTCAGCATGTTATAGAGCAGGAGGAGCTGAGCAGATTGTACATAGTGTCCTATCTGCAGGCAGCAAGTTATAGAGCAGGAGGAGCTGAGCAGATTGTACATTCATAATGCCCTCTCTGCATGCAGCATGTTATAGAGCAGGAGGAGCTGAGCAATTGTATATAGTGTCCTATCTGCAGTCAGTATGTTAGAGCAGAAGGAACTGAGCAGATTGTACATTGTGTCCTATCTGCAGGTAGCATGTTATGAGCAGGAGGAGCTGAGCAGATTGTACATAGTGTTCTATCTTCAGGCATAATGTTATACATAGCAGGAGCTGGGGGCAGACATTGTGGCAGATTTATCAAGCAGTCTGAAAGTCAGAATTTCCAATTGCCCATGGCGACCAATCACAGCTACCCTTTAAAATATCATGAGCACTGGTGAAATAAAGCTGAGCTGTGATTGGTTGCCATGGGCAACTGGAAATATTCTGACTTCAGACTGCTTTGATAAATCTCACGGGGCAGACATTATGTTATAGTGCACGAGGTGTCCTATTTGAAGGCAACATGTTATAGTTGATAAGAACATAGTTGTAAACTAAGCAGGAGGTGCTAAGCAGATTGTACAGTGTCCTGTCTGCAGACAGGTTCTTATAGAGCAGGAGGAACTTAGCAGATTGTACATGGTGTCCTTTCTGTAGGTAGCATGTTATAGAGCAGGAGAAGCTGAGCAGATTGTACACAGTGTCCTATCTGCAGTCAGCATGTTATAAAGCAGGATGAACTGAGCAGATTGTACATAGTGTCCGATCTGCGGTCAGTATGTTATACAGCAGGAGGAGCCAAACAGATTGTACATAGTGTCCTATCTGCAGGCAGCATGTTACAGAGCAGGAGGACCTGAGCAGATTGTACATAGTGTCCAATCTGTGGTCAGTATGTTATACAGCAGGAGGAGCCAAGAATTGTACACAGTGTCCTACCTGCATGCAGCATGTTATAGATCAGGAGGACCTGAGCAGATTGGAAATAGTGTCTTATCTGCAGGTAGCTAGCATGTTACAGAGCAGGAGGAGCTCAGCAGATTGTACCAGTGCCCTACCTGCTGCCACATGTTTCAGAGCAGGAGGACTAGCAGATTGGAAATAGTGTCTTATCTGCAGGTAGCATGTTATAGAGCAGGACGGAGCTCAGCAGATCATAAATAATGTCCTAACTGCAGCCCAGGATACTGTAGATGCAGGTTAAGAATAATTTGATATTGATCATATGAGTGGTAACACTACAAGCCTTGCCGCGCTGGGTCCTGGGTTCAAGTCCCACCCAAAAAATGTAGAAATTGAATAAACAATCACATATTAATATAGAACAAAATATACATTTCTTAAACCATAAGTTGCTGCAACTAGAGGTGTGCCACAACATATTCCAGCCAGCTTCACACTGAAGTATACGTGTTCCATGTGGATTAACTCGAGCACGTTCTCCACTTCTTTGGAGTAATTACCATATAACACACACGATCCAGCTCTAAGATATAAGTCATCTTGCGATTTTTAAAACTATCGAAACTTATTTCTTATATCCAATACAGTGAATTCACTCGCGAGTCAACATGACAAGTCAAAGATAATCGGCTACACTGCGTTTCGGGAGACTCAGAAAAAAAAAATTGCTAAAAACATACAAAATAAACAAAAACTACAAAAAAAAAAAAAAAATACCTTCATGGCTAATTCCATGGAGTGTCTACCCGAAACGCGTAGGCGATTTATCTTTGACGCCTGTGCTGCACCTGTTAGACAAATAAAGGTTCATATTTTATCACAACGTAACTGTAGGTTCTCCATAAGATATAGAACTAGAGCGGGCTTAGTCCATTACCATATTATCACACTATGGCGAGTATCATTAGCTTAACATGACTAAGTGGAACGTATAATGAACTGTGGTGAAACTGGCGGAGTGAGTATTGGTTGAATTGTAAATATCTGCATGACAAAATGCTTGGGTTGTAAACAGTGAGCCGAGGACGTGGACGGACGAACCTCAACTTGTTCTGAACCAGATTTCACCCAAAACCACCTAGAACACCGGCACCTCTTTGAAGTTTTTGTTATTACACACACTTGCCTGAAATACGGTAGTTTGAAGAATGGTGGGAAAAAATAGGTATGGGACATCGTCTAGTTTACATAACTTGTTTCCAACCCAAGTTGATAGCACAATTACCCAAATAAAATAGCAAAATATGTTGGCCCAATTCCCTCTCATGTCCCATCCTGAAGCCACAGCATATTCTCAACTTCCTGAATCCGGTCCTGTGCATAACCCAATAACTAGGTAATGATTGACTATGGTTGATGTTTTCTAACTCACCTATGGCCGACCAAGATGTAATGGGACAGGTAGGCATCAGATATTCCCGATCTCACATATATCTGCAGAGTCGTACACCTTCCATTTCTCCTTGTAAATTGAAGCCTTGTGGTCTGCCATCAGTTCAAGCCTTTATGTATTGCAGGCCTTTCATGGCTTGTGTTGGAAGGTTTCTGTGCCTGCAATAGAGGACATGTTCACCAGATTTTGACACCGTGACTACCAACTTGTGCTGATAAAAGGTTACAAGTGCTCCCCATATGACCCAAAATATGCTTCCAATGAGGCACTGTACCTTATTACAGACGTTTTTCGATTTGCAAATTAGCTTTTGTGACACATGTCTGTTATCTGTCACTCTACTCTCTGTCAGGCTGACAGTGAACCCGCCCCATTATGTGACTGACAGCTCGGTGTCTCTTCACATCACTACCCTGCCTCCTTGTTATTAGGGACCGTTAGTAATATTCAACTACAGACATATAACCTCTATGTACAGATGGGAAAATTGTGTCAGTCTTTTACACGGTGCCTTTGTTATATTCATAACATGTGACCATGAAATCATTGCACGTCCTCAGCCTCTAAGAATAGCAAACTGTACATCATGTATGTGATTACTGAAATCACAGCACCTCCATGGAGGATGGAGATGGGGAGTAGAAGGTCCATGGATGGCTGCTGTGACTTCATGTGGTCAGATACAGCATGGGGTCAGTTTGTATCTTAAGAGGCTAACGGACCTGAGATGATGTGAACTCTGGTACATGACATGAACTGTGAGCAGTAAGGAGGCATAGGCATGTGGGATTAGATAGAGGGGCGGTCCGAGCAGGACGCTAGGTAATATAAGATAAAAGGTGATTTATGTGGATGTAGCGAAACACATTTTTAGCTTAAGAAGGGGGCAGTTAGAGCTCTTTAGGAACCTGTCATTGCTGTATATGTGCAAATACGGTGACAGGTTCCCTTAGTCAGAGACCATTTATAATTCAAGTTAGTCTAAAGCCATTTCCCGGATTCAAAAGCATTTTTGGATTTTAGGATAGGCCGTCTATACTTGGAACCTCGAATGAGGTTTGCACTTTCATGGCTGTTCGATTCCCTTCGATGGAACTGCTGGAGTATGGTAGATGAGTAAATGGCACTGAGCAAAGTGGGACCCAGAGCAATGTGGGACATTGAGCCAGAGATGGTTCTGCTTCAGCCAGTCCCGTGGCCTTCAGGAACGTCATTCATGAACATGAGCAATGTCACATGGTCTGGGGAGCCACTGAGGCCCATAGCAAGTACTAATACCCCAGTCTATCGGTCGATCTTCACTGCTCAAAGACCGAGAGAAATTGCAATCCGGGAACTGGGAGAAGGACCATGTTAAAGACATATTTGGTCTCCTACTCCAGTCCCCCAATGGTTTGTGTCCAGAACTTAACGCCACTGGAATACATTGGTAGCTAGAGGTTTGTCACATGCAAGCAGTCGGGGCAATAATTTTGGTACACACCCACATGATGATTTGGCTTTTGTTCTGAGGCCAAGCCGGTGTTAAGCTGTTCAGGGCATAATGCGAAAGTAGAGCCCCTTGTTCAAAGGATGGGGGGGGGGGGGGTTAAAAATTACAAATTGTAATAAAAATTCACTTTATATTTGTAAAAATACCTTATATATCCTTATAAATCTGAAATGGATTTATAGCTTTTGTATGATCCATCTGTCCAGATACTTACCTCTAGCACACGACATATAATACAAGAGCGCTGCTGTTATCTCGAAAATTATTTTTCATTAAAATTCTCCCGATTAGTTTGATCTCTTCTTTTACCATCTGACAGGTCTGCTAAATATCTGATAATGACTGTAATTTGCTGGCTCGCGCTGGTAAATTCAGCACTGCTAAGTTTCTAGTTATTAACAGGTCATATCGTCCTTATAATGGCAGGAAATTCTTAATTTGAAACGTGCGGATAAATATTCCCGGAAAAAAAAAATGTCATGCATTACATTTACTAGATGATATTGACATATCTTGCTCTTTTGGGTCAATTTGAAATGGCTTGTGTTAAGTTTACTTGGCCTGCAGAGCCCATGGCTGGCACCGAGCCAGAGTTCATTAGTCGCTAGCTGCTGCCTTAATAGGGGCCGGGATTTTACTTGCTCATAACATATTCTGCGCAATTAAGATGTTACTCCAGATGGAGATTAGCGATGTGTTCAGTCACTAATTTAATTACATAAGGATGAGGACTGAAAAAAACAAGATAAAAAATAAATTATGGAATATGAGGTATGGGCTGAGTGTTTACATTCACACTTCTTCCCTTTTTTATATTTTATTACATTTTTTTATAGTAGTTTATTTGAACTTTATTAACAACCTTGTCACAAAATCAGGATCCAATGGAGCCTGAAAATATTAGGAAATAGTGTATTTACCAGCATTTGGGTTAAATATATTAAACCTATTGATAAAAAAAAAAATGGATTTGTAAATTGATGTTCCCGTCGAGATTAGTGCTTATTAGGAATTGGAAACTCATTTAATATCCTCCATAGTAATGATGTAGACACCTGGTTACAAAGATAAGTCTATATGAGAATTGACACTCTTAACACAGTATATGGATGTAGTATTCTAAACGTTTATGGGAGCAATGGAGGGTTGAAGGAAGGAAAAGGGGAAACATAAGGGAAGGAGAAAGTGTAAATGTAGGGCAGATTATTTAGAAGTGTCAGAGGTCCAAAACTGTGTAGTTTCTCATGGCAACCAATCAGAGCTCAGCTTTCATTTCCGACAGCAGTTTATAAAATGAAACCTGAGCTTTGATTGGTTTTAGAACAGTTTTACCTCAGGCACTAATATATATATTATATATGTGGTGTGTGTGTGATATGTATTGTATATGTATGTATCTCCTTCTCTTTCTCTCTCTCTCTCTCTCTCTCCCTTTATCTCTCTCAAAGTTCAAGGATTTCACGTGTGTGTATGTGATTAAAATTGGATAAAGTTATTAAAAAAAACACCTGGCAGCTCCATTTTTCACTGTTTCAAACAGCTCAAAGAGAACAGAACAGGAGTAAACAGCTCCATTCTCTGTGTTTGTGGCCACACCAGGTTACTGCAGATGATCAACTGAATAGAGGATGATGATAATATCTGGTCAAACTACTCCTATGATTGTTTTCAGTATTGGATTTGTAGGGGTTTTACATCATTATACTGGGGGTTCAGCAGTTGATAAACACAATGGGGCACATTTACTAAGGGTCCGCAGCCGCGCAATCCGTGGGTTTTTCCCAATATTTCCGTTTTGCGCTATATTTCACGGAATTGTGCGCACGCGATCGATTTTTGGCGCAATCTTTGGCGCGACTTACACGCGACAGAAACCGGGTGCGTGGCCACCGGACAACACGAAGGATTCGGAAAAAAACCGCGGGATTTAAAAAAGCCCTTGTGTCGCAAGATCAAGCACTCACATACACCAGAAAAAAAAACTCTGCGGACCTCGGCGCAGCAGCAACCCTGTGAATATCGGCGCATGGACCTTAGTGATCTCCCGCCGGAACCGAATCCAGCGCAGAGAACGCGCCGCTGGATCGGGAATGGACCGGGTAGTAAATCTGCCCCAAATGGTACAGAAAGCGACAGCTCCATTCTTTGTGTATGGTTCAGACTGGGTTACGCAGATCTTTGAAGCTGTGGTGACTCGATCAGCCGCTACACGTATAATGGAGCAGTCTGCTTCCTGTTCCAATCTCTGTTTATCATCTGACCCAAGAACAATGATCCATAGGGGCTGACTGAATTTTTTTTTTAAAAAATCATGAAATCGTTCGAATTTGAAACAAATGGTCATAAATTAATCAAGTCAAATTTATATAGTAGAGCAAATTATGATGTCCTTTTTCGTCTGGATCAACAAGGAAAGAGCTGGGTTCATACATGCAATGACTGCAAGAAGGTGGCCTTGAAAGGAAATCTACCACCAGGATGAAGGATTGTAAACCAAGCACACTGACATACTGGTGTGTTGCCCACTCCGGCGCAGCTGCTTTCTGTAGCTTGAATGCCTTTGTTTTTTAAGAAAAGAGGTTTTAAAAATATGTAGATGAGCCTTTGGGGCTCCAAGGACATCTATAGAGCCTGGAGCCCCAGAGGTCATTTGCAACTTCTGAAACCTTTTTATTGTAAAAACAAGGCCTAAGAGCTAAAAGAAAAGCTGAACCTGCCAGAGAAGGGCACTCGCCAATATGTCAGTGTGGTTGGTTTACAATTCTATTTCCTGGGTGGTAGATTTCCTTTAACACCTCACTTAAAAACATATAGGCTAATATATACTGTATCACCCAAATGTGGTGGGTTTACCAAGTCTTTATTAGGAACTAGGATACTATTTGGTCGCACCTCTTCATTGGGGGCTATGTTTACCACCCCCTGATGGTTCCACATTGTTTCACCTGTTCCTCCTTCCCCATGTCTCAGAAGAAGTCCATAAGAATAGAAAGATTTTTTCAATCTTCTATAAATATGAAATAATTAGAATTGTCTACCGGGAACTGAATAAATAGCAATTCCCAAGCATACTTTTCTTATTAGATTTGATTCTTTATGAGTGGGAGTGAATCACAAATAGAGAAAGGCAGCAGCGGGGAAATTAAGTTCCTGTGTTGGGAGTCTGTCAGTTCAGCAGAATACATGCTATGGTCTTGTAGAAGCCTCATTCTGCCAGGAGAAAGCTGTGAGTTGTCATAGAGCAGCTGTACTATACTGATAATAGGAGCAATTCCAGAGGAAAACATTACCGGGGTGTTAATCAAATAATTTTGATGGATAGCTCTAGGATATGGCTTTTTAGGATTTTTAGACAGCGTTTTAATCAGCAGCATGTAACAGAACAGAAGGAGCTAAGCAATTTGTACATCTGTCTTATCTGCAGGCAGATGTATAGAGCGGATGAGCTGTAGCAAATTGTATATAGTGTCCTATCTGCAGTCAGCATGTTATAGAGCAGGAGGAGCTGAGCAGATTGTACATAGTGTCCTATCTGCAGGCAGCATGTTATAGAGCAGATGAGCTGAGCCAATTGTATATAGTGTCCTATCTGCAGTCAGCATGTTATAGAGGCAGGAGGAGCTGAGCAGATTGTACAATGGTCCTATCTGCACGGAGCATGTTATAGAGCAGGATGAGTGAGCAATTGTATATAGGTCCTATCTGCAGTCAGCATGTTATAGAGCAGGAGGAGCTGAGCAGATTGTACATAGTGTCCTATCTGCAGGCAGCATAGTTATAGAGCAGGAGGAGTGAGCAGATTGTACATTCATAATGCCCTCTCTGCATGCAGCATGTTATAGAGCAGGAGGAGCTGAGCAATTGTATATAGTGTCCTATCTGCAGTCAGTATGTATAGAGCAGAAGGAACTGAGCAGATTGTACATTGTGTCCTATCTGCAGGTAGCATGTTATGAGCAGGAGGAGCTGAGCAGATTGTACATAGTGTTCTATCTTCAGGCATAATGTATACATCAGCAGGAGCTGGGGGCAGACATTGTGGCAGATTTATCAAGCAGTCTGAAAGTCAGAATATTCCAATTGCCCATGGCGACCAATCACAGCTACCCTTTAAAATATTCATGAGCACTGGTGAAATAAAGCTGAGCTGTGATTGGTTGCCATGGGCAACTGGAAATATTCTGACTTTCAGACTGCTTGATAAATCTGCCCATTATGTTATAGTGCACGAGGTGTCCTATTGAAGGCAGCATGTATAGTTGATAAGAACATAGTTGTAAACTAAGCGGAGGGCGTAAGCAGAGTGACAGTGTCCTATCTGCAGACAGGGTCTTATAGAGCAGAGGAACTAAGCAGATTGTACATGGTGTCCTTTCGTAGGTAGCATGTTATAGAGCAGGAGAAGCTGAGCAGATTGTACACAGTGTCCTATCTGCAGTCAACATGTATAAAGAGGCTGAGCTGAGCAGATGTAATAGTGTACGATCTGCGGTCAGTATGTTATTACAGCAGGAGGAGCCAAACAGATTGTACATAGTGTCCTATCAGCGGGCAGCATGTTACAGAGCAGGAGGACTGAGAGATTGTACATAGTGTTCAATCTGTGGTCAGTATGTTATACAGCAGGAGGAGCCAAGAATTGTACACAGTGTTTACCTGCATTGCAGCATGTTATAGATAGGAGGACAGACCTGAGCAGATTGGAAATAGTGTCTTATCTGCAGGTAGCATGTTACAGAGCAGGAGGAGCTCAGCAGATTGTACACAGTGCCCTACCTGCCTGCAGCATGTTTCAGAGCAGGAGGACCTGAGCAGATTGGAAATAGTGTCTTATCTGCAGGTAGCTTACAGCAAAAAACTTTGAAACTCCAATTGTCACTGGGGCAAAAAAAATTTTTTGTCTGGATCTACAATGATAAAATATACAGTTTCGACTTACATACAAATTCGACTTAAGAACAAACCTATGGACCCTATCTTGACCCTATTTTAATTTTGTTGCAAATAAAGATGAGCGGATATGAACTTCCCATTTGGGTTTTCCCCATGTGACTTATTGCTGGATCGCCTATCGAACATCCAGTCTGTCAAATTTACACTTCTAGTTAAGAGCTATGGCTGTGATTGGCCAAGGAAACAACCCTGGCGAATCACAGCCAAGGCTAGTTGCTAGGGGCGTTAATTTGCCATATCTGCTATTCGGTGGCCGATCCAGTAATATGTCTGGGTCTCACAAGGCGCACCTGAACCCGAGCGGGAGGTTCAGATCCGATCATCTTTGCAATAAAATGCAAATGCAATAAAATAAAAAAGTACCTATAATCAATTTACTCCCTATTGATCCAATAGTACTCTACCAATCCATATGTGCATTAGTGCAGCCAATCACTGTCCATTGCGCTCTTGCATTGTATACCACAGAGACAAGTTAATGGCGTATTTCCATGGGTTTCCTCTGGGTCCTCCGGTTTCCTCCTACACCCATGGGGACAGGGACTGATCTGGCAAGTTCTGTGCAGCGCTGCGTAATCTGTTGGCGCTATATAAATAAAGGAATTATTATTATGGCTGCAGCAATGACAAGATCATACTGGCACATCATCACTGCAGCCAAGTAGGCAAAATCTACTTAGAGGATGAGAGCAGCGGCACTGGAGTAGTTAAGTTACAGCTTCTTTTCTTATCATATAACACGTCTTTGATTTAAGCACAATTTTAAGTATATATCACAGTACCCCTGTAAAAAGAAAAGCAAAAAAAACAGGTCTTAAAATGACAATTACAATAACTGAGTAATGAGCCTTTTTCCCACAAAATCTCATTCCCATTTCCCTTTTTTTCTTCTTTCTACTTGTTCACCATCTTGATAATATATCTTATGTATTTGGTCAGTAAGAGACCTCTGGGGATCTATAAAGCTGCTAAGTGTTGTCTCCGTGGAGACCTCAGGGACTTTAGCCGGCTGCCTTTTAAACAAGAATGATTACTTAAATTGGACTGTACCACAACAATCCTCAGGGAAAGTATTAACTCATTCTTGTAAGTATCATTTAGCTCTGAACCCAGTGCTAGTGTTTATACTGCTAATGTACAATACATAATAAGTGTTATGTTCATATTAGGTCAGACTAGTAACGAACTGATAAAGCCAAAAATGTGCTTAAACTAAAGTTGTGGCAAAATGACGCCATTACTATCATGGCTGCACTTATGGTAGCTTAACTGTGGTTAGGCTATTGGTATGATAATGAAGCTGATATGTACTAGTACAAAGGTTAAAAAGAAGAGCTGTGGCCATGCAGCGATGATCAAAGCTCAGCTTATGCACCAATGAAGTAGAGCTGTGGCCTAGTATTAATAAGGCAGAACTGTGGTTGCGCAGCATAGCATAATTTGGTCACATTTAAATGACCAATTTGTAAGCAGAAAAGCAGACATCACTGATAGGAGCTGTAACAGAAATCAATGGTTCCCAAAATAATGTATTGCCTACAATAAACTCTATAGGAGTCTTTGCTACCGTTTTTCCAGATTAGAAAGTCCTACTTACTGTATTTTTATATCTACAAATTATAACAGATTCTATGCCAGATGTAAACTTAACTTTAGACCACAGTTTTTGCAGTTTAGCCAAAAACTAGCTAAGCCAATGGTATGGCAAAAGTGGATCAGGTATCAAGAAAGATTAGGAGGGAGTAGGCAGGGAAAAAAGTATCATATATTTAGTTTTATATAACCTCCAGCGGGTCACCACGAGAAGATCAGTTCAGTGATAAAAGTTGCCGGGGAAAGAGACAGCAGCATGGAGTTCTGGATGTGGGCAGGTGAGTGACAATATAGAAAGACACAGAGGAAACATACATTTCGTCCTTACAACAGAATGTATATGACATGTAGTTCATTCACACGTAGTATTACCTTTACCACAGAGCATAAAGACCACCCGATCCAAGACGCCAAGGAAGAACAATACAAGTCCTTCCGTCTTACCTCATTTTGATTTACTCCTGTTCAGGACATGTAAATACAACTAAGAGAATCACGTCCTAAATAACAGGAAGACAGAAGCTTTTCTCAAGATACACTTGTTTGTTTTCACAGAATTTCCTATAAACGTAGAGAACTGTCAATCTTGTGAAGCGACAAATGCGGATACGTTCACCGGGCAGTTATTGGTGGCCCCTTCCTTAAAGGGAACCTGTCACCAGGAGAGCCATTTTTAGCACTCCCCCAGTCCCCACAGAACATATTGACAGAACATCAAAAAAAACGACAAATGAGTTTGATATGGAGGGTTGTGTGAAATATCTCAACAGGGGTTGACAGTTCGTAAATTAAGTCATCAATATTAGATTGGTGGGGTCAACACCTTAAGTCCCCATAGATAGCTGTCCTAGAAAGATTCCAGTACCTTAGTGATGGAGGGACCCGGAAACAGGCAGACCTGTCCACCTTGTGAAACACGGATAGCATACGCAGCCAGCATCCTCACTCCGAAGGCCTAAAGTGGTTCAGAATAATGGAAATTTGAGATGTAGATTCTCATTTATTAGGCGGGATAAAGCTCGCCTCAGTGGGTGAGCCCTGTTCCCCTCTTGTACTATTTCACCCATGTAAATATAGTTTTTTTATGAAAATAAAGCTTGAAGATTTGAAGAATGGTGATTGCCTTCATGCCCTCATTTTTCTTTTTTGATGTTTGTATAGGAGGATACTGAAGATAAAGCTTTGCACTTATTGAGAAGGTATTTGTATGGACATGATTATAATCATTCCAGGATAGTAGTGAAGGGAAGTACATGATAGTATCGCTTATCTAATCGATTTAGATCCGTTTACTATGGGGCACATTAGGAATTCTTTCATGAAATACAATAACTTTTTGGTTACATGACTTCATCATTGGAAAGTACCTATAAATGCACCTTACCCAGAGTCAAAATGCCTATAATAAAACACGTAGGTTTGTATACAAAACATAGAAACATGAATGACTATCTTATAGCCCATACAAGCGGTGAGAGCCTCCAAAAGTTAAGGTATCTTATTTTTTTTTTTTATTCTAAGTGAATATATCTAAAAAAGTGTGTATCGAGAAAGCAGAAAGTTGAATTTGAATAAGGGTAAATAACTGAGAGAAACTTAAAGGGAACCTGTACCAGGAGACCCATTTTTAGCATCTCCTCAGTCCCCACAGAGCATAGTACATCACTACCAAAGTGTTTTGTATTAAAAAATAGGTTTTAACAGAAAAAAGATATGTTATTTGTAACCTTTCATTAGCATCTGCTGTGTGACAAGGCATTCGTCCCTGGGGAGTGGCTGGAAAGGAGCATTACCCCCCCCCCCCCCTTGGGAAACTGCTCCTCTAGTGTCCTTTTCAAATATAAAATAAATCCCCTCACTCAGGAGGATTGGGTTGGTAGAGGAGCAGGGGACGTCGCTAAGTCAAGGATGATGGGTGTTTTCATGTATTGAAAAGGACACATGGGGAGCTGTCCCAAGGGTGGGGGGTAAAACTGCTCCTTTCCGCACTCAGGGGGATGAGTGCCTAGTCACACAGCAGATGCTAATGAAAGATGAAATATAACATATATTTTTTTCTGTAAAAATTTTTTTTTATACAAAAACACTTGGCAGTGTATGTACTTGCTCTGTAGAGAACTGGGGAGTGTTAAAAATAGGTCTCCTGGTGACAGGTTCCCTTTAAAGAGGTTTAACTTTTCATGATAGGCACCAATCAGCTCAGCATAATGACACTACGGTCAGAGCCGAAGAAGCGTTCACCTGTAGTATCAATGTTGTCGGGTGCACTGCAGAGGTGCTCTAAAATGGAATTGCAGAAGAAACACCCACTACATTAGAGATGGAGGTGTTCTTCTGGTCTACACGTAGTGTAAATCAGCTGCTCGGTCGAGGTCAACAATCAACCATGCTGCACTTGAACAATGACCTATTCAAGATCTGTCTAATTCAGGTTGATGTCATTATCACAGGTCATCTAGGGCACACAATGGTTTTAGTGGGATATACTTTGGTTGATTTCTTCACACAGCCAGCATCACTCACAACCTTCTTCCTGTGGGAGTGTTTAATGATGTAGCAGAGTCACACAAAGGCACTGTCTCACATCCTCCTTACACCTCCCTCAGAGGAATCTCTTCAGCTGGTTATTGTGTCAGTGAGTGAGGTGGTGGGTAGTTGACTGAATACTCCCTGCCTCCCTTTACATGTCTCTAAGGTGCCTGCTTAATCCCATGTATAAAGACATGGGGGGGGGCATGGTGACAGTTTTTAAAGTTTAATTTAGTGTCACTTTGGTTGGGGACCCTTATTTATGTATAGAGTGATGTCTGTACCAATCTATGGTCTCTATTTGCCAGGCAATATTATGAGCCTTGAGGCTTCATACACATCAAATGAAAGTCAGACAAATCTGCTGATTTTGATGGATTTGTGGACCACCCAACGAGTGTGGGTCCTTACATCAACCCACCCCCCCCCCACTTATGGAACATATTTAGCAAGATCAAAATCTAGCAACAAGCATTTAACTTGAAAATCCCAACCATGTTCTAATATGATTACACCCAGGATCCCTTATTTTTACAACATTTTCATTCGCCTATGACTATGACTTTTCAGTATTTGAAAATGCCATAAGAGTGGGACTGAGAAATAGAAGTGAGAATATCCGTGTTTTGTGCGGTATCACTAGTTTTGTTGAAAGGACATTAAAAATAATTGTGTAGCAGGCAGATCGGTGGCCATTATGCATTGTAGTCTGCACTCTCCGCGTTGATTAATAATTCTTACACGGAGACTGACTGGGTATACTGTTAAAAACCAATTAGGCTAATTTCCTGCTTGGGATTTCTTCCTCCCCAAAGAGAATGTATAATGTTCTCAAGCTGAATGGTACCCAGCAATATGGAATGCGGAGGGGTGATTATTCAGCTGCCAGTAGTCCAAAAATGTGTGGTTTACACCTCAAAAACAAAACAGGAAACAGCCATCAAGAAACAAAATAATCACATCGTAGTACGACTCATTCAAATGGAGGGAGAACGTCCAGTGATTTGCAGAATTATAGGACACGGTCTAATACAGGTTTCACATCCCGTCCTTCTCAGATGCCATTAGTGCCCTCCCCTCACATGGACGTAATTGTACGTCCTAATGTACAGTGACTGTGCTCCCCTGGCCATTCAGTCACATCGGGGATGATCATGAAGGCACAGAGTCCATGTGATCCCTGGCAGGATTGGCAGCCTGGGTTTCTGAGATCATAGCCGCACTCAGTGATGCCACTGGCAGTGTTGATACCGACTGAAAGGAGGTAGGTGCCAATGGTTAGAGATCTCATTATGGCCTACCATCAATTGATTAGGAACATCCAGTGATGACAGACATATAATTAATTATACCAAAACAATGGGGGAATTCAATAAGAATGGCATTTTGAGGCAGTTTAAAGTCCCTTCCCTCGCAGGTGGTCAGGTGGCTGTATCACTAAGAGGTTCTGGTCTTTTAGTAATACAAGCTTAAACTCCGCCGGTTTGGACTTGTATCCCAGATTGAAATGGCAGAGACTATAGCTATCGAGTGGCCCGGGATTTACAAGAAATCTATCAGCCTCCAGATCACATATGAACTAACATATGGCCTTGTATATGAAGTGTTTCTATATATACGAAATGTAAAGCGTTATATATGTGGTGAAGTATAAAAGAAATCAACCACCCACCTCCGCTCCTCTTCATCTGATCTGGGCACGTCTTGCTAAGCTGGCATATGGGAATCACCTAGAACTTATAATTAGCAGCCAGAGCAACAGGGACAAGATGTCCGGCGCTCCAGGCTGCTATTTATGCACACCCTCGCCGCCTCCCACCATGAGGGAGAGGGAGGTGATGTCACGGAGCAAGGGGAGAGGGAAGTGTGTGGGCATGAATAATTAGCAGCCCGGAAGGTCGGACAACTTGGTCCCCACTCTGTCTAAACCCTCCCCCTGCTCCTGCCTCGGCACTTCTCTTCCCTCTGTCTGATGTAATCTCACTGCAGCACATAAAATTCCAGCACAGTGTTACAGTGTAAAGCCTTTGAATCTACAGATGCAGGGGCTCTGGGAACTGCCCCAGTAGCTTTTTCAGGCTCATTAGCATGATTATAAAACTGATTTTAGAATGAAGAGGAGGCCATGGATAACAAAATATGAGAAGATTACCACAGACACGGTGCCTGATCGGCTGTTAGAAACATATCCACGTGCAATATTGTTCACCAAAACATCCCTTATAATTGATGAACTATTCTACAAGGTATGATGTACCAAGCATAGCTCTGTATGTAGAGGCTGAGAAAGGAAAGAGAATTATTAAAAGGGTATTCCGGAATAAGCAAAATTATATTTAAATGGGTCATTAAAACTATAACCTAATATGTAATTGTGCTATTTAAATTTTGCTCCCCTTAGCAGAAATTGTTGTGGACATACACTATAATGGAAAATAAAATGGACTGGCCTTTAATCAGTTATTGATTTCTCCCTGTGGAGAAGAGACAGGACAAAGATGGCCGCTGGTCACTAGGAGCAGAGCATGAGAGGGAGGAGCTGTTACTGAAAACTTAGGGACCATGGAGTTGTAGTTGTAGACTGGCGCGCTCTTAGAGGTAACTTCCCACTTTAGAAGTGCATAAAATTTAGTGAATCATAAAGCAAACTATTTCGCTCCATTTGTGATTAATTACATTGAGTTGACACGAACTTTATAAAGCTGTACCGACTCCGAACGTGGGTGCTATTAGCGGGGGATGAGTTGAGCAGAATCCAGGGGGGGCCCTGAACTTCTAATTTTTGGGTCCACTCCACTCATAATAATTTGGGGCATCACTTGCTGCAGCATTGAAATCTAACCAGCCAAGGCCTATAACCGCATCTATTTTTTGGCAGGTCATAGTAATCCGGGAATGCCCAGGTCCACCTTGTTACCGAACGTGTGATGAGCAGTAAAAAACGTTGCATTTTTCATGCCTTTGCAGACCGGTTAAACTATGATATAAGTCATGATATTTCATCCAGTCTTTTCACCCTGATTTAATGCTTTCTTATGGAAGTAAACTTCACAAGTGCTTGTTAGCAATAAAGTGGGAGTCTAGCATTTAAAGCCAATGCTTATTATATTTTTATTACAAATTGGGAACATGTGATTTAAGTTTCCCATTAGGAATGAAAGAATAAACACATCCCGTCCTCGCTTAGGCCACATCTGAAAACACAAACATCTCTCTCTTCTTTTAACAGTCTGTCACATTGTCTTAAGTGACTCGGCCGGTTTAGTTGGTTTTTTCTTTTACTCTCTTGTTGAGTCAATAACCATTAGGTTACCCACCCGAAAATTCAGCTGAAGGTATGACCTCAATAACAAACAGCGTTTCAATAGCTTCACTATGTTTTCATTGATAAGAGGGAGGTTATAGTGGGACAGTGTTGAAAATTATTATTATTATTGTCAATATATCATATAAAAGGTAATGCCTCCGATTATTCCTTCACAATACAGAACCTACCATCAGACTGGTGGGAATTAAACAAGCATAGGAGGGAATGAATTACCATATTTTTTAAATATTAATGAAATTAATATTTTTCTAGCATGTTAATGTTATTGGGGGACTGTACTGGGCAAAAGTTTTAGGCAGTTGTGGAAAAAAATTCCGCAAAGTAAGAATACCTCCAAACAGACATGAAGGAACTAAGAGAAATCTACATGAACTCTAGATTTTTGGATAGACTAAAAATCAATCCTGAAAGTGGAAATCACCCGCCCCTAGAACGCTGATCTAACATAATTTGTACAACAGTGTCAAATTTGAGGACCTTGTGTAATGGTCCCGGCTTGTTGACTTCTGCCCCAATACTCACCTTTCCCTACTCCAAAAGCAGACAGCAGTTTTTTCATATTCCGTGTGCGGCAGCAATCAACGCTGGCTGTGAAGGCAGTAGACAGTGACATCATCACGTTGCCAACTTCAGAGCGGCACATACGAGTGCACACAGGAGAAAGAACAACACAGCTGCTGTTTGGTGGAGCATGGAAATGATATTTCAATATTTGTTGTTTTTCAAGGAGGACAGGGGACTCTACAACAAGGCCTCTGGCTATTGGCTGCTGTGTGGGGAGCACTATTACTTGGTGCTGTGTGAGGGTAACTATGACTATTGGCTGCTGTTTGAGGGCACTATGACTAATGACTGCTGCTTGAGGGCACTATGACTAATGACTGCTCTGGGGACATACTTGCCATGCCGGTGTCTCTGATTTTTGAACAAAATCTGAAACTTTGTTTGCCCTGAATTGGCTGATTTAATGGTACAACTGTATTCACTGTTACACTGAAGCTGTGTAACTATTTACCAGCTTCAGTAGATACATTATTATAGTAATAAAATGACATACAGCCATTTAAGGCAACCGCAAGACTGAAGTGGCCCCCTGTGAAAATGTGATTTGAAGCCCTCATCTAGTGTGTCTAGAAACAGAACGATTGAAGGAGATTGGGCAAGCCTACAACCCTATAGGGCTACGTTCACATCTGCTTGTCCATATGTTGTAAGGACACTTCTGGAGAATTCCCTGTTCGTCTTTACAACTATGAGACGATACTATGCAGGATTGCCTCCTGGTGCCTCCTCCTCTGACCTGACTACAGTTAGCCACTGTTGGCCTTATATGGGCAGTAACTTGTGGCTCCTCCCTGAGCGGCCCCTTCCCTCATAGACTTCATTGGCCTCCACTGAGAGCACACATCGCTCAACAGGAGCTAAAGTGTGTCTTGCTGCTTCTTCTGTAATGCTAGAGATGCGTGAGATTTGATTCTTTGAAAATGTTTCTAAACATTTGGTTCTGGCCTGAATCGAATTGGTCCAAACTGAATGTCGCTCCAAACGTTCTGGAAATTGGTATATAACTGCGCTCAAAAAAAAAGTCCATATTGTTTTGTTATTTTGCAAATTTTGCCTAAATAAATGAGACTATATAGGTGTTTTTTTATAATAAACTACAAAAAAAAAGTCTGTGATTTAGAGGACTAGAGGGGGTTAAATACCAATTTCTGGGACAATCGGAGCAACATTGGTTTTTCTCCGAAGCAAATCGGTGCCAGAAAAAACCTGTAGATTTGTATTGAATCAACCATTGATTTGCTCTTAATTCCGTCAATCTGAATTCCTGATCGTGAATATTTTTCGGTCTTTGTATTTTTATAAACATTAAAAATATTTGACAAAACCAGAAGAGGATCCTACACAGAAAAAAAAAAAACATCTGAGAAGATTTTGCTCTCGTTTTGGATATACTTCTGGATTTATCTCCAAATACTGATGCAAATATCACAAGAATATGAAGTGTATAATTTGTATCTAAAAGAAAAAACACCACTTTGCAGGGTTTTTTTTTTTTATAATGGAAGGTTCCTGAATGTATTGATGACAAAGATGTGTTACACATTTCACTCCACATACTAACATAGCATTTACAAGGTGTAAAGGTCAGCATCAATGAGAAAAATACAGTAGCTTTACCATATGGCCCCAGAAATCACCGGCTATTCATCACCAAATCACATTTACTATCCATAGTGCGATCACAGAGGTTACGACAATACTGTACACAGTTATATTTGCCTTAACGGAGAGAATATCTACCGTAGGAATTATACAGAACTATTTTAATAAGTCATAGAAGATAAATAAAAACAAAAAAAAAATTAAAAAATTAGAAAATATAATCAATATAATTTTTTCTAATTATTAAACAATAAAACAGTAAGTAATTATGGGTAGTAATTTCTTTTACATGCATAGTTTCAGTTGAAAGCGCCAGATCCACGGTCTCTATGACAATGTACGTTGCACCAGGTACGTTATAAGGCTCTTCAGGTACAAGAAGAATCCTAAGCACTGACGACGATCTTGAAAATCTCCCAATCTTATCTATACAACAAGGTACAGTCCATCTAGGTGTTTTGGAATCTCTTGCCTTAGCTTGATCTTATAAGACAAACTATTAAAATGCAAGCATGGATAAATCAGGGACACTTACCTAATAGATCCAGGTAATGTGACTGTGGTAATCTCTTATATTTGTATCCGTGGCCTCCTTCCTTCTAAAGTCAAATGGTAAAATTTGCTAATGAGCTGAAGGGGCTCTACCAGAGCTCTCCATGCTACAGCTTCACAGCACTTCCCCTCCATATCGTTAAACTAAAAATGAGATTACATCAGGCAGAGGGAGGGTGAAGTGCTAGGGGCAAGGAGGAGGGGTGAGATGTGCCCCTGGTTTACAGGCTGTAATAGGAATCCATGGGGGTTGAGGTGGCTGTATCTAATGATCATGGAGGGCCCGCGGGGTGGTTTAAAAATACTCATGAGGAGGCTGTGTATAAAATACCATGGGGGGCTGTATATAAATAGCCATGAGGGGGATAAAAATACTCATGAGGGGGCTGTATATAAATACCAATCAGGGGCGTATATCAACTAACCATGAGGGGTGATATAAAATAGCCATGAGGGGGCTGTATGTAAAAATAGCCATGAGGGGGCTTGATAAAATACTCATGAGGGGGCTGTAATAAAATACCAATGAGGGGCGTGTATATAAAAATAACCATGAGGGGCTGTATATAAAATAACCATGAGGGGGATGTATATAAAATACCCATGAGGGGGCTGTATATAAAATAACCATGAGGGGGCTGAATATAAATAACATGAGGGGACTGTGTATAAAATACCCATGAGGGGCTGTATATAAAATACCAATGAGGGGGCTTATATAAAATACCCCATGAGGCGGCTGTATATAAAATAACCATGAGGGGGCTGTATATAAAATAACCATGGGGGCTGTATATAAATTACATGGGAGGCTGTAATAAAATAAAACATGAGGGGTCTGTATTATAAAATAACCATGAGGGGGCTGTATAAAAATAACCATGGGGGGTGATATAAATACTAGAGATGAGCGACATGCGTCGTCCGAGCTTGATGCTCGGTCGAGCATTAGGGTACTCGAAACTGTGTCGTTACTCGGACGAATACTTCGCCCGCTCGAGAAAATGGCAGCTCCCGCCGTTTTGCGTTTTTGGCGGCCAGAACAGAGCCAATCAACAACCAGGAGACTCTGCACTCCACCCAGCATGACGTGGTACCCTTACACGTCGATAGCAGATGGTTGGCTGGCCAGATCAGTGACCCTGATAGACTAGAGCGCCGCGCGCTGCTCGGATCATTCTGTCTCTGGATGCCGCTAGGGAGAGAGATGCTGCTGCTAGGGTAAAGGTTGAAGGATAGGGTTCTATATTGTATGTTAGGCAGGAGTGATTCTCAAGAACCAAAGCCCTTCTAGGGCTACAAAAACGTTCTACTTTGTTTCGAATTTGGCAGCTTATTAACACATTTGTGAGGAATTAGAGGGGGGGACTGTATGGCTACTCCTCCCATTTCCATAGACCTTTATGGAGAACTGTAATGTGACCCCCTTGGCTACTCCTCCCCTACCCATAGAAGTTTATGGAGAACTGTAATATGATCCCAAGGCTACTCCTCCCCTCCCCATAGACCTTTATGGAGAACTGTAATGTGACCCCTTGGCTACTCCTCCCCATAGACCTTTATGGAGAGCTGTAATGTGACCCCCTTGAATACTCCTCCCCTCCCCATAGACCTTTATGGAGAACTATAATGTGACCCCCTTGGCTACTCCTCCCCTCCCCATAGACCTTTATGGAGAACTGTAATGTGACCCATTTGGCTACTCCTCCCATTCCCATAGACCTTTATGGAGAACTATAATGTGACCCCTTTGGCTACTCCTCCCCTTCACATAGACCTTTATGGAGAACTGTAATGTGACCCCTAGGCTACTCCTAGGCTACTGTAATGTGATCCCTCTGTAAGGGAAAGAACAGCATGGACTTCAAGGAGAACTTGGAGAGGGGATTGAGTAGGAGAGAAACTGCGAAGTGGGATTAGAAGAAATTTCTCCAAATAATTCTTCCTTTACTATTGATGCATGGAAGTAAAGTCAGAGGCCTTGATCCTATAACCATAAATTAGATGGGGATCACAGGGGATCTTTCCTACCCGTTTTTAAACTTACATCAGATATACAGTATAGTATTTATCACACTTGACACTTGATATCTTTATTTAAACTCATGGGTTGCATGATAATTAAATTTTTCACAAGTTCTCCCAGTAAAGAGGGTGGAAAACCCAAATACGTAGCAATACAGCCTTGCAGTGCTAGGGTCCTGGGTTCAAGTCCCATCCAGGTTCACATCTGCAAAGAGTTTGTATGTTCTCTACGTGTTTGCGTGGGTTTCCTCCGGGTCCTCCGGTTTCCTCCCACACTCCAAAACATACTGGTAGGTTGATTAGATTGTGAGCCCCATTGGGGATAGGGACTGATTTGGCAAACTCTGTGCGCTATATAAATAAAGAATTATTATTTTTATATAGTACTTTACCTGTTTCACACTCGGAGTGACTAATCATAGCATGTCATATGTCATATCCAGTGATAAGCAGATCCACTTAGGTTTGGGTTTGCCAAATTCGGCCGAACCGAAAACCAACCAACCCAAAAACCCACCATTGACACCCGCGATTGTTACTAGCACCGGGTTTGTATCCTTTAAATGCCGCCAGCAATGGAATAACATGGTTTAAATGGCTGTGAGCCTGAACCCCGACTTCTGGCTGAAGCTGGTCCTTGGCACAATAATCGGCATGGACCTGCTCATCCTTAGTTATATTATGTGATGATTAAGGACTTGGGTAGAGTCTGAAACGCATAAATTGCTGTATCTATCGATTGTTCTTTGCTGTATGAAATAAAGTTATAACCTATTAAGAACATTCAGTGTTAGATTTTCCCTTAGACCATTGATGGGGAACCTTTTAGAGACTGGGTGCCCAAACTACAACCAACACCCACTTATTTAACATTAAGTGCCAACTTGACAATTTATACAGTTACTTATTGCTTCCTGTTCTTCCACAACATTCAATCATTTGGCCCCCTCAAGATACTAATACAGCTGGAAACAGGAGGGCAAATTCAGATTCTGATTGTAGCTTCTCTTCAGCGTCTCCCTATACAGGAACAATCATGGGGCCAGCAGGAGGACCTCTACAGATAATCCGACCCTGTTCACACCTTCTCACTCTTCCTGCAGTTCCAATCAGTCAAGGAAGTGTCACCTTAAAAGAGCGTTGGGAGCAGCATCTCAAGTTGTCTGGGACTGCAGGAAGATTCGAGTCCTTTCTGGTAAACTTTGCCCTGCGGCGACAGCCTGGGAGCCGACAGAAAGGACTGTGATTGCCATCTCTAGCACCCGTGCCATAGGTGCGCCATCACTGCCTTAGACCATTGCACACAATGAAAATAATAATTAAGGGTACATTCACATGCGGTATGCCCGCCGTGTGCTGGAGGTGAGGAGGAGATGACCCCTCCTCCCTCCATAGGAAGCAGCGGCGCACGGCCACACACTCGCCAAAAGATAGAGCATGCTTTATCTTTTTGCGGTGTACAGTGCGGATCGGTGCCACACATACCGCCGCTGGGCCGCCATTGCAGTCTATGGGGACATATATGTGCCTCCCCATGAACGGCCGTGTGAATGAGCCCTTAGTAAGAAGATACATATGCTATTTTGTACATTTAACCCATAGGAAGTAGACTAGCGATATCAGTGTAACGCCTCTGCCTGTTATGACTGTGAATGTGATGTTTTTAGCCTCTTTGCCGGTATCAGGCTTGTCCCATCTCCGTGTATTTGCTCACCTACCTGGACCATATGCCTGCTGTGTACATGTACACCTGGCTGCATGGTTTACACGTGTATCGTGTGGTGTCTGCCTTCCTGATAATACAGTCTTATCAGTGTCTAATCCCACTGCTGTCCACATGAAGAATTGTTATCCTTATCAGGCTCTCTCATTGTCAGTGAAGCCTGGTAAATGCACAAAAAATCACTATAAATTTACAATTATAATGATGAAACACTATATAATTAAAGGGATTAACCAGGATAAGAAGAACCTTGCTTCTTTCTTTACCTAACAGCGCCACAACTGCACATAGGACATGTGTGGTATTACACCTTGGCGCCATTCTCATAAATTAACTTTTTCTTGTACGCCCCTTTAATATAGACTTAAAGGAAACTAACCATTGGGATCGGCTTATAAGCACAACAGCGTGCACAGGCTATGGGGTTGAGCTGTTGCATGATGTGCTTATCTTCGTATATGTTTTTCTAAAGTTTTTTTAAAAATGTTTGTTTAAAGGCTTAATTAATCTCGTCGAAGCCCTTTTTCGTTTTCGGGTTTCCATTGCACTCAACACCTACAAAAATCTATAACTTTTTTATGTTTTACACATAAAGAGCTGTGTGTGACGGCTTTTTTTCGCGTACAATTGGAATATTCCATGTCGTGTACGGGGCTGGGAAGCAGGAAAAAAACCCCAAATGTAGTGACAATTGGTTTAAAAAAAAAAAAACACATTTGCCACCGTTTTCTGTGGAATTGATTTATGGTGCGCCCAAATGACAAATCTACTTATTATTTGAGTTGGTGTATTTGTTTAATAAGTGGGGATACCAAATTTGGTAAGGTTTTATAAGTTTTCAACTCACTTTTACAAAAATTAGACACCCTGTACAATTTTTTTTTTTGTTTGACGTCTTCTGGCACTCAAAACTTTTTCATACTTGTACGGAGCTGCCTCGCTCTGGTTGTCATGTTGTGACTTTTGATGCATTTTCAATGCTACATTTGTAGGACGTATGATTTTTGACCTTGATCACCTTTTTAATTTTTCAAAATGGGGCGATATTTACCGTACGGGGTGACGGGTTAAACGCGAGTGAAAAAACCGTTAATATATTTTGATAGATGGGGCATTTTCGGACACGGTGATACTAATGGTGCTTACTGATTTTTTACTGTTTTATTTTATTATATCAGGTCTGAGGGAAAGGGGGGTGATTTGAATTTTTAGTTTTATTTTTTTTCAGTTTTTTTTAAACTATTCAGGGGTACTATTAATCCTAGGTTGTCTGTACGATCGCCTCATATACTGCCATATACAGTATGGTAGTATATGGGGATTTTCATCTCATTCATACAATGTGGCCTATCACACATTGTAATCAAGGGGCTTTAATAACAAGACGCTCGGTTTTCGCCTGAGGCTGCCCATGATGACCGAACACCCCCCCCCCCCACCCCATTGACGTCACAGGAAGAGCAACAATCTTACGCCAAGGATGGCATTGGGCATGACCGTTCTGTCATTCGATATAAAGCTTCCCAAGTTATTTCCAGTGGATAGAAATAGCCTGGAGCATGGTCACACATAGGGGAGATTTATCATAGTATCTTAGAGAAGAACCGAGTTTATGTTGCCAATGGCAACCAATCAGAGCTCAGTTTTCACTTCGCCACAGCTGAGCTATGATTGGTTTCCATGGGCAACTGACAGCTTTACCTCAGAAAATCTTGATGGTAAATCTCCCCATAGTCTCTTGTAAAGGCAGACAACCAACACGCGATTATTTTTGGTGCGGACTATAAGTTAAAACATCTGTCAATCTATTAAAGGGGTTGTCCTAGATAAAAAAAACATGAGAAGGGCTGTGCCACTTTCAACAATAATTTGATATTGTTTTGTAATGAAAAGTTGTACAATGTTCCACATCCTTTCTGTATCAAATTCCTGGTTGTTTTTATGTTTTCTAGATCTCTGCTTGCTGTCATTTGGACATCTCAAAAGAAACCCTAAAATGTAGCTCAGGACACAACCACTTTAAAAAAAAAACTTTTTGCTATTAACTTCCAACAGACTTTTAATTTTTTATGGGCATACGAGGGGCTTGTATTTTTGTGTTAAAAATGTTATTCTCCAAGGTTAACGTTAGGATAAAAATACAATACGCGCAGGAAGAAGAAAGCAAAAAAACAAAACTCTGACTGTTGTTTTGAATTAAAAGTTTATGCAGTTTTACGGTATATAGTATAATTATTAATGATCAAATTAATCTGTAGGTTAGTACAATTAAGGAGATACCAAACATGTACAAGTTTTCTTAAATTTTACTACTTTAGCAAAAAAATCCTTAATTTTGAGAAAAACTCATTTGATTATGTCACCATACTCTAAAACTATAACTTTTTCATTCCTCACTACAAAGGCCATTATAAGGTTTTTTTTTTAGTGGTATAAGATAATAATTAACCGGCTAATATTTTGGGGTACATCTAACTTTTTGATCACTTTTTATTACTTTTTTTGTGAGGTAGGAAGCACTAAAATTGCCATTTTGAAATAGCCCTTGCATTCTGGATATAGTAAGGTAATAATTGCTTAGCTTAGGTCGTTATTGACGTAACAAATATTTATTTTGTGTTATTTGTTCAATTTTTTAACACACTATATAGTTAGATATGTCAAAGGGGCACTTTTTGGGGCTGCTTTTTCATATTTTTAAATCTATTTTTATAAACAATTTAACTTTTTCTCATTGTTTTCTTTTATAGTGGGATAAGATAATGATTAACTTGTTAATATTTTGGGGTACATCTGACCATTTGATCATTTTTTATTACCCTTTTCGGAAGATGGGAAGCACTCAAATTGCAATTTTGAAATAGTTTTACGCTCTATATAAATATAAATATATATAACTCGGCGATGTCTGGTCAGCGGAGTCGAAGACGACGTGGGGTGGCGACAGGAGCCGTTCTGCCAGGGAGACCAGCCTGGTTCTGCCGCCGGTGCCATCAGCCACCATCTTGATGCCCGTGGCCCCGGGTTCAGGTGTATCTGGTGAGTATCAGTTTGTGGGGGCCTGGCGGGTGCGGGTCCTAGTGGGGTGGGTTCGGAGATATTGTCATCTTTGAAGCAAATAGTGAATAAGTTACCATCTTCTGTAGCTCCATCTATTGTGCCCCCTCAGGTCCCCGTCCCTTCTACTCCCTCTGCGCCTGCGGTAGCTGGTGTCCACAAGGACTCCGTTTATTGCACGGTTAGCCCATTGGGGGATCATTTAGATATTGTGGTGAAGGAGAAGATTTGGGCTAATGCGTATGTGGATATATGGTCGCTGGCCAGTTGACCAGCATACAGTGGATAGGGAGCGTCGGGTATGGTCTGAGCGGCCCCAGGATAGGAAGCCCCAGGTGGCCAAGACCATTAACAACTGGATTCAGGTTAGTCTTAAAAGGTGTCATGGGGTAGAACCACCCAGAACAGTGTTCCGAGTTGTTTATGTATATGGATGTGATCTATTCCTTGTACAAGTCGCATGGTGGTTCACCTGGTGGAAGTACGATGAGGATTTTCAGAAGCCCTTAGCGATGCATCCGGAGATGGGCTTAGGAGTGAAAGCAGCGGACGTTTGGTCGCGCGGCCTCCTCCTCTGGAGCAGTCCATGCCACAGGGGTAGTGCCCGGGAGCCTGCTGGCTCTTTAATGAAAGGCACTGCCGTTTTTTTGGCCTGTGCAAATACAAGCACGAATACTCGTCTTGCGCAGGGCAGCACCCCTTCTCCCGTTGTAACAAAGCAGCCGGCAGGCAGCTGCCACGAACCCCTGAACAAATAGACACCGGTGAGCGTGGCCGCGATGCAGCCATGGCTCAACATTTACCCCAATAGGGAGGCTGCCACATCCCTGTCTCTTGGTTTTCGTTACGGGTTTTTTACCGGAAAAAATCACAAAGGGGGTCGAATTGGGCAGGTTAGAGGGCCTCTTCAGTTCCCCCCCTTTTTTGTAACCTACGGGTGTCCCCTCTTGGTGTTGTCCCTAAGAAAGAGCAGGGAAAGTACCGATTAATTCACCACCTTTCCTTTCCAAAAGCTTCATCTGTGAACGACGGTATTTTGCCAGAGGAGTCCTCCGTAACTTACATTCCCTTTCACAGGGCTGTCGCTTTGCTGCGCAAGGCGGGTCATGGAGTTTTTAAGGTAAAATCTAATATTGAATCGGCGTTTCGCCTGTTTCCAATACACCCCGAGTGTTATCACCTTTAAGGCTGTTGTGTTGAAGGGGAGTATTACTATGACACCTGTTTGCCTATGGGTTGCTCCATTTCCTGATGTTATTTTGAGCTGTTCAGTTCCTTCTTGGAGTGGGTTGTCAGGTACGAGACGGGCATAATTCTGTTATCCATTACTTGGATGATTTTTTGTTTATTGGCCTTAAGGGTAGCCCTCTTTGCCCCTTTTTGTTGAAGACTTTTCAGTACTTTATGGGTTATTTTGGTGTTCCGCTATCTGCGGATAAGACGGAGGGCCCGCATCACCTTTTTGGGCATTGAACTTGACTCTGATGCCATGGTTTTTCGCCTTCCTCAGGACAAGTTGGGCAAGCTCCTTGGTTTGGTGGAGGGATTTTGCGTAGCGAAGAAGGTTACTTTGCAGCAGGTTCAGTCGTTGCTGGGTATGCTGGTTTTCGCTTGCAGGATCATGCCCATGGGCAGGGTTTTTTCCAGGCGCCTCTCCCTGGCCACACGTGGTGCCACTAAGCCGGAACACCACATTCTGGTTACTTCTCAGCTTCGGGCTGACCTCCAGGTGTGGCATGTTTTTTTTTGCCTTCATACAACGGACAGACATGCTGGCCTCTTCCCAAAGTACCTAGCCCTGAATTGTCTCTATTTACGGACTCAGCTGCATCCTCAGGTTTTGGGGCCATTTTTGGGTCGGATTGGTGTGCTGCCGAGTGGCCTGCTGCATGGCGTGAAGCAGGCTTGTGCACAAACCTGACACTTTTGGAGTTGTTTCCTATTGTGGTTGCTGTAGAGCTCTTGGGGTTTTCCTTGGCCAACCGTAGGATCTGTTTTATACTGACAACTTGTCCGTTGTTTTTTGCATTGATAAATTGACATCTTCTTCTCTCCCTGTGCTGTCACTTTTACGGCATTTGGTCCTTCGGTGCCTGGAGGCTAACATTGTCTTTAGGGCCCAGCACGTTCCTGGCTGTGTTAAAGTTGTTGCTGATGCTCTTTCCCGTTTTCGTTGGCAGGAGTTTCGGGAGTACCTCCCTTTGGCCTCCCCGGCGGGGCTGGAATGCCCATCATTCCTGTGAGATCGGAACCACAGTTGATGTCGCTGGTCCAGTCCTCCCTTGCACCCTCCACTTGGAGGCAATATGGTAAGGCGTGGGAGTCGTGATTGTCCTTAGCGGGGGATAGGCCCGTGTACACTAGCTTTACGGATAGGGTCAAGGTGACGTTATTTTATTTGTCCTCCCTCCGGTCCAGCGGGATCTCAGGGGCTGTTGCTCAGAAGCACCTTGCTGGCTTAGGATTTCATTTTCAGCTTCAGGGTTTGCCGGATATCACCAAAGGTTTTCTTATTAGGCAGATACTTAAGGGTTGGAAACGGGAAGTGGTGGCTATGGAGTCGCAGCGCCCGGTCTCTGTCTCACTTTTGGGGTCTCTGGTTTCCTAGTACAGGACGGTATGTACCTCTGAGCATGAGGCCTTGCTTTTTTCCATGGCTTTTAGCCTTGCATTTTTCAGGGCTTTTCGTATTAGCAAGTTGCTGACGGCTTCTGCCTCTTCCCTGGGGGGATTGCTTCGAAGGGAGGTGGTTTTAGGCCAGGATGTTATGCGTATTAAGGTACGCAGGTCTAAGACCGACCTATATGGTAGGGGTTCCTGGGTTTGCCTGTGTGCGGTTCTAGGTCCGTTTTGTCCTTTTATGCTGTCTAGTAGTTTCATGTCCCTTACTTTGCCGGGTGAGCATTTCCTGGTGCACGCGATGGTTCACCTCTTACCCATTTTTAATTTTTGTCCGTATTCCATAGGTGTTTGTCAGTTTTGGGTCTCGTTCCGGCTGAGTACGGGACGCATTCCTTTAGGATTGGTGCCGCCACCGAAGTGGCCAGGGCGGGTTTACCTGATTCTGATGTGATGCGCATTGGGCGATGGCGCACTGGATGTTTTGCCCGCTATGTTCGCCCTCACCTTCTTCAATAATTTTCTTTTGCTACTGTTTCCTAGGTCCTGCTGTGCAGCGCTCGCACCCGGCGGTGTGGATACTTGGACATTCCTATGTCTACTGGGCCTCCCAGAGGGCGGAGTGTCGGCCGGGTGGGAAGACACTGGGTTTCCATGGAGTCGATGTTTTCTGGCGGGGCATCAGTGGTTTATTATGGTCCCAGGTTCTTACCGAGGACGTATACATTAGCCGCATTTGCACTTCCCCTGTTGTTTTGGTCATTCATGCTGGGGGGTAACGATCTGGGTTCCCTGAGAGTCACTGAGCTTCTTACGGCTATGCGTTCTGATGTAGACAAGTTATCTGCATTTTCGCCAAGGTTGTTATTGTGTGGTCGGGGATGATTTCCAGAGTGGCTTGGCAGGGTGCGAGGGATGTGGGAGCCATTGACCGGGCTAGTTGTACTATCAATCCTCGGATGGCGCGCTTTGTCAGGTCAAAGTTTGGGGTGGTTGTCAGGCATAGGGAATTGGAAGGTGACAACGCACACTTGATGCTGGATGATGTGGTCCATCTGACGGACATTGGGCTTGACATATTCTTGTCAGGTTTGCAAGATGGTATCTAGCAGGCGCTTTTCCTGTTGGGTGGAGGTCAGAGCTCCGTGTAGGGGTACACGGAGCTCCTGGTGGCAGAAGGAAAGGAGATTTGCAGAGAGATGATGGAGATTTGCCCGGAAGTCGCAGTGTTGGCCGGGAGTCCTGCCAAGCAAACCGCTTCAGACAGCTGCAGTTGGCACGGAGAAAAGAGAGCTAGCAGTGCCGTTTACATTTTTTGATGATTGTTAACAAAGTTAATAAATAGCTGTGACCTTTTTCCACCCAACAGGAAGCCTCATTGTCTTTTATTCTCAGGGGTAGTTTTGTTAGAGTTACAACTTTGTCTGTTAATACACGGGTTTGGGAGGTCTCGGATTTAAAGTGCCTTATAGGTGAGTCGGGTGTTCAGTTTAAGCTATTTTTACATGCATTGACCCTTAGACTTTTTACTTGGCTTCATTTTGTGCAGTGCTGGTCCCATTTTCTATATTCAATGTCATGTGTAAATGCACCCTGAATCAATAATGGTCTGCACTCTAGGTAGATGGGACTCCCAGTCTGCACTTTGGATGATTATGTCATCCAGATATGCCTCTTCAAATCACTTGTGAGGTCTTATAATTTTATTCATTACCCTCTGAAAAATTGCCGGGGCACCATGCAAACCAAAGGGCAAAACATAATGAAACAGACCATCTGGAGTGGCAAACGCCGTTTTCTCTTTGGCCTCCTCTGTCAGTGGTATCTGCCAGTACCACTAGTGTAGATCTAGTGTGGTGATATATCAGGCCTTTCCAAGTCTGCAACCTCCAACTGCCATCTGCCATCTGGTTTTAGCATCAGAACTATGGGGTGGGACCATTGGCTATGGGATTCTTCAATTGCCCCAAGCTCTTGCATTGTCCTCACCTCCTCTGAAATAATATCTCTTCTTGCCTTTGGTAGTCTGTTTGGCCTCAATTTGACCTTCTCACCTGGTTCAGTAATGTTGTTTAACCTCTTACTGACGTGTGACGTAATACTACGTCACAAGCTGGGTGCGGGTGCATGGAGAGGGGTCACAGGCTGAGCCCTCTCCATAGCTGGTAAGTCTTTGGTGCATATCGGTGCCGGCGAAGCTGCCTCAAAAAGATGGCGGCACATGGGCGCAGCCATATTGCGACGTCATCGGGGAAAGTAAAATTATAATTAAAAAAACATAAAAACTCACATCACCCCTTTCCCTAGAACTGATATAAATACAAATAAACAGTAAAAATCATAAACACATTAGGTATCGATGCGTCCAAAAATGCCAGATCTATCAAAATGCCCGAAAATGTGTCTGAAAATGCCTGATCTATCAAAATATAATAATGTTTTTTCACTGCGTTAAACCCCGTAACAGAAAATAGCACCCCAAAGTCGAAAATGGCACTTTTTTGGTATTAAAAAAAATTCTATAAAAAGTGATCAAAAGGTCGTACAGTCAACGTCACCAAAAGCAGCAAAAAACAACACCTCCCAAAGCTCTGTATACCAAAGTATAAAAAGTTATTAGCGCCAGAAGATGGCAAAATCCTCAAAAAAAAATTTGTACAGGAGGTTTGAATTTTTGTAAATGTATGAAAACATTATAAAACCTATACAAATTTGGTATCCCTGTAATCGTACCGACCCAAAGAATAAAGTAGACATGTCATAAAATCCAAGACACAAGTATACGGCACAAATGTGTTTTTTCACCAATTTGACTGCATTTAGAATTTTTTTCCTGCTTCCCAGTACACGGCATGAAATATTAAATACTATCACTATGAAGTGCAATTTGTTACACAGAAAATAAGCCATAACACACCTCTGTAAATGGAAAAATAAAAAAGGTGAAAAAAAATGAAAACGCAAAAATGAAAAAGGGCTGCAGTGGGAAGGGGTTAATAAGTGTGGTGTGACCTGGGATATCAGAGAGAAACTCCCTATTCTTGAAATGGAAGCCCTGCACCTCTACCTTATGTGCCTTTGACAGGGAGTCTGGGACTGTTAAATCTGGCAACAGTGGCTTTTCAGAGAAAAGGTTTTGTGGCAGGGAAAATATGTATGTAGAAAGTGTTAGTCAATCCTTCTAAGGCTGTATAAGGCCTCTTTCACACTTGCGTTGCAGATCACGTTATAGTCAGATCAGGGTGCGATCAGGGTTGGGTCAGTGAAAAACTGACATTTTTCATCAGAGTTTAATCAGTTTTCATTCAGAGTTCGTTCAGCTTCTCAGTTTTTCATGCACGTTTTAAAAGCAATTTCAATGCGTTTTTTACGCGCAGATAACGTGAATGAAAAGGACTCAGGACTGAGCTCTATCTCTTCTATGGCGATTGATCAGTGAAAAACGCATTGCACTTGCATTGGACTTGTATGTGTCTTAGAGTGCAATGTGTTTTTGATGCATCTCCATAGACTTGTATGGTGCGTTTTTTACGCATGTGACTTGCAAAAGTAGAGCATGCTGAGATTTAAGCGCAAGTTAAAAAGAAACGTGTGTGTGAAAAAGAATGCAGGTCTGAAAAAACCCATTGATTACAACAAGTTATAGTGCAATGCAAGTTCTGCACGTCAAAAGCATGCACAGAACACGCACGTGAAAAACGCAAGTGTGAAAGCGGCCTCACCTCAAAGGCCCTTGCCATCTTGCTAGAAATTAACTTTCTACGGTAGTAATAAGTACCAAAACCTGGTGCGAAAGTACATACTCTGCGGTTATGCACCCTTTGTTGTGTTTTCTGAGCCATATGTTCTTTTACAATAGGCATAACAGCTTAGATTAGGTCTTGCATGTATGAAAACATTATAAAACCTATACAAATTTGGTATCCCTGTAATCGTACCGACCCAAAGAATAAAGTAGACATGTCATTTGGGGTGTATAGTGAAATCCGTAAAATCCAAGCCCACGAGAAAACGGCGCAAATGTGTTTTTTCACCAATTTCGCTGCATTTGGAATTTTTTTCCCGCTTCCCAGTACACGGCATGGAATATTAAATACCATCACTATGAAGTGCAATTTGTTACACAGAAAACAAGCCCTCACACAGCTCTGTATATGGATAAATAAAAAAGTTATAGATCTTTGAAGGTGGGGAGTGAAAAGTTAAAACACAAAAACGAAAAAGGACTGCAGCGGGAAGTTATGGTGACACAGTGCGACTAGTTATTGTATCAAACAGAACTCAGAATGCAGAAATGAGGAGCTGCCTGACATGCTGCAGATAATAACACAATGTTGGCCAACACAGTGTAAAAAGTTGTAAGGAAAGTTTATAAATCATTAATAGCCTGGGGCTAAATAATTTAAAGGGAGCCTTCAAGACAGCGCAGTCCTCTGAAAGGTGAATAATAGGAGTGTTTGTCAGACTGATATTGCCACAGTTGTATGTCCAGTATTTCAATACATGAATAATTCAGGCAAACAATAATAAACCACAGCGAAACACGTGTGTGATCATTAATATCGGAGGACGTGAAATCGGAGAGTTTGCAGCTTGGGTTTCAGGTCCTGGAGCGGAATCCAACGAGACAGAGAGACAGATACAATGGGGCACATTTACTTACCCAGTCCGTTCGCGATCCAGCGGCGCGTTCTCTGCGGTGGATTCGGGCCCGGCTGGGATTCATCAAGGTAGTTCCTCCGCCGTCCACCAGGTGGCGCTGCTGCGCTGAAAAGCATCTGAACGCGCTGGAGTTCACCGGGCCGGACCATGTGAAGGTAAGCGTGTCCCAAGCGAATTTCTTTTTTTAAATGAGGCGGTTTTTCCGAATCCGTCGGGTTGTCGCTCGGACACGCCCCCCGATTTCCGTCGCGTGCATGCCGGCGCCGATGCGCCACAATCCGTTCGTGTGCGCCAAAATCCCGGGGAAATCGGCGCAAATCGGAAATATTCGGGTAACAGGTCGGAAAAACGCAAATCGGGCCCTTAGTAAATGACCCCCAATGTTTCAGGACATAGTTGTTCTATACTTGCCTTATATGTATAAAATCGTATTTATCTTTACAACAAACTTTTCAATATGTGTACATGAGCAGTAATGCTGTGTAATAATGTCTTATTAAGTAGTGTCCCTCATTGCTGACTTCATCTCTAATTCTAAGTTATCTCAGAGCTGCTGGGAGGAGACCGGCTGCTATGATGTCTCCCATGCACCGCGCACAGAAAGTAGAAGAGAATTTGATTCATAACTCAGCAGGGAAAACTGAAAAGTGCTGGTTTGAAAAAATCACTTTAGGCGACATAGAAACATGCAATTATCTCTAGTAGTACTTCTACTATTTCTCAGCTTCTTCTCAATCCTCCTGCTTTGCTCTACCTAGATTCTATCTAATATCATACCACTGTCAGTGGGTCAGTGTTATCTATATAGAGATCATTGTACAGGGAGGGGGAGGAGATAAGCTGTTACATCATCTATTGTCAGTAGTGATGTAATGATGGGTCAGTGTTATCTATATAGAGGTCATTGTACAGGGAGGGGAGGAGATAAGCTGTGACATCATCTATTGTCAGTAGTGATGTAATGATGGGTCAGTGTTATCTATATAGAGGTCATTGTACAGGGAGGGGAGGAGATAAGCTGTGACATCATCTATTGTCAGTAGTGATGTAATGATGGGATCAGTGTTATCATATAAGGTCATTGACAGGGAGGGAGGAGATAAGCTGTGACATCATCATTGTCAGTAGTGATGTAATGATGGGTCAGTGTTATCTATATAGAGGACTTGTACAGGAGGAGGAGGAGATAAGCTGTGACATCATCTATTGTCAGTAGTGGATGTAATGATAGTCAGTGTTATCTATAAAGAGGTCATTGTACAAGCTACAAGGAGATAAGTGATCAGGGGGAAGGGGGAGACAGGCACATGTGGAGAACAGAGCTGTAGCAGAGCCGACAATGCAACAGTGTAAAAGTCCGTCAGCCTGTGTCTATCAGCCTCTGTGTAATCATCTCATGCATCTCTCTCTTTCTATGTGTCAGTGTGAAGCCACATGAAAGTGTAATTACACCTGTATCATGATAATGTAACCACATTGTCACACCACAGAACTAGATAGATAATACAGTAATGTGTCTGCTTAGAGAGGCCCTGCCCACACCCTGGGATTTTGCACTGAGCAACCTAGGGAGTGATAGGAGCTAAAACAGCAATAAAACTGAGTAAAATAAAAGTAAGGGGTTAAAATGATCTTTATTGTGTTAACATCACTAGGGGATTGAAATGTGAGAATCCTCTTTCATGGGAAAACCCCTTTAACCTTTTCCAGTTGACTCATGGGATGGGGACCATGTATCCTCTTTTCTCTATGACCCTCATCATTCCAAAGTTATTCATGTCAATTTTAATGTATATCTACTGTCAGATGGGCAGAGCCAGGGCTATTGCTCCAGCCTAGGACCACCCATTTGACAGTAGAGATCCTAATCAATATAGTTTTAGGCTACTTTCTGTACAGAGTTTTCTAATTTGCCCTAGGACTAGTATTGTTATTGAGTATTTGTGTAATTGCCTAGTGAAAGGGTTAATGCAATGTATTCCTGTCAGTTTGTGTTGTGCCCCCTTTTCCTCTGTGGTATTACCCCCTCTCCCATATTTGTGTGTTTGTAGCTATGGTAAGGTCGTAGTTTAAACCGGTTTTTTTTAAGGAGGGAAAAATGGTCTTGTCCGTTTTTCAGAATTTTCCAGTAGCTGGGCAAACATTTTATTTTGTTACTGGTGTTTATTAGTGGGATTTAGTTATTGCTGGGTAGACTTGTTTATATCATTTTTAACATTGTCTGTTTTTTTTCTACATGTGTTGGCTATTTATTATATATTTAATTTTTATTTATTAGTATTATGCAGTCCGTTTCAATCCGCAATTAATTTGCCTGTGTATTATTTTATTCTGTGTATTATTTTATTCATTGGGGGCTTGTGCTACCAGGTGAAAAGTCAAGAGTTAAATATTCTTTTTTTTCACAATCTTATCATGCTGGTCTATTAGGGGTTAATCACTCATCCGTTTCGTGACCACTTTTTCACTGGATAGGGTTAAGCAGCTATAACCTCCCCCTGGAATTGAAGTCTAATTGTCTGCTCGGAGAATCTGTCTCCTAATCTCCCTAATGAAGTGTCCACTGTTGCCCTGTGCTCCTGGTATTCGGCTCTCTTCTTGGCACTGGAACATAATGTTGTTTCTATAGAAACATCACTTGCATTGGTTTATCTGGGTCCCCAGTGGCTATAATTCTTGTGGGTGGCGCACCCTCCCAGAAATCACGTCTCATGCAGGCAGATACTGAGAGGAAAAGATAATGACTGATATTCAAGGCGGCCATGGTACTACGCCCCAGTCGTTATAATGTTGTATCTGTAGGTTATACAGTATAACAGGGAGATGCGTCGCTATAGAATCAACGCCCATTCACACGCTGAGTGACGCTGGTAAAAATAATCGCGGCCCCGTATGATGCTGGATGTCAGGACGCTCATTATATTTCACAGGAAGCACCTGCTCACGATGTGACGAGGGTCTTATCTGACCTTAGACGCATCAGGTGGCTTCCTTGTTTACATGAGCAATGTGTCCCCATGGCCCCCCGCAGCCATTCATGTCTGCTTTCCTCCACTCCTTTTTCCACCATAACTACCAGGGGAGAATATCACTCATAGATTTTCCAGAATATCAATGCCCGTGTCCATTTCCTTTTCAACATTTGTTTGCCTTAATCTTACTTTTTTTTTAGGGGATACAAAAATATATGTGTATCTAGATTTTTTTTGTGAAAGGAAATGAAGAATTCATCCAAAATCTAACAGTTTACAGCACTGGCAGTATATATATATATATCTACAGTACAGACCAAAGGTTTGGACACACCTTCTCATTCAAAGATTCTAAGAGTTTTCTGTATTTTCATGACTATAAAAATTGTTCACACTGAAGGCATCAAAGCTATGAATTAACACATGTGTGGAGTTATATACTGGAGGTGTGTATGGGGTCATTGTCCTGTTGAAAAATAAATGATGATCCAACTAAATATAGCAGTCGCTGCAAGATGCTGAGGTATTGTAATCATGCTGGTTCAGTATCCCCCCCCACACACACACACACACCATCACACCTCCTCAAAGGGTTAGCACCCGTGAGCCCACCTCAGACTCTCCCCTCAGCTACAGGACGTACAAGAACGTCCAAATGCGGTAAGGGGTTAATGTTATCCCCTACCTACAGTAGATAGATAGAGACTGTGGGACCCCCACTGATTACCAGAACTGGGTAATTGTTGTCACTAATTGATGAAGCAGAAAATCAAGTATGCGTCTTGCTGCTCCATCCATGGTAGTCCCGAAACTAGTTAATGGGAGCCCTTCACTGCTCTTATTCCTTTCCCTGGCTGTAATGTTAAAAAATGCAACTTACCTGATTTGAGTCCAATGATATCAATGGGATTTCATGACCTTTGGGGTCAGTGACAAGTGAAGCGGATTCATCTGCAGGTAACCCACAGTGATTTATAGTGACAGGATAGTAGATGGGAAGTTGGCAATTATTAATATCATAGTTAGATAGATATACAGACAAACAGATAGAGATAGACAGACAGACAGACAGAGATAGACAGATAGATAGAAATATATATGGGAGTCAGCCTTTGTAATGGACCCGTTAGGTATATGCTTTGCCTAGAATTGTAGGTGATATTCAGTCCATTCTGACCTCGGCCTCGTTTAATTACTAAAAGTGATGCAGCCAGATGTTACTTTGAAGTTTATGGTAAAATATTGTGAATTCTATTTTGTTTTGAGGCCCCAGGTGTTTTGTAATGGAGATCCATCCAAAATTCATATATGTAGTACTGTACTGTTCCTGTTTTTAATACAAACATGAAACAAATCTGGAATGTAGAATGACTAAACCCAAAACCTGAGCTAAATTGTACTACAACCAAAGGGAAGGTTTCTTCAGGATGCCGGTTGGGCTCTGGACACCTATGAAAACTAGACTACAGTTTTATAGAGACTAATGTAGTTTGGTAAATCCCGCTGTGACCTTCAAAATTGATAAAATTGCTGTTCTGTCTACTCTTCTAGTAACTCATCATGTTACCAAATGTTTTAAATATTTCGAAGAATTTTAACCAATTGACCACAAGTAAGAGGATAGCAAAACCATTTTAAAGGGATTTACTGCATCATGGGATTATGATTGCATGGACTATAGTTCACGTTATTAACTGCCCCCTTCACAGATTTTTCCCCCATTTAACGTTACCTCCTTGCCCTTTAACTACAAGACTGAGACACCAAATCGCTTCACTTAGCAATCCCTCACTCTTATCCTCCGCAGCAGAGGTGACTCTTATCCTCCGCAGCAGAGGTGACTCTTATCCTCCACAGCAGAGGTGACTCTTATCCTCCGCAGCAGAGGTGACTCTTATCCTCCGCAGCAGAGGTGACTCTTATCCTCCACAGCAGAGGTGACTCTTATCCTCCGCAGCAGAGGTGACTCTTATCCTCCGCAGCAGAGGTGACTCTTATCCTCCGCAGCAGAGGTGACTCTTGGTCTTCCTCATGTCAGCCAGTTTCTTTGTAGCGCTTGATGTTTTTTGCAACTGCACTTAGGGACACTTTCAAAGTTTTCCCAATTTTGGACTGACTGACCTTCATATCTTAAAGTAATGGTGGTCACTTGTTTTTCTTTACTTAGCTGCTTTTTTCTAGCCATAATACAAATTCTACCAGTCTATTCAGTAGGACTATGAGCCGTGTATCCACCTGACTCCTGTACAACACAACTGATGGTCCCAACCCCATCTATAAGGCAAGAAATCCCTCTTATTACACCTGACAGGGCGACCTGTGATGTGAAAACCTTTTCAGAGAGAATGCCAAGAGTGTGCAAAGCAAAACAAAGCAAAAGGAACCTAGAATATAAAACATATTTTCAGTTGTCTAACACCTTTTTGTTAAGTATATAATCTACATTCATAGTTTTGATACATTCAGTCTATATCTACAATTTATAGTCATGAAAATACAGAAAACTCTTTGAATGAGAAGATGTTTTTGAAAATTGGCTTCTTAAAGGGGTTGTTTCGGCATTTAAAAATTTTTATATAAGGCTTGGGTGGGCTACGCAAACAATAAAAATGTTGTGCTTACCTTCTCCGGTGCTCCTAGGACAGGGCTCCCATTCCAACTATTGCCTTGCGCCTGCTACACATTGAAACTGATGCTGTAGCAGATGTGCAGCAGTGGTCGGGATGGAGCCACAGATGAATGGGAGAGCCAGAGGAGGTAACTATTTGATTTTTATTGTTTTTCCCTTCCCCCCAAAGCTTTATATAATTTTTTTTAAAAGCCAAGACTACCCCTTCATTGCATTGGAGGTGGAGCTATTTGTTACTTGTTTCGTCTTTTGATGCCCCCTAAAACAGCCCAGCACCACCCTGTTATATTCTATTCAGTAGAAAAAAAATCTTTTTTTGTTTTTGAATTTTCATTTTTCACTCCCCACCTTAAAATGTCTATAACTTTTTTATTTTTTCATACACAGAGCTGTATGAGGGCTTGTTATCTTTGTAACAAATTGCAATTCATAGTGATTGTATTTAATATTCCATGCAGTGGCGTAACTAGGGTTCAATGGGCCCCGGGACAAAATTTGTAACGGGGCCCCCCTCTTATTATGCCCAAAAGTTCTGATATAAAAATGGTTATTCCAGCGTTAAACCCTGTAACAGAAAATACTGCCCCCTATTTACAAGAATACAGTATAACTTCTATAATACTGCCTCCTATGTACAAGAATATAACTACTATAATACTGGCCCCTATGTACAAGAATATAACTGCTATAATACTGCCCCCTATGTACAAGAATATAATTACTATAATACTGCTCACGATGTACAAGAATATAACTACTATAATACTGCCCCCTATGTCCTCCCCATAGACCTTTATGGAGAACTGTAATGTGACCCCTTGGCTACTCCTCCCCTCCCCATAGACCTTTATGGAGAACTGTAATGTGACCCCCGTGGCTACTCCTCCCATTTCCATAGACCTTTATGGAGAACTGTAATGTGACCCCCTTGGCTACTCCTCTCCTCCCCATAGACCTTTATGGAGAACTGTAATGTGACCCCCTTGACTACTTAAAGGGGTTGTCTGCGATATTAAAAAATTTATATAAGACTTGGGTGGGCTACGCAAAACAATAAAAAATGTTGTTGCTTACTTCTCGGTGCTCCTAGGACCAGGGCTCCCATTCCAACTATGCCTGCGGCCGCTACACATACAAACTGATGCTGTTGACGATGGGGGATGGCGCCACAGATGAATGGAGAGCCAAGGATGGTAAGTATTTGATTTTATGTTTTTCCCTTCCCCAAAAAGCTTTATATAATTTTTTTTAAAAGCCACGGGACTACCCCTTAGGTGCATTGGAGGTGGTGGAGCTTATTGTGATTGTTCGTCTTTGATGCCACCTAGCACAGCCAGCACCACCCTAATATTCTATTCAGGAGAAAAAAAAATTCTTTTTATGTTTTGCATTTTCATTTTCACTCCCCCAGCTTCAAATAATCTATAATCTGTTTGATTTTTTCATGTACAGAGTTTTGAGGGCTTGTTTTCTTTGTAACAAATTGCAATTCATAGTGACTGTATTTTAATATTCCAGGCGTGTACTGTGGAAGTGGAGAAAAATTCTGAATGCAGTGAAAATGATAAAATAAAAATAAATGGCACATTGTGAATAAATAGCCAAAAACAGACAGCCTCTGAGCTTTGTGTTGACCGAGGCTTTCTGGCCAATGGATCTACGCTCCACAATGACGTCATGGGAAGTAAGCGATATGAGCCAAGATGGCCGGAGGAGCTTTGGACGGGCGGCAATCAAGGGTTAGCACCCATGAGCCCAACCTCAGACTCTCCCCTCAGCTACAGGAGTACTACGAAACGTCCAACATGCGTTAGGGGTAATGTTTCCCCTACCTACAGGCAGATAGATAGAGACTGTGGGACCCCCACTGATACCGAACTGCCGTAATTGTTGTAACTTAATTGATGAAGCCAGAAAATCAAGGTATTGTGTCTTGCTGCTCACATCCATGGTAGTGCCGAAACTAGTTAATGGGAGCCCTCACTGCTCTTATCCTTTCCCTGGCTGGTGATGTTAAAAAAATGCAAACTGTACTGATTTGAGTCCAATAATATCAATGGGATTCATGACCTTTGGGGTCAGTGACAAGGGAAGCAGATTCATCTGCAGGTAACCCACACAGTGATTTATAGTTGACGCATAGTAGATGGAAGTTGGCCAGATTAGTAATATCATAGTAATTAAAGATATACAGGACAAACAGATAGAGATAGACAGACAAACAGATCGAGATAGACAGACAGGACAGACCGAGATAAGACAGACAGATAGATAGAAATATATATGGGAGTCAACCTTGTAATGGGGACCTGTTAGGTATATGCTTTGCCTAGAATTGGAGGTGATATTTGAGTCCTTCGCCTCGGCTCGTTTAATACTAAAAAGTGATGCAGCCAGATGTTACTTTGAGTTTATGGTAAAATATTGTTTGAATTCTATTTGTTTTGAGGCCCCCGGTGTTTTGTAATGGAGATTCCATCCAAAATCATATATGTAGTACTGTACTGTACCTGTTTTTAATACAAACATGAAAACAAATCTGGAATGTAGAAATGACTAAACCCCAAAACCTGAGCTAAGAGTGTACGACAACCAAAGGGAAGGTTTCGTCAGGATGACGGTTGGGGCTCTGGAAACCTATGAAAACTAGACTACAGTTGTATAGAGACTAATGTAGTTTGGTAAATTCCCGCTGGACCTCAAAAATTGATAAAATTGCTGTTCTGTCTACTCTTCTAGTACTCATCATGTTCCCAAATGTTTCTTAAATATTTTGAAGAATTTAACAATTGACCACAAGAGAGGATAGCAAACATTTTAAAGGATTTACGGCATCGTGGGATTTATGATGCAAGGACTATAGTTCACGTTATTAACTTGCCCCCTTCACAGATTTTTCCCCATTAACGTTACCTCCTTGCCCTTTAACTACAAGACTGAGACACCAAATCGCTTCACTTAGCAATCCCTCACTTCTACCCTCTTTACTGTTCTTTTTCCTATCACTAACCAGCATGTCTGGAATTATAAATCTGAACATGAATAAGTAAGACCTTTATGGATAACTGTAATGTGACCCCCGTGGCTACTCTTCCCCTCCCCATAGACCTTTATGGAGAACTGTAATTGTGACCCCCTTGGCTACTCCTCTCCTCCACATAGACTTTTATGGAGAACTGTAAGGTGACCCCCGGGCACTCCTCCCCTACCCATAGACCTTAGGAGAACTATAATGTGACCCTTGGCTACTCTTCCTCCCCACAGACCTATTCGGAGAGAACTGTAATGTGACCCCGTGGCTACTCTTCCACTCCCATAGACCTTATGGAGAAATGTAATGTGGACACCTAGGCTAATTCCTCCCTCCCCGATAGACCTTTATGTGGAGAACTGTAAATGTGACACCGAGGCTACTCTCTCTCCCGATAGACCTTATGGAGAACTGTAATGTGGACCCCCTTGGTACTCTTCCATCCCCATAGACGTATGGGAGAACTGTATGTGACCACTTGCTACTCCCTCCCCTCACATAGACCTTTATGGAGAACTGTAATGTGACCCCCGTGGCTACTCCTCCCATTCCAAGAACCTTATGGAGAACTGATGTGACCCCCTGGATACTCCTTCTCCCCATAGACCTTATGGAGAAACTGTATTGTGGACCCCCTTAACACTCTTCCCATCTCATAGACCTTTATGGAGAAACTGTAATGTGACCCCTTGCGACTCCTCCCCACCATAGACTGTATGGAGAACTGTAATTGACCACTAGGCTACTCTCCCCTCCACGATGACCTTTATGGAAAACTGTAATGTGACCCCCTTGGCTACTCCCCCATTTCCATAGACCGTTATGGAGGAACTGTAATGTCACCTCTGGCTACTCCACTCCTCCCCATGACCTTTATGGAGACTGTAATGTGACCCCCTGGCGACTTTCCCCTCTCCATAGACCTTTATGGAGAAGGGTAATGTGACCCCCTTGGGCTACTCCTCCCCTACCCATAGAAGTTTATGGAGAACTGTAATATGATCCCAAGGCTACTCCTCCCCTCCCCATAGACCTTTATGGAGAACTGTAATGGACCCCTTGGCACTCTCCCTAGGACATTTTATGGAGAAACGTAATGTGACCCCCTTGACTACTGCCTCCCTCCCCCTAGACCTTTATGGAGAACTTATAATGTGGACCCCCTTGGCTATCCCCCCTCCACATAGGACCTTTATGGAGACTGTTAATGTGGACCCATTTGGATACTCTCCCATTCCCATAGACCTTATGGAGAACTATAATGTGACCCCTTTGGCGAATCCTCCCCTTCACAAGACCTTTATGGAGAAATGAATGTGACCCTTGCTACTCCTTCCACCTCCCCCATAGACCTTTATGGAGAACTGTAATGTGACCTCTAGGCTACTCCTAGGCTACTGTAATGTGATCCCTCTGTGAGCTCCAGATCATCATGAAAGAACAACATGGACTTCAAGGAGAACTTGGGAAGGGACCTTAAGTAGGACGGAGAAGAAACTGCGAGTGGGTAGAGTAGAAGACATTTCTCCAAATAATTATCCTTACTATTGATACATGGGAAGTAAGTCAAGGCCCTGAGCCTATAACCATAAATTAGATGGGGATCACAGGGATCTTTCCTACCTGTTTTTTTTAAACTTACATCAGATATACATAATATAGTATTTTACTCACACACTGTACACGTGCTATTTTATTAAAACATGGGTTGCATGATATTACATTTTTCACATTCTGCCCCAGTAAGAGGGTGGAAACCCCAAACGTAGCAATTAAGCCTTGCCAGTGACTAGGGGTCATGGGTTCCAAGTGTCATCCAGGCGCACATCCTGAAACAGAGTTTGTTGTTTCTACGTGTTTGCTGGGTTCCTCGGGTCCTCTGCGTTTCCTCCCACACTCCAAAACTACCTGGTAGGTGATTAGATTGGAGCCCAATTGGGACAGGGACTGAATTTGGGCAACTCTGTGCGCTATATAATAAAGATATTATTTATTATCAGTACTTCCTGTTTCACACTGCTGAGTGATAATACATACATTCAGTATGTCATATCCAGTATAACAACCCGCTTAGGTTTGGGTTTGCCAAATGCGCCAAACCTCGAACAAAGATTTTGGTCTTGGTTAACCACCCACAAACACCCACCATGACATAACCCGCGTTGTTACTAGCACCGGGTTTGGATCTTGTTAAATGCCACAGCAAGGAATAACATGGTTTGAAATAACGGCTTGACGCTGAACCCCAACCTTCTGCGAAGCTTGTCCTTGCAACATATGTGCAGCAGGACTGCTTCTCATCCTTAGTTATGATTTAGTGATGATTAAGGACTTGGTAGAGGACTGAACGCATAAACTGCTGGTATCTATCAAGTCTTTGCGTTGTATAAATAAAGTTATTAACCAATTAAAACATTCAGTGTTAGATTTTCCCTTAGAACATTGATGGGGAACCTTTTAGAGATGGGGTGCCCAAACACAACCAACACCCACTTATTTAACATCAAGGCCAACCTGAAAATTTATACAGTAACTTATTGCTTCCTGTTCTTCCACAACATTCAATCGTTTGGCCCCTCGGACAATAATATAGCTGGAAGCAAAAGGGCAAATTCAGATTCTGATTTTTAGCTTCTCTTCAGCGTTCTCCCTAGACAAGGGAACAGTCAGGGGCAGCAGGAGGACCTCTAAAGAAATCCAACCCTGTTCACACCTTCTCACTCTTCCTGCAGTTCCAATCAGTCAAGGAAGTGTCACCTTAAAGAGCGTTGGGAGCAGCATCTCAAGTTGTCTGGGACTGAGGAAGATTAGGTCCATTCTGGTGAACTTTGCCTGGGGCGACAGCCGGGTGCCCCAGAAAGGATCTGATGCCACCTCTAGAACCCGTGCCATAGGTGCGCCATCATCGCCTTAGACCATGCACACAATGAAAATAATAATTAAGGGTACATTCACATGCGGGATGCCGCGTGTGCTGGAGTGGAGGAGGAGGTGACCCTCCTCCCTCCATAGGAAGCAGCGGCTCACGGCCGCACACTCGCAAAGAAGATAGAGCAGGCTCTATCTTTTTGCGGTTGTACAGTGCGGATCGGTGCCACACATATCGCCGCTGGGACGCCATTGCAGTCTATGGGGACATATATGTGCCTCCCATGAACGGCCGTGTGATTAGATTAGCCCTTAGTAAGAAGATACATATTGCTATTTTGTTCATTTAACCATCAGGAAGTAGACTAGCGGATGAGTGCTAACGCCTCTGCCTGTTATGTACTGTGAATGTGATTTTTAGCCTCGTGGCCGGTATCAGCTTGTCCCATCTCGATTTGCTCACCTACCTGGACCATATGCCGCTGTGTACATGCACCTGGCTGCATGGTTTACAAGTGTATCGTGTGGTGTCTGCCTTCCTGATAATACAGTCTTATCAGTGTCTAATCCCACTGCTGTCCACATGAAGAATTGTTATCCTTATCAGCCTCTCTGTCAGTGAAGCCTGGGTAAATGCACAAAAAATCACTAGAAATTTACATTATAATGATGTAACACTATATAATTCAAGGGATTAACCAGGATAAGAAGAACCTTGCTTATTTCTTTACTAACAGCGCCACAACTGCACATAGGACATGGTGGTATTACCCTTGGCGCCCATTCTCATAAAGGAACTTTTTCTTGTACTGCCCTTTTAAATCGACTTAAAGGCAACCTACCACTTGGGATAGGGCTTATAAGCAGCACATGCGTGCACCAGCTATGGGTGAGCTGTTGCTGATGCTTATCTTCGTTATGTTTTTTAAAGTTTTTTAAAAAGTTTTAACGCTTATTAATCTTCCAGTCGCAAGCCCTATTTCGTTTTTGCCGTTTCCATTTTGCACTCCCAACCTACAAAAAATCTATAACTTTTTTATTTTTACACATAAGAGCTGTGTGGACGGCTTTTTTTCGAGTAACAAATTGAATATTCCACTGCGTGTATGGGAAGCAGGAAAAAAACCCAAATGTAGTGAAATTGGTAAAAAAAAAAAATAACCGCGTGGGTCTGAATGAGTTTATGCGACCCAAATGACACATCTACTTTATATTTGAGTGGTGTAATAACGTTGGATACCAAAATGTGTAACAGTTTTAATTTTTTACTTTTACAAAAAATTAGAACCTCCTGTACAATTTTTTTTTTTATTTTGCCGTCTTCTGGCACAAAACTTTTTCATACTTGTACGGAGGCTGTCGATGTGTGTGTCATGTTTGTGACTTTTGATGACTTTTCAATGCTACATTTTAGGACTGTATGATCTTTTGATCACTTTGATCACTTTTTATATTTTCAAAATGGGGCGCTATTTACCGTTACGGGGTTAACCGCAGTGAAAAACCGTTAATATTTTGATAGATTGGGCATTTCGGACACGGTGATGATACCTAATGTGCTTATGATTTTTACCTGTTTATTTTATTATATCAGTTCTAGGGAAAGGGGGGGTGATTTTGAATTTTTAGTTTTTTTTTTTTCAGTTTTTTTTAAACTATTCAGGGGCTACTTTAATCCTAGGTTGTCTGTACGATCCTACAATATACTGCCATACTACAGTATGGTAGTAGTATAGGGGTTTTCCTTCCTCATTCATTACAATGTGCTATCACACATTGTAATCAATGGGCTAAAACAAGACAGCCTCAGGTTTTCGCCTGAGGCTGTGCATGATGACCGAACACCCCCCCCCCCCCCATTGACGTCACAGGGAGCAACAATCTTCGCCAAGATGGCATCTCCCATGCCGTTCTGTCATTCTATATAAAGCTTCTAAGTTTATTTCCAGTGGATAGAAATCTGAGCATGGTCACACATAGGGGGAGATTTATCATAAGTCTCTTAGAGAAGAACAGTTCTAGTTGCCCATGGCAACCAATCAGAGCTCAGTTTTCACTTTCCCACAGCTGAGCTATGATTGGTTTCCATGGGCAACTAGGACAGCTTTACCTCAGAAACTTTATGGTAAATCTCCCCCATAGTCTCTTGTAAAGGCAGACACCAACACGACGATTATTTTTTTGGCTGGCTATAAGTTAACATCTGTGTCAATATAAAGGGGTTGTCCTAGATAAAAAAAAAACATGAAAGGGTCTGTCCACTTTCAGAAATAATTGATATTGTTTTTGTAATGAAAAGTTGTACAATTTTCCACTATCCTTTCTGTATCAAATTCCTGGTCATTTTTATGGTTTTCTAGATCTCTGCTTGCTGTCATTTGATATCTCAAGGGCACAACCTAAAATTGTAGCTCAGGACACAACACTTTAAAAAAAAAAACTTCTTGCTTAACTTCCAACAGACATAACTTTTAATTTTTTTATGGGCATATGAGGTATTTTTGTGTTAAAAATTGTATTCTCCAATGGGTTAACTGTTAGGATAAAAATACAATTACTAGCAGGAAGAAAAACAAACACTCTGACTCTTGTTTTTGAATGAAATAGTTTATGCAGTTTACGGTATAATATAATTATTAATTGTTCAAATTAATCTGTAGGTTAGTACAATTAAGGAGATACCAAACATGTACAAGTTTCTTTAATTACTACTTTAATTTTACACTACTACAAAAAAATCCCAATTTGAGAAAAACTCATTGATTATGTCACATTCTCTAAAACTATAACTTTTTTCATTCTCACTAAAAAGGCCATTATAAGGGTTTTTTTTTTAGTGGTATAAGATAATAATTAACCGGCTAATATTTTGGGGTACATCTAACTTTTTGATCCATTTTATTACTTTTTTGTTGAGGGTAGGAAGCACTAAAATTGCCATTTTGAAATAGCCCTTGCATTCTGGATATAGTAAGGTAAATAATTGCTTAGCTTAGGTCGTGTTATTGACTTAATAATATTTATTATGTGTTATTTGTGCAATTTTTTAAAACACTATTTGGGCACTTTTTGGGGCTTGCTTTTTCATATTTTAAATCTATTTTTATAAACAATTTTTAACTTTTTCTCTTGTTTTCTTTTATAGTGGGATAAGATAATGATAATTGCTAATATTTTGGGGTACATCTGACTATTTGATCATTTTTTATTACCCTTTCGGAAGATGGGAAGCACTCAAATTCACTTTTGAAATAGTTTTATGCTCTGCGTAAAGTAACGTAATAATTGCTTAGCTAAGGTCATTATTGAACAAATACCTATTTTGTGTTCAATATTCCATTTTTTAACATACTATATAGTTAGTATTGTCAAAAGGGCACTGTTGGGGGGGGGGTCATATTTTTTTTTATTTTTTTAAATTTTATTTTAACTTTTTATTACTGTCCCACTAGGGGACTTACACTTGAGATACCATGATCCCTCATACAATACATTTAATTGGGTTTGGGATCCTAAAAATGCTGTTAGTTTAAGGTCCTCAAACCCTTTGACCGGTTTCCTTTAACCCCTTACCGACGTGATGTAATAGCATGTCACATGCTGGGTCTGGGTGCATGGAGAGGGCTCACGGGCCGAGCCCTCTCGATAGCCGGTAAGTCTTTGCTGCATATTGCAGAAAAGGCTTACCGGTAACACCCGCGGTCGGTGCTAGCACTGGGTTAAGGTACCCTAGGGAAAGTAAAAATAAAAAAAAGTTTAAAAAACAAATTAGAATAAAAAAACCTAAAAATTCAAATCACCCCCTTTTCCTAGAACTGATATAAATATAAATAAACAGTAAAAATCATAAACACACTAGGTATCGTCGTGTCCAAAAATGCTCCATCTATCAAAATATAATAGCAGTTTTCCTCTGCGTTTAATCCTGTAACGGAAAATAGCGCCTGAATTTGAAAATGGCACTTTTTTGCCATTTTAAAAAATATAAAATATTCTATAAATAGTGATCAAAAGGTCGTACAGTCCGAAAAATGATAGCATTAAAAACTTCAACAGGAGTCGCAAAAAATAACATCACATACAGCTCCATACACTGAAGTATAAAAAAGTTATTAGCGCCAGAAGATGGCAAAATAAAAAAACATTTTTTTCTACAGGAGGTTTTAATTTTGTAAATGTATGAAAACATTTTATAACCTATACAAATTGGTATCCCTGTAATCGTACCGACCCAAAGAATAAATAGACCTGTCATTTGGGGTGTATAGTGAAATCCGTAACTCCAAGCCCACGAGAAAACGGCGCAAATGTGTTTTTCACCAATTCGCTGCATTTGGAATTTTTTCCCGCTTCCCAGTACAGCCATGGAATATTAAATACCATCACTATGAAGTGCAATTTGTTACGCAGAAAACAAGCGCACCACGCTCTGTGTATGGATAAATAAAAAAGGTATAGATCTTTGAAGGTGGGGAGTGAAAGTTAAAAACACAAAAACGAAAAAAGGACTGCGGCGGGAAAGTTATGGTGAACACAGTGCGACTAGTTATTGTATCAAAACGAACTCAGAATGCAGAATTAGATGCTGCCTGACATGCTGCAGTAATAACACAATGTTGGCCACCACAGTGTAAAAAGTTGTAAGGAAAGTTATAAATCTTAATAGCCGGGGGCTAAATAATTTAAAGGGAGCCTTGAAAACAGCGCAGTCCTCTGAAAGGGGAATAATAGGAGTGTTTGTCAGACTGATATGCCACAGTTGTATGTCCAGTATTTCATTACATGAATAATTCAGGCAAACATAATAAACCACAGCGAAACACGTGGGTGATCATTAATATCGGAGGACGTGAAATCGGAGAGTTTCAGCTTGGGTTTCAGGTCCTGGAGCGGAATCAACAGACAGAGAGACAGATACATTGGGGCAGATTTACTACCCGGTCCGTTCGCGATCCAGCGGTGCGGTCTGTGCGGTGGATTCGGGCCCGGCTGGGATTCATCAAGGTAGTTCCTCCGCTGCTGCGCTGAAAAGCATCTGAACGCGCTAGAGTTCACCGGGCCGGACCATGTGAAGGTAAGGCGTCCCAAGCGACACATTTCTTTTTTAAATGAGGCGGTTTTTCCGAATCCGTCGGGTGTCGCTCGGACACGCCCCCCGATGCGCCACAATCCGATCGCGTGCGCCAAAATCCTGGGGAAATCGGCGCAAATCTGAATATTCGGGTAACAGGTCGGGAAAACGCAAATCGGGCCCTTAGTAAATGACCCCCAATGTTTCAGGACATAGTTGTTCTATATTGCCGTTATGATTTATATGTATAAAATCGTATTTTCTTTACAAAAAACTTTTCAATACGTGTACATGAGCAGTAATGCTGTGTAATAATGTCTTATTAAGTAGGTGTCCTCATTGCTGGCTTCATATCTAATTCTAAGTTATCTCAGAGCTGCTGGGAGGAGACCGGCTGCTATGATGTCTCCATGCACCGTGCACAGAAAGTAGAAGAGAATTGATATAACTCAGCAGGGAAAACTGAAAGTGCGGGTATGAAAAAATCTTTAGGCGAATAGAAACATGCAATTAGCTCTAGTAGTACTTCTTACTATTTCTCAGCTTCTTCTCAATCCTCCTGCTTAGCTCTACCTAATAGATCATCTAATATCATACCACTGTCAGCGGGTCAGTGTTATCTATATAGAGTCATTGTACAGGAGAGAGGAGGGGAGGAGATAAGCTGTGATATCCTCTATTGTCAGTAGTGATGTAATGATGGGTCAGTGTTATCTATATAGAGGTCATTGTACAGGGAGGGAGAGGAGATAAGCTGTGACATCATCTATTGTCAGTTTTGATGTAATGATCGGTCATTGTTATCTATATAGAGGTCATTGTACAGAGAGGAGGGGGAGGAGATAAGCTGTGACATCATCTATTGTCAGTAGTGATGTAATGATGGGTCAGTGTTATCTATATGGAGGTCATTGTACAGGGTGGAGGAGTAGATAAGCTGTGACACCATCTATTGTCAGTAGTGCAGTAATGATGGGTCAGTGTTATCTATATGGAGGTCATTGTACAGGGAGGGAAGGAGATAAGCTGTGACATCACCTATTGGCAGTAGTGATGTAATGATGGGTCAGTGTTATCTATATAGAGGTCATTGTACTAGGGAAGGAGGATGAAATAAGCTGTGACATATTTCTATAGTCAGTAGTGATGTACTGATGGGTCATTGTTATTATTATATAGAGGTCATTGTAGAGGGGGGTGGTAAGCTGTGCTGATGATTGCCGAGCACCATAGAGAGACATATCTCATGGTGCTTTGAGGGGTCCAAAGCCCATGGATAGAGCCTAACCTGCTTGGTGGAAAAACCCCTTTAATAGCTGAACCAAATAACAAGTAAAACAAATGATGTGAAGGTGTTGTAAGGAGTATATATTATCAGGAGCACAGTGTGGGTTATTGTTGTTATCCGGTCACCAAAATACTGTCAGTAACTCTGGTATTTTTTGAGTCACAGTGTGGAGATTTCCTGCAAGGAGTTAGATGTGATTTCTGCAGCAATTAATCTAGCCAAGAAAATCTTCATGAGTTCTATACCTCAAGGAACCAGATCATCACCTTAGGTTGCTCTTGCACTTCTAACCGTTTGTCATCAGTTGCAGACACTGACTGACCTTCTAGTGTGTGTATTAATATATGTGGTTCATGATTATGTTTGAATGGGGGAGGGGTACCCTAACTATTACTAGGGGATGCAGTGAAACCATGATGCAGGTACCGGTAGGTGCCCGCCTGTATCGACAGGGTCGTGAACCCTCATCTATCCGTTTACGTCCTATATGTGAAGGGGTTAAACAAGGACAGTAGCATGGAATTTTTTTACTTCACGGAAATATGTTTAACATAAAAACTCATAAAAGTCCCATTCCCTTTACGATTATAATGATATAGATAACAGTTCATGAAAACATTCTTCGGTGATGAAGTGCCATGTGCAGGAGGAAGCAGAGGAGGAGTGGAAATGTTTGCAGGAAACTGTTTTGTGTGTGGCCAGGCATTCTTAGGCATGCGAGGAAAAAGGCCTTGGCACAAGTGTTGTGAGTCTGAATGCCAACATTTACAACTAGACATTCAGCAGATGGTTGTGTAACAAGTTAATGAAAGAGTCAAATCCACCTGAGAGCCCCAGAGGGGAAGTGCTGCCTCTTACTACTGCTCTTCCATAATTCACAGAAATTAATGAATGAACTTGAGTGGAACAAATGGTCTAATATCTACCGATATGTAATGTAAAATTCTTATATCCACCCAGATTCATTTTTGCATTGATTTTTTCATCACTGATATAACTTGAATGGGAGCTGGAGATGCAGTCCCTCCCTCGGTCACTACACAAAGTGTGTATAATCGAGATAAGCCAAGTTTTTTATCACAAAAAATGTGCTGAAAAACCTCACCTCGGCTTATCCTCGTGTCAAAAAAACATACTAAGCACATACTATGATGTCAGCGAGGAGCCGATGTCACGACCCTGAAACGGACAGCGCGGGGACACGCGGGCCCATGCCGTAGCCGCAATGGATAGAAGAGGACCGGCTGGGGGGGTGGGGAAGGTGGAGACAGTGTGTTTTTTCCTACAGGCATTATATTGGGGGCAGGGGCTTTAGCTACATAACTAGGGGGCTGCAGGCTATATACTACAGGGGCTGGCAGGGCTATATACTAAGTGGGCTGGCAAGCTATATACTACAGAGGGGCTGGCAGGCTGTTACTACAGGGGGCTGGTTGGCTTTATACTAATGGGCTGCAGGCTATATACTACAGGGCTGGCAAGCTATATACTACAGGGGGCTGGCAGGCTATATACTACAGGGGCTGAAGGGTATATGCTAGGGGCGGATGCAGGCTATTACTACAGGGGACTGGCAGGCTATTATATACAGGGGCGGCTGTATGCTACAGAGGGCTGGCAGGCTATATACTACAGGGTTGCAGGTATACACTATCAGGGGCTGGAGGCTATATACTACAGGGTGGGATGGCTATATACTGGGGAGGCTGTGTGCCAATGCATTCCACCCCGGCTTATACTCAAGTCAATAGGTTTTTCCAGTTTTTGTGTTAGCATTAAATCACTTTTAATCTTACCTGGTAGTTTGCGCAGAAGGAGGAAGAGTCAGAGGGGACGGTTCTTTTCCCACCGGCCCTCGCTCCAGGGCACCATTAGGAAGTTTGGGGGCTAACCCTCCATAGAATGATAATTTGCCCTGTGCACATTCCTGCACATGGGAAGGGAGGGTTTTCTTTGACTTTGGGCACCCCCTTTTATGGCAGCCCTGCTCGCTCTTAACTACTCTTCTCCTTCTGCCAGGTTATCTCCTGTTGAATCTTGCTCTGGGGCCACGCAACTTCGGCATTTGTCATGTTGCAGTGAAACCCACAGAGGATGCAAACCCAATCCTTCAAAATCTATTTCTATGGATATGATTTCAATATTTATAGCCTAGGGGGCACCCAGGCCATTACCTTTGCACAAAGTTACAAGGAAAGCTCATCCTGCAGTCTTAGGTAGTCCAGGACGTCACTCGCTCGTACAATTTTAAAGAGAAACATCCTTGGATGCCTCAAGACTACAGGAGGAGCGGGGAGGTGCTGGGTTTTTTTAATGGAGCTCTGCTGGGGGAGATCTTAATGGGAGAAGAGGAAATATTTCACTGATCCCAGAGGATTTGCCCAAAATCCACAATGAACCTCCATGTTAACAAGAAGTTTATCATAGATTTTGGATGAATTACAGTCACATACTAGTGTAAAGATTCTGCACCTAGTATGAGTCCCCTAGTGATGTGTCACTCGCGAACGGGTGAGAGCCGTTCAGGAGCCAGAAGAGCCCAATCTTTACAATGAGTGGAGCAATGATCCAGATCTACTGAGAAGAGCCGGACTACCATCATTAAACTACCCCAAGGGTATAATGTCAGGTGGCCTGTTGAGTCCACATGAGACACTCTGGGGTCCACACAACCTACAAGGTGGTTATTGACACTGTTGGTTGGTTGGGTTGTTGGTGCTCAGACGGGAAGATTTCGATGTTTGCTATGAGTCATGAACAAAGCAACAAATAGCAAACAAATATGTATTCTGGAAAACCCATAGAGATCATCCAGAATGTTAAATCGTATATTGGCAAAATCACTGACCATTTCCCTTAATATTTTATAAATCTTTATGATTTTTTAATACATTTTACTTTAAAACACAACACAACACAAAGTCTCCAGATAGGGATTAAGTGCAGGTCCTGCCTACCACCCCTACCCTTGGTAAGGCAATGTATAGTAAGACAGACAAGGACAAAAGACAGACAACAAAACGGGTCAAAAACTAAGATGGCTCCAAGATACAAAATTGTAGGCAGAATACTAGTCAAGGTTAATAGAAGGGTCAGAATCACACCAGGAATATCCAAGCATGCAAGGAGCCAGAGAAGTCAGGCCTGATAGTAGAACCAGACGTATATAAATGGAGCCTGAAATCACTCTAGAAGTTATTTGGAACAATCCACATGAACTTCTATAGGACTGTGTGGACCACAATCCGCGCTGAGAGAAACTGCTAAACTGTCATCAATAAGCCAAGTTTATTATTGTGAAGAATAAAGTAAAGTGCAGCTGTAAATGTATTCAGCTCCCTCAATAAAATCAAAATTGACTTATTAGTACATACAGTTCATACAGTATGGATGTCATGTAGCTGTTTGGAAGGCTTCAGAGGGTTTGTTAGAGAACATTAGTGAACAAACAGCATCATGAAAATCAAGGGACACACCAGACGGCTCAGGGATAAAATTGTGGCAAAGTGTAATGCAGGATTCCATAGAATAGCCCAAACACTGAAAATCTCACTGAGCACTGTTCAATCTAGAGGCCGGGCCCAAAGCAGACTTCTGAAGGGTCCCCCTTCCTGCTTACAAAATATACATATTACACTCATAACACTATACACACATTTTATACTATATACATAAAAATAAAGTCTTCACTCATACAAGACAAATTTATATACTCCTACCACACATACCCACACATATAAAGCATATACACCTACAGTATATACCACATCATAAAAAACACATCACATACAAACACATATATATACAGACTACTACAGCATATATACATCACATATATGTATATACATATGGGGTACAGGTTTCTTTGGACTTTGCGTTCCTTATGGCAACTGCTGTATAAATATGCATGTTAAGTGTATATAATGGTGCAAATCCTCCATTCTTTAGTGTCAGTTTGGATACCGGGGCCCCTTGACATGTGGGCCCCATTGCAGCTGTATGATGCTACCACTGTAGTAACGCCCTTGGTCAATCCACCATCAGACATGACCGTCCATTATAATCTGACATCCCCGACAGTAGAAACAGCCCAAAAGACCCATGGTCCACGGCAGAGATCCACAAGCCTGGTGGGAGAATGGTTCACGGGCAGTTGTGTGTTCAAAACCTGACCTTTTATACAAACTGGCAAGAAGAAGCCATTTTTGAGGGTGAGTCATAAGGAGTCATCAAGCAACATGGAGGAAGGTGCCCTGGTCAAATAAGTCCGAATTGATACATTATGTCTAAAAAATTTCAAAAGTTCAAACAACAAGAGAGAAATCGCAGGTGTGAACCACTGCCAGCGCCGACTCTAACTCATTGACATCTATCATCCACGTAACATTACAGTAGAAACATGTCCCTGTTATAGAAAATATGCATTTTACTCTATTGAACTTTATATGAAATATGCTAGGTTGTATGTGGTGTTTCAGAGCTTGGATAGTGGATCCAATAATCCAATGGCTATAGTGTATACCACTGCAGTGACAAGATAAAAGTAGAAAAACCGTATAAATGTACAATGTCTATATTATATATGAGGACATGCAAACTGAATCCGATGATGAATGGTTATATTTCTATTTAATACCATGTAATAGCTGATAAAATCTGTTTTTTTTTTGCACTTATTGATTCTTATAGTCACCATCTGTCACCTTCATGCTATATATCTTGCCCTCACTACCATATCTTAGCACCATACACTCCCCTATCACTGATGTTACCTTTATCCTTACTGAGATACTGTATATCGGTGGTAGATTCATCTGTCTACATTTACCATGTACCATCCTGATCACTTATCACCTTATATTGCCCATATGCCCCTCTCTAATCCTTTATATCCCTCTCTGTTTGTTCATATGGATTGATAATAGCAGGTACTACAGTATAACACGAGTTGTGGTATGTACATAACAATTTTAGGCTACATTGTCATTTTAACCGTTAATAACCAGTAATTTGAACCCCCCATACAATCAGATATTATCCTCTGGATAATGGCAAAACCCCTTAATGAGCGATTTTTTTATTTTTATAAATTTTATTACAAATCCATTTATAATCTCTTATAAATGTTTACAATACAACTTCCCCAATAAAGTCACAACATATCAATAAAGATTGTTGGCTTTGATGGTTTTATAAAGTCAGCCATAACGGCAAAAACTTGCGGCCGTACATACAATCCCCATAGACGGCTATGGTGCCCCGGCTCGGTATGGTAAGTGCAACAAGTGCTCATGCCCGAGCCGTAGCGCAAAAAGATAGAGCCGCTTCTATCTTGGGTGTTTCGACGGCGTGTGGCTACTATTTTCTAGGAGAGGGGCAGGGACAAGCAGCGCTCCCCACTCGTCCTTCCTAGCCCTACAGCACGTGAGCCCTTACAGAGACTTTTTGTAATACCGGTAAACCGTAAACCGGCAACATACTACAATACAATAAAACTTTATTGATCTGTTTTGGAAATTGAGTTGTAGACACACTGGGGCACATTACTTACTGGTCCTGTTGCAATCCCCGATCCAGATGGTTCTGACGAGAAGATGAGTCCGGCGCGATTCACAACATTGTGCGCCCGAGTTCCTGCATCTGTCGCTTCCCCCGCCGAGGTCCGCCGGAGTTCCACTCTTCTTCTTTCGTGTGCTTGTAAGTGCTTGTCTTTCGACACAATTGTAGAATGTTAAATCTGCGCGTCATCCGAATCCATCGGATCGTCGATGGCCCCCCCTGATTTGTGACGTTTGAAAGCAGCACCGATGCGCCAAAAAACCCCCGTTAAAGCAGCACTAATCGTAAATTGTCGGGAAACCTGACAAAAATTGCGCTCCAAGATTCCAAAGATTCATATTATAGAGGCAACAACACCAAATCTTACTAAATCCATACTAAACCAAGGAATTCCAAACAAACACTAATTGTACATCTGTGTCAGCGTCATCCTCGGTCCATAGTATGCAACTGGTTTCGGTTTTGATTCAGCACCTCACCTGTTTCTGTTCTGCAGCGTAGCTTGGTGCTTGCAGTAATTAACTATTGGTGATACCAGCTCTACACTCTGCTGGTTTAAAGAGGTTTCTGATCCATCCTGCCTTATTTGTATCTGTTGTGTTGATTTCCTGACGTTGACTTGTTTTCCTGACCTTCTCCTGCCTAATGATTTAGTACTGGCTTTGCCCTATTGTGTGACCTGGCTCTGTTGACTCCATCTCTTATGTTTTTTTTGACCATGTGTTTGTGTTTTGCACTTTGGTGTAGGGAGGGACTGATAAACCATTTACTGGCCACCATATAGGGTGGATCAGTAGTAAACAGGTATGACTGGTTTGAAGGGTAAAGAGTGAGGGCTCACTGTATTGTCTGGTTCTACAATTTATAGAAACAGCTTCATATTTTTAGAATTATTACTTACTTCCCGTGGATCAGCCCTTATACTAGTCTCTATGCACCATATGCACCACACTTTGTCAGGAAACTGCATAATAAATTTTGTGCACATTTCGTTAGTGTCCCTTTCAGTGATGAAATTTGTGTAGTCTCAAGAATAATGCAGGCACTGACACTTCTTTAATACCTGGGCAAGCAGTTTGACATTTAAGATAGCAAAGTGTCACCAGAAGCTGGCGCTAGCAACCTTAGTAAATGTAGCCCAATGTTTTTCAGTAATTGAACAATTTTACTACTAAGCATTACAAAAAAGTAAAATCTAGAGCGTATAAATATTAGATCATGGAATTTTTAGTGGAATGGAAGTTGGTGGCGCAAGGGATAATGAATTGGCACACGGAATAAAAGGTTTAGAATTTGCCAGAACATTGTTGGATTCAAAGTGCGCCAAAAATTTTGACCCAAAAATAGGACAAGTCGAGACTGTCGGGAAAACACCAGTTGTGGCGCCAAAATTTTGCTCATCAAAAATAGAACAAGTCGGAGAGTGTCGGAAAAAAAAAACACCAAAATTACCAATTTGCGCCATATGCCCCGGGTTTTTGGTGCACGCGATCGGATTGTGGCGCATCGGCGCCGGCATGCACGCGACGGAAATCGGGGGTGTGGACCGTCGGAAAACCAGATGGATTCGGAAAAAACGCCGTATTTTTTTTTAAATGTGTCGCTCAACACGGACTTACCTGCACCAGGATAGCTTGATGAACCCCTGAACTCCGACGGACTTCAGAGCAGCAGATGTCCTGGTGGGACATCGGGCCACCTACTTGTGAATCGCCGGAAGACCGAATCAGCGTCGGAGAACCCACCCCGCTGGATCATGGTAAGTAAGTCTGCCCCAATGTGATGCAACGTGTGATTGCAACCTCAAATTGCCTGGGCCTGGGACTGTATGAATATTATAGCTACATCCGGAATAATTCACCTCACCTACATATGGTACTAAGAATCAGGTGTTCTACCTGCTTTCAATCGGCGGGTTCAGAACTTTTGAAGGTCTCTCAAAGGCCCGAATGGGTTCTGGGTACACGTTGTATTGAGAGCATGACTAGATATGATTTTCATGGTGTAGGTCCGTTTAATATAAAATGTTGTGGTGGTCTGGGTGGCATGGGCCTCCTAGAAGGCTTGGTCCCAGGTTTCCACACAAACACTTAGATTGTAAATCCTTACTGCTGAAACAACCCTTTAATGGTTCAAGAACGAAATTCCCATTTCCCCTTAGCAACAAATTTTAGTGTTACAGGCAGTCCCCAGACTACGTACAAGATAGGTTCTGTAGGTTTTCTTAAGTTGAACTTGTATGTAAGTCGGAACCTGTACTTATTATTGTAACCCCAGTCAAAATTTTTTTGGGTCTTTGACAATTGGATTTAAAAATGTTGGTTTGTCTAGAAACCAGGATTAACCTAAATCGTAACTACAGACACCTGTGTACCTGTATGCTGATTATGTAGCCCTAAGGATAAAGTACAGTAACCTACCAACATCCAGAGGTCTGTGTGTAACTAGGGGTCGTATGTAAGTCAGGTGTTCTTAAGTAGGGGACCGCCTGTATACGGTTATTATTTTTAATATTCTATCCACATTATTTTCTATGTTTGTAAACCTGTGCAAAACTTGAAAACAACAAAAAATTTGTAAGTAGTTGAAAAAAAGATGAAGATTTTGACCGTCAAGGATAATGAATACCATTACATGATTTCCTTCTTTGACAAAGGGGCAGATTTACTAAGGTCCGAATCACGTTTTTCCGCCCGGTTTCGAATTTTACCAAATTGCCCCAGGTTTTGGCAAACGCGATCGGATTGTGTCGCATTGGTGCCGGCTGCATGCGACAGAAATCATGTGTGTGCCGTCGGAGAACCCAACGATTCGGAAAAATTGCACTATTTTTCAAAAAAAAGTGTCACTTGACTCCACTTCATGCACCAGGAATAGGATGGTGAACTCCGGCGGAACTCTGCGCAGAGCAGCGACACCTGGTGGACATCGGACGCACAACATTAGTGAATCGCCAGAAGAACCGAATCCTCGTCGGAGAGAGAACGCAGAAGGAGGGAGGACAAGAAAGCCGATCTCCTCCCTAAACCCAAAAGCTGTGACATCATCTATTGTCAGTAGTGATGTAATGATGGGTCAGTGTTATCTATATAGAGGTAATTGTACAGGGAGGAGGAGATAAGCTGTGACATCATCAATTGTCAGTAGTGATGTAATATGGTCCGTGATTTCTATATAGAGGTCATTGTACAGGGAGGGGAGGAGATAAGCTGTGACATCATCTATTGTCAGTAGTGATGTAATGATGGGTCAGTGTTATCTATATAGAGGTCATTGTACAGGGAGGAGGAGGAAATAAGCTGTGACATCATCTATAGTCAGTATTGATGTAATGATGGGTCAGTGTTATCTATATAGAGGTCATTGTACAGGGAGGAGGAGGAAATAAGCTGTGACATCATCTATAGTCAGTAGTGATGTACTGATGGGTCATTGTTATCTATATAGAGGTCATTGTAGAGGGGGGTGATAAGCTGTGCTGATGATTGCCGAGCACCATAGAGATGACTATCTCATGGTGCTTTGAGGGGTCCAAAGCACCATGGATAGAGCCTAACCTGCTTGGTGGAAAAACCCCTTTAATAGCTGAACCAAATAACAAGTAAAACAAATGATGTGAAGGTGTTGTAAGGAGTATATATTATTCAGGAGCACAGTGTGGGTTATTGTTGTTATCCAGGTCACCAAATACTCTCAGTAACTCTGGTATTTTTAGAGGCACAGTGTGGAGAGATCCTGCAAGGAGTTAGATGTGATTTCTGCAGCGATTAATCCTAGCCAAGAAAAATCTTCATGCAGTTCTATACCTCAATGACCAGATCATCACCCTTAGGTTGCTTCTTGCCACTTCTACCTGTTTGTCATCAGTCCTGCAGACACTGACTGACCTTCTAGTTTGTGTATTAATGATATGTGGTTCGTGATTATGTTTGAATGGGGGAGGGGTACCCTAGCTATTACTAGGGGATGCAGTGAAACCGTGATGCAGGTACCGGTAGGTGTTTGTCCCGTATCGACAGGGTCGTGAACCCTCTCCATTCATCCTGTTTACGTCTCTATATGTGAAGGGGTTAAACAAGGACAGTAGCATGGAATTTTTTTTTACTTCTACGGAAAATATGTTTAACATAAAAACTCATAAAAGTCCCATTCCCTTTACGATACATTAATGATATAGATAACAGTTCATGAAAACATTCCTTCGGTGGAAGTGCCATGTGCAGGAGGAAGCAGCGGAGGATGTGGAAATGTTTGCAGGAAACTGTTTTGTGTGTGGCCAGGCATTCTTAGGCATGCGAGAAAAAGGCTTGGCACAAGTGTTGAGATGTCTGAATGCCAACATTTACAACTAGACATTCAGCAGATGGTTGTGTAACAAGTTACTGAAGGAGTCAACATCCACATGAGCGGCCCAGAGGGGAAGTGCTGCCTCTTACTACCTGCTCTTCCATAATTCACAGAAATTAATGAATGAACTTGAGCGGAACAAATGGCCTAATATCTACCGATTATGTAATTGTCAAATTCTTATATCCACCCAGACTTCCATTTTTGCTTTGATTTTTTCATCACTGATATAACTTGAATGGGAGCTGAGCTGCAGTCCCCTCCCTCGGCCACTACACAAAGTGTGTATACTCGAGTATAAGCCAAGTTTTTTATCACAAAAAATGTGCTGAAAAACCTCACCTCGGCTTATCCTCGTGTCAAAAAAACAAACAAACACTGAACAAGCCCCCAACCCCCCAGGAGATCCTCTTCTACACAGTGATGCTCTGGCACGGGCTCCGTGTCCCGCGCTTCCCGCCACAGGGATCATGACATCAGCCTCTCACTGACATTCTACTCTGTGCACTGGCATCAGCACATGCTATGATGTCAGCGAGGAGCAGATGTCACGATCCCTGCGACGGACAGCGCGGGGACACGGGGCCCATGCCGTAGCCACAATGGATATAAGAGGACCGGCTGGGGTGGGGGGTGGGAAGGTGAGTGCAGTGTTTGTTTTTTTCCTACAGGCATTATATTGGGGGCAGGGGCTTTAGGCTACATACTAGGGGGCTGGCAGGCTATATACTACAGGGACTGGCAGGCTATATACTACAGTGGGCTGGCAAGCTATATACTACATGGGGCTAGCAGGCTGTATACTACAGGGGCTGGTTGGCTATATACTACATGGGCTGGCAGGCTATATACTACAGGGCTGTCAAGCTATATACTACAGGGGGCTGGCAGGCTATATACTACAGGGGCTGAAGGGTATATGCTAGGGGGCTGCAGGCTATATACTACAGGGGACTGGCAGGCTATATACTACAGGGGGCTGGCTGTATGCTACAGGGGGCTAGCAGGCTATATACTACAGGGGTTGGCAGGTTATAAACTACAGGGGCTGGCAGGCTATATACTACAGGGGGCTGGATATATACTGGGGAGGCTGTGACCAATGCATTTCCCACCCTCGGCTTATACTCAAGTCAATAGGTTTTTCCAGCTTTTGTGTTAAGCATTAAATCACTTTTTAATCTTACCTGGTAGTTTGCCAGAAGGAGGAACGAGTCAGAGGGGACGGTTCTTTTTCCAACCGGCCCTCGCTCCTAGGGCCACCATTAGGAAGTTTGGGGGCCCAACCCTCCATAGAATGATAATTTGGCCCTGTGCACATTCCTGCACATGGGAAGGGAGGGTTTTCTTTGACTTTGGGCACCCCCTTTTATGGCAGCCCTGCTCGCTCTTAACTACTCTTCTCCTTCTGCCAGGTTATCTCCTGTTGAATTCTTGCTCCGGCACGTAAAACTTTCGGCATTTGTCATGTGCAGTGAACCCACAGAGGATGCAAACCCAATCCTGCAAATCTATTCTATGGATATGATTTCAATATTTTAGCCTAGGACAGTGGTGGCGAACCGTCGGGTGCCGTCTCTAGGGGCACCCAGGCCATTACCTTTGCACAAAGTTTACAAGCAAAGCCTCATCCTGCAGTCTTAGGTAGTCCAGGACGTGACTCGCTCTGTACAATTTTAAAGAGACACATCCTTGGATGCCTCGGACTACAGGAGGAGCGGGGAGGTGCTGGGTTTTTAATGGAACTCTGCCTGTGGGGAGATCTTAATGGGAGAGGAAATATTTTCACTGAATCCACAGAGGAATTTGGCCCAAAATCCACAATGAACCTAGAAGTTTATCACAGATTTTGGGATGAATTTACAGTCACATCTAGTGTAAAGATTCTGCACCTATGTATGAGTCCCCTAGTGATGTGTCACCCGCGAACGGGTGATAGCCGTTCAGGAGCCAGAAGAGCCCAATCTTTACAATGAGTGGAGCCTAATGATCCAGCTCACTGAGAAGAGCCGGACTTACCATCACTAAACTACCCCAAGGGTATAATTGTCAGAGTGGCCTGTTGAGTCCACATGAGACACTCTGGGGTCCACTAACCTACAAGGAACCACAAGGTGGTATTGACACTGTTGGTGGTTGGGTTGTTGGTGCTCAGACGGGAAGATTTCGATGTTTGCTATGAGTCGACATGTTCGTGTGCGTGACTTTGCACAACTCAAATTATACATATTCCAGTATATATTTCAATACACTGTTCAAATTTCCTATAATAAGGATATAACAAAGCAACAAATAGCAAACAAATATGTATTCTGGAAAACCCCATAGAGATCATCCAGAATGTTAAATCGTATATTGGCAAAATCACTGACCATTCTTCCCTTTAATACTTTAACTCCAGAGAATACGAGTTCTCTGGTATAGAGGATTGAATCACAATTTGACATTTAAAAAAAAAGATTTTATAAATCTTTATGATTTTTTTATGACATTTTATCTTTAAAACACAACACAAAGTCTCTAGATAGGGATTAAGTGTGAGTCCTGAGCACCCTCTGTCCCTGCCTACTTACAGGTCCTGCCTACCCTCCCTACCCTTGGTAAGTGCAATGTATAGTAAGACAGACAAAGAGACACAAGACAGACAACAAAGGAAGACAAACCGGGTCAAAAACTAAGATGGCTCCAAGATACAAAATTGTATGGCAGAATACTAGTCAAGGTTTAGGAGAAGGGTCAGAATCACACCAGAATATCCAAGCATTGTAAGGAGCCAGACAAGTCAGGCCCTGATAGTATGAACCAGCAGATATAAATGGAGCCTGAAATCACCCTAGAAGGTTATTGGAACAATCCACATGAACTTCTATAGGACTGTGTGGACACACAATCCCTATTGAGAGAAACAACTAAACTGTCAATCAATAAGCCTAAGTTTTATTATTTGTGAAGAATAAAGTAAAAGTGCAGCTGTAAATGTATTCAGCCCCCTCAATAAAATCAAATTGACTTATTAGTAAATACATTTCATACAGTATGTATGTCATGTAGCTGTTTTGTGAAGGCTTCAGAGGTTTGTTAGAGAACATTAGTGAACAGGGATAAAATTGTGGCAAAGTGTAATGCAGGATTCCATAGAATAGCCCAAACACTGAACATCTCACAGAGCACTGTTCAATCCAGAGGTGGGGCTTCTGAAGGGTCCCCCTTCCTGCTTACAAAATATACATATTACACTCATATATACACACATATTTTATACTTATATACATAAACATAAAGTTCTTCACTCATACAGACAAATTCATATACGCCTACACACATACCCACACATATAAAGCATATACACCTACAGTATATACACACACCATAAAATACACATCACATACACACAAATATATATATACAGACACATATACAGCATATATACAGCATATATACATCACATATATGTTATATACATATTGGGGTACAGTTTTCTTTCGGACTTTGCACGTTCCTTATGGCAAACTGCTGTATAAATATGCATGTTATATGTATATAATGGTGCAAATCCATTATTTAGTGTCAGGTTGGATACCGGGGCCCCTTGACACTGTGGGCCCCATTGCAGCTGCTATGACTGCTACCACTGTAGTAACGCCCTTGGTTCAATCCACCATCAGACATGACCATTCACTTATAATCTGACGTCCCCGACAAGTAGAAACAGCCCAAAGACCCATGGTCCCACGGCAGAGATCCACAGCTCAATTGGGAGAATGTGTCCACGGGGCAGTTGTGTGTTCATAAACCTGACCTTTATACAAGACTGGCAAGAAGAAGCCATTTTTGAGGGTGAGTCATAAGGAGTCATCAAGCACATGGAGGAAGGTGCCCTGGTCAAATAAGTCCAGAATTGATACATTTATGTCTAAAAATGTTCAAAAGTTCCATATAACAACAGAGAAATCAGCAGGTGTGAACCCACTGCTCAGCGCCGACTCTAAACTCATGACATCATCCACGTAACATTTACAGAAGAAACATGTCCCTGTTATAGAAACTGTTAACTCTATTGTAACTTTTATATGAAAATGCTATGGTGTATGTGGTTTTCAGAGCTTGGATACTGGATCCAATAATCCAATGGCTATAGCTGTAATTACCAACTGCAGTAACAAGATAAAAGTACAAACCGTATAAATGTACATGTCTATATTATATATGAGGACATGCAAACTGAATCCTGATGAAGGTTATATTTTCTATTTAATACCATGTTAATAGCTGATAAAAATCTGTTTTCTGTTGCACTTATTGATTCTTATAGTCACCATCTGTCACCTTCATGCTTAATATCTTGCCCTCACTACCCATCTGCTTAGCACCCATACACTCCCCTTATCATGCATTTACTTTATCCTTACTGAGATACTGTATATTCGGTAGATTCCATCTGCTCTACATTTACCATGTACCATCCTGATCACTTATCACTCTAATATTGCCCATATGCCCCTCTCTAATCCTTTATATCCCTCTGTTTGTTCATATGGATGTAATAATAGCAGGTACTACAGTATAACACGAGTTGTGGTAATGTACATAACTAATTTAGGCTACATTAGTCATTTTAACCGTCTAATAACCAGTACTTTGAACCCCATACATCAGATATTTATCCTCTGGTATAATGGCAAAACCCCTTTAATGAGCGATTTTTTTATTTTTATAATTTTATTACAAATCCATTTATAATCTCTTTATTAAATGTTTACATACAACTTCCCCAATAAAGTCACAACATATTCAATAAAGATTGTTGGCTTTGATGGTTTTATAAAGTCAGCCATAAACGGCAAAAACTTGCGGCCGTACATACATCCCCCATAGACGGCTATGGTGCCCCAGCTCGGTATGGTAAGTGCAACAAGTGCTCACCGCTCTGAGCTGTAGCCGCAAAAAGATAGAGCCTGTTTTATCTTTGGGCGTTTCAACGGCCGTGTGGCTACTATTTTCTATAGAGAGGGGCAGGGGCAAGCAGCGCTCTCCCGCTCGTCCTCTCCTACGCCCTACAGCACGTGAGCCCTTACAGAGACTTTTTGTAATACCGGTAATACCGTAAACCGGCAACATTACTACAATACAATAAAACTTTATTGATCTGTTTTGGAAAATTGAGTTGTAGACACACTGGGGCACATTTACTTACCTGGTCCTGTTGCAATCCCCGATCCAGATGGTCTGACGAAGATGAAGTCCGGCGCGATTCACCAACATTGTGCGCCCGAGTTCCTGCATCTGTCGCTTCCCCCGCCGAGGTCCGCCGGAGTTCACCTTCTTCTTTCCGGTGCTTGTAAGTGCTTGTCTTTCAACACAATTTAGAATGTTAAATCCTGCGCGTCATCCGAATCCATCGGATCGTCCGATGGCCCGCCCCCTGATTTGTGTTGCTTGAAAGCCAGCACCGATGCGCCAAAATCCAATCGCGTGTGCCAAAAAAACCCATTAAATGCAGCACTAATCGGAAATTGTCGGGAAACCTAACAAAAATGTGCTCCAAGATTTCCAAAAAGTATCATATTATAGAGGCAACAACACCAAATCTTACTAAATCCATGCTAAACCAAGGAATTCCAAACAAACACTAATTGTAACATCTGTGTCAGCGTCATCGTCGGTCCATAGTATGCAACTGAGGAGATGCTGATTTTATCTCTGTGTCTCCCTTATGTTCTGTAGTGTGGTTTACATTTGTTGATTCAGCACCTCACCTGTTTCTGTTCTGCAGCGTAGCTTGGTGCTGCAGTAGTTAACTATTGGTGATTGACAGCTCTACACTCTGCTGGTTAAAGAGGTTTCTGATCCATTCCTGCCTTGTTATTTGTATCTGTTGTGTCTGATTTCCTGACATTGACTTGTTTTCCTGACCTCTCTCCTGCCTAATGATTTAGTACTGCTTTGCCCTATCTGTTGTGACCTGGCTCTGTTGACTCCATCTCTTATGTTTTTTTTGACCATGTGTTTGTGTTTTGCACTTTGGTGTAGGGAGGGACTGATAAACATTTACTGGCCACCATATAGGGTGGATCGAGTAAACAGGTATGACTGGTTTGAAGGGTAAAGAGTGAGGGCTCACTGTATTGTCTGGTTCTACAATTCTAATAGAACAGCTTCATATTTTTAGAATTATTACTTACTTCCCGTGGATCAGCCCTATACTAGTCTCTATGCACCATATGCACCACACTTCTGTCAGACACTGCATAATAAATTTTGTGCACATTTCGTTAGTGTCCCTTTCAGTGATGAAATTTGTGTAGTCTCAAGAATAATGCAGGCACTGACACTTCTTAAATACCTGGGCAAGCAGTTTGCACATTTAAGAATATGCAAAGTTCACCAGAAAGCTGGCGCTAGAACCTTAGTAAATGTAGCCCAATGTTTTATCAGTAATTGAACAATTTTACTACTAAGCATTACAAAAAAGTAAAATCTAGAGCCGTATAAATATTAGATCATGGAATTTTTAGTGGAATGGAAGTTGGTGGCGCAAGGGATTAATGAATTGGCACACGGAATAAAAGGTTTAGAATTTGCCAGAACATTGTTGGATTCACAAGTGGCGCCAAAATTTTGACCCCAAAAATAGGACAAGTCGAGACTGTCGGAAAACACCAGTATTGTGGCGCCAAAATTTTGCTCTCAAAAATAGAACAAGTCGAGAGTGTCGGAAAAAAAACACCAAAATTACCAATTTGCGCCATATTGCCCCGGGTTTTTGGTGCACGCGATCGGATTGTGGCGCATCGGCGCCGGCATGCACGCGACGGAAATCGGGGGGTGTGACCGTCGGAAAACCAGATGGATTCGGAAAAAAACGCCGTATTTTTTTTTTAAATGTGTCGCTCAACACGGACTTACCTGCACCCAGGATAGCTTGATGAACTCCACTGAACTCCGACGGACTTCAGAGCAGCAGATGTCCTGGTGGACATCGGGCACACTACCTTAGTGAATCGCCGGAAGACCCGAATCAGCGTCGGAGAACCCACCGCTGGATCAATGGGTAAGTAAGTCTGCCCCAATGTGATGCAACGTGTGATTGCAACCTCAAATTGCCTTGGGCCCTGGGCTGTATGAATATTATAGCCTACAAGTCCGGAATTAATTTCACCTTCACCTACATATGGTACTAGAATCAGGCTGTTCTACCTGCTTTCAATCGGCGGGTTCAGAACTTTTGAAGGTCTCTCAAAGGTCCAGAATGGGTTCTTGGGTACATGTGTATTGAGAGCATGACTAGATGTATGATTTAATGGGTGTAGGTCCGTCTTAATATAAAATGTTGTGGCTGGTCTGGGTGGCCATGGGCCTCCTAGAAGGCTTGGTCCCCAGGTTTCCACACAAACCACTTAGATTTAAATCCATTACTGCTGAAACAACCCTTTAAATGGTCCAGAACTGCATTTCCCATTTCCACATTTCCCACTTAGCAACAAATCTTTAGTGTTTACAGGCAGTCCCCAGGCTACGTACAGGATAGGTTCTGTAGGTTTGTTCTTAAGTTGAACTTGTATGTAAGTCGGAACCGTATACTTTATTATTGTAACCCCAGTCAAAATTTTTTTGGTCTCTTTGACAATTGGATTTAAAAATGTTGGATTGTCATAAGAACCAGGATTAATAATAAAGCTTCATTACAGACACCTGTGATAACTGTTACAGCTGATTATTGTAGCCTCGGAGTAAAGTACAGTAATTACCAACATCCAGAGGTCTGTGTGTAACTAGGGGTCGTATGTAAGTCAGGTGTCCTTAAGTAGGGGACCGCCTGTATACGGTTATTATTTTTACTATTCATATCCACATTATTTTCTATGTTTGTAACCTGTTGCAAAACTTGAAAAACAACAAAAATTACTGTAAGTAGTTGAAAAAAGATGAAGATTTTGACGTCAAGGATAATGAATACCATATACATGATTTCCTTCTCTTGACAAAGGGGCAGATTTACTAAGGGTCCGAATCACGTTTTTCCGCCCGGTTTCCGAATTTTACCAAATTGCCCCAGGTTTTTGGCACACGCGATCGGATTGTGTCGCATCGGTGCCGGCTTGCATGCGACAGAAATCATGTGGTGTGGCCGTCGGAGAACCCAACGGATTCGAAAAAATTGCACTATTTTTAAAAAAAAGTGTCACTTGACTCACACTTTCATGCACCAGGAATAGGATGGTGAACTCCGGCGAACCTCTGCGCAGCAGCGACACCTGGTGGACATCAGACGCACAACCTTAGTGAATCGCCAGAAGACCCGAATCCTCGTCGGAGAACGCGATGCTGGATTGCGACAGGGCCGGGTAAGTAAATGATCACCAATGTTTGCATGTCTTTAATGTAGAAGTTTGCTCCTAATTCCAGAAGGGAGGCTGCGAAACAAAATGTAAATCAGTAATGATCCTGCCTTGTCAATGGACAGTTTGAGAAATTTCTTAAGATACGTTTGGTATTTGAGTGATAAAATTACAGTTCAGTTTCTCTTTCAGTTTCCAAATATCTTACCTTTTGATGTTACTGAAAAGAATGTATATACTAATCCACGAGCCTCCGAAACTAAAACAATCCGAGAATAGTAGCAGAAGAATTATTGGTGATTCTGACGAAACAGAAAACATATCTCACATTTCAGATTCCTAAACGCTGATAAGAATCTGTTTACAAGAAAGTGAAACAAGGAAGAAGCGATTTATAGTAATTGGAATCAGTCAGGAAAAGTCCATCATCAATAAAAATGATCTGTGTATCATAATAGGTTTAAAGGGGTTGCCCAGAGGTTGAAAAACATGGCTACTTCCTTCCAAAAACAGCACCACATCTGACCGTGGTTGGTGCCAGGATTGCAGCTCAGCTGTACAGACATGGATGGAGCTTAGTGGCAATATCATGCACTACCCATGGTCAGGCTCTGGTTTTGAAAGATAGCAGCCAAGTTTTTCAACCTCTGGATAACCCCTTTAAATAACTAAATTGAAGGGAACATGTGACCAGCAGCTCTTTTTCTGGCTCCCGTAGAGAATAGTGAGCACATTGGCAAAGTGTGTCCCATGGGAGTGGCCAGCAAGAAGCGCCCGCCACCACCCACCACCACCATCGGGAAACCGCTCCGTCATGTTTCCATTTCAAATTAAAAAAACCCTCCTATTTGAAATATGGAGCGGTTTCCCAGACCGTGAGGGGAGGCGCCTTTCACTAGCCACTCCCATGGGACACAGGATACTGCTCTGCAGAGAGAAAGATAAACTTTCATTCAACTTTTCTTTTTATAGGAAAAAACCAGTTTTATTATAAAAACACTTTGCCAATGTGCACACTTTTCTCTATGGGGACAAGAAAAAGGGCTCCTGATGACAGGTTCCCTTTAAGTGCAAATCTACCAATAAGCACAAAGGAGATCATGGTTAAGCAGAATATGACAGATACGGCCATGAGAACAAGTACATTGTGCATTGTAATTTATGTAACAATTGTGTGGTCCTCACTATCTTCTACAAAGAGATAACCCCTGGGTACGACAACTACAACAAAAACACCAGAACTTGTGTGTTCATTTCTTTTCCGCGAAGGCAACAACATTTAGAGATATGATTACATAAAGTATATTATACAATTTAGTAACACAAGGATTACATCTCATTTGTCCTGGTATCCCTCAGACACCTCAGTTCCAATCTAAGTTCCTTGTTCCACCCCAGAAATATTGCTATCATGGATAATGTATATAAAATATTATAAATACATATATTATATTTACCCATCAATGTCTGCCCATGCTAGCATTCTGTGCTAAGACCAGCTGCACCACAATGGGGCTCTGGTAACAACCCAAGAGCCCTTCAGGCTCATTAGCATAATTTTCAATGTTGATTTTAAAAGAAAGGAGGCCATGGATAACAAATATAAGAACATTGCCACAGTCTCAGTGCCTCAATCTATGAGTAAGTGTCTGTCTTCAGAGGTGTCAGCCCTGGGGCAGGGGTCTCCTGCATAGTCAGAACTGAGGGGATCTCCTGTATAGTAAGGTCTTGGGGGTCTCCTGTATTATAGATTTACTGTGGGATCACCAGTATTAGAAGTTCTCTAATATTACAGTCTGATCTAGGGTTTCCAGTATTATAGTCTGCTGTGGAGTTCTCCTGTAATATAGTCTGCTGTAGGGGGCTCCGGTATTAGAAGTTGTCTGTTGTATGTTCTGGGGGTCTCTAGTACAATAGTCTTTTCTGGGGTCTCCAGAATTAGAAACTGCTCCAGGGTCTCCATAATTATAGTCTACTTTGGAGGTTTTCTGTAATATAATCTTCTCTGGGGGATATCCTATGGCAGTGATGGCAAACCTTTTAGAGGCCGAGTGCCCAAACTATAAAAAAGACCTGCTTATTTATCGCAAACTGCCAACACAGAAATGTAATTATAGCTCTGTGCACAGCAAGTCCTGGGCTGTCTGGGATTGCAGGAAGTTAGCTGGAGTCATCTTTGGTGATGGCCTGAGTGCCCACAGAAAGGGCTCCGAGTGCCACCTCTGGCACCAGTGCCATAGGTTAGCCATCACTGTCCTATGGTATTATAGTCTGCTTTGGAGGTCTGCAATATTTTATGGTCTGCTCTGGAGGTCTCGTGTATTATAACCTCCTCTGGGGGATGTCTTTTAGTATTATGGTATGCTCTGGGGGTCTCCAGAATTATAGTCTACTTTGGCAGTTCTCAAGTAGTATAACCTTCTTTGGGGTCTCTAATAGAATTGCCTGCTCCGGGGGTCCCCATTATTATGGTATATGTCTGCTATTGGGTCTCCTGTATTATTAGTGCCTGCTCTAGCGTCTCGAATGTTTTCCATCGTCCTTGATATTGTTTAAACAGATCCAGCAGCAGCGATCACATGTATCATCACGTTATCAAGAAGCCCATAGAGGCAGACACATGGCCCTACGTCTTCAGTTCATAGGTAACCCTAAGCCTCAGGAACTTCCACTATGTTACACCAAATAATCGGTAGGGGAAATAACTACCGGTAGCAATCTCATTGGGTTTCCCCGGGTTCATAATGGAAAACACCAAATAGAAATGATCATATTTCACATAGTTCTGCACTTCGATTTCAGCTCTGGAGATACCGGAATAGTCATTTCCTTGAAGTGCTGGTATATTACAGGCTGTGAAATACTCAGTATCAGTGAAAGAGAAATCGAAGTGACACATGTCACCCATTGTGATGCTGGGAGCAATGTTCATTACTTGTCACATGTCAGGAATGTTAATTAGTTTGTCCCATCGTCGAACAGCTGCTTCATAGTTGTGTAATGTTCATACAAAGTTTATTGCCCTCAATTGCCCTGTTTGTGTCAGTCTCCCCCAGTGGGATGAAAGGAGATTACGATAAGTAGTTTCTTTTTCTCATGTCATGTTACAGTTCACTCGTCGCTACCAGGAAAACACGTTTTTTTTTTTACCTGTGTTGTTATATCCACATAGGACTTCTATACAGCAATGAATGGTAAGGACAGTAGAGGATTATAATACAGGAAGTTTGGGCGGTAGCCTAAAGCCCAAGACGTCTAGGGGGGCCATGGCCACCCAAACCGCCCACCAAATTTTAAAGTCAGAAGGACCTTTATTTGAAATCCTGCTCCTGCTCTCAATACACATGTACACAAGAGACATTTCAGGACCTTTGAAGGTCCTCCAATGGTCCTGGAACTGCAGATTGAAAGCAGCAGAAGGGACACATCCTCCATTCCAGAAGACGCTGATTCTAGTACCAGATGTAGGAAGTGACTCCAGACTTGCAAGGGCTATAATATTCATACGGCCCAGGGCCCATGACAGTCATAACCTGCCCCTGGGTTAAGGGACAATCATTGGGTATAATCTTCTTATGGGGTCCCCCCAGTTGATTGCTTAAAAATGAGTTACGTGCACTGTTATGATGGTAACTGTGTTTGGCACACAATGCTTTGAAGGTATCTGTACCTGATACATATTGTTATGGGGGAACCTGTGGCTGGCACATGATATTTTGGAGATATTTGGGGCTGGAACACACTGTTATGGGGGAAACTTAGCGAATAAATCTGCCAAATCTACTCCTCCACTGCTGTGAAGATCTGAGGTTAAAGGCTGGAGCATAAGGGGAGCAAGACTGGAGATTTCCATTTTATTGGAGTGTGTTGCTCCAAGATCTGTACAGTATCCACCTTAGACTATGGGTGACAAGTCTGCAGTGTAACTTGTCACCTGCTATTTGTCTTTTGATCCTCTCACACACATTTTCACAAATACAACTAATGACAGGTTCCCATAGAGTGCTATTAACTAACTGATACCCTTCTTATATCTAAACATTGTTTTGCTTACATCCCCATAAATTAACTTTATGTTACATTACTTAGCATAAGAGGGCCCCTCCCATCTAATATTCCCCAGCATGTCATTTGACCAGGGGGATGTCCTCGAAGGTGTTTTACCTGGTTACATTTGCTACCCAATGTATGTATCTGATCACATGAAATCATCCTCCATGGACTTCTACTCCTCCCCATCCTCCATGGAGGCTGCTGTGATTTCATGTGATCAGGTACATACATGGTGTAGTTTTTGCAAATGTAACAGGGTAAAGAACCTTAGATGAAATCACCCTGGTCACATGACATGAAGTGGCCAATAATGTAACATAGCTCTCTTAATGTTCCATACAGCAGCATGTCCTAGCAGTGAGACCTGTCAATCAGAAACAAGGAGGCAGGGCAATGCATGAAAAATTTACAATGCAGAACTTACTTGGGTGATTGGACTCAGATCAGATGAGTTGCATATAAGTTTACATACTGATTGTTTAACATTGCAGCCATGGAAAGGAACCATTTAGGGATAAGGGCAATACTTTTTAATCACAGTTTTTGGTTTGGGTTGGTTAATTTAAATGGCAGGTTTTCTTAAAATTTTCCACAACCCCTATTAGTCATGTAAAGTTGATCAAATATTCAGATAGTATGTTAAAAAATGTGCAAAAGTAGTATGTTAACAATAAAAATACTTGTGTTTTGTGAAGAAAAATACAAAAGTGCTTATAGGGGTTTTCCCATGAACACAAGTTAGGCCCTATGCACTGGATAGGGCCTAAATTGTAGATCGGTGGGGGCCTCAGTGCTGAGACCCCCACAGATCATAAAAATGAGGGGTCCGATAGGGTCCCCCGTACCTCCCTGGAACCCCTTGTTGACCCATCAGAGTAATGGAGCAGACGGCTGCGCGTGACCGTTCTGCTCCATTAATCGGTAGAGCGCCGCGCTCGTCAGTCTCCGTCAGCTTCATAGAGATTAAAGGAGTAGGAAGGTCATGTGCAGCCATCTCCTCCATTCCTCTAATGGAGTGACAAGTGGTCCGGCTAAGGTACCTGGGACCCCATCAGACCCTTTGTTCTCATGATCTGTGGGGGTCTCATCACTGAGACCCCCACCGATCAGCAAGTTATGCCCTATCCTGTGGATAGGGCCAAGCTTGTGTTCGTGGGAAAACCCCTTTAAGGAATGATACCTTTATTGGCTAACAATAATAATGATATTTGCATGTTGTTTACATGATACTGTGCATGAGTTGTTGTGATAGTAATAATAATATAGAGTATACATTAACAAAAATCACAGAGCAGGATGAATTCACACAGACACCATGGGAGGAGATTTTCCAGAAATGTCTGAGGTAAAACTGTTCTAGTTGCCCATGGAAACCAATCAGAGCTCAGCTTTCACTTTATAAACACCTGTGGGAAAATGAAAGCTGAGCTCTGGTTGGTTGCCATGGAAAACCAGAACTAGTTCTGCTTTGATAAATTTCTCTGATAGCAGAACTGTTTAAGTTGCTCATGGCAACTAATCAGAGCTCAGCTATCATTTTCCCACAGGTGTTTATAAAATGAAAGCTGAGCTCTGATTGGTTGCCATGAGCAACTAGAACAATTCTGCTCAAGTAAATCTCCCCCATGGACTCAATATTACACCTGGTGAAGCTACTGCTATAATATCTCACAAATATGAACCCTCATATTTAGGACAATGATGAGTTGGTCTTCCTGTTCCGCTGTTGGTCTACAATGACATATCAGAAGCAACAAAGGAAATTGGAAAATAGTAAAAAAAAAACAACAAATGTATGGATGTTGCGCGGCTTCTGTACATGACTAATAAGGTGAATGGATATTAACGCTTTACGGAAGAAGTCGCATTGTTTCTCACAACATCAAATACACGGAGACCATTGTGGAGGGAGACAATTCCTGGCAAACACCTTGGGACAATCGCTGACAGGCGCAGAGAATGTGACTCACAAGACGCTGATTGTTACCTCTATAGTGGGAATTTTACTTTGTTTCTTTGGGTAACCAAGATGACTTCTACAACACCTTCCTATTTCCTTTCAGAAGTAAATACATGACATCATTTTGCTTGGGAAAAAGTTTTAAATTATTTACTTCAATTTTAAATTGATAAAAGACAGGATGTTGTGTGTGGATGGAAGTTTAAGGGTTACGGATTGTGCAATAAAATAACATAAATTGTAAAATTTTATAAGTATACCTTGTCGATCATATACTATCAGTGATACCTCCTGCTCTGCATGTTCTGGTCCAGTCATGACATCCCAAAGGCATATGGTAATGTTATTACTCGGTAATGTTTTATTTTCTTTGTATATGTACCCCATAATCTGCAGTGTGCTACAGAATATTATGGCGCTTTATAAACAACGATTATCAGGTTATTATTATATAGTCACCCCTGCAGCCAATCCCTCCATAGACTGTACGGACTTGTAAACTTAGCCCAAAATATTCAGGCTCTTGACCCGGAAATTTTAAATCCTCCAAAATTAAACCAGCCATCAATGGACACCACACCGTTTCTTATTGTGGGTATGTGGGGGGGGGGGGGGCACAGCATTTATTTTTAGAGAAACAATTAATAAATTAAATAACCAATAGAAAAAATGCAAAATAGTTGGAACAAAATTCATGCCCATCCGGGCCCTTCGCTTCTTCTTGAGCAAAAACCTTTCACCCGAATGGCGTCAGACGTCATGTGGACACCTGCATCTCGCCTTCGGGCATCTGAAAATCTGCCAATGCTGTGACATCTGAAGGGAAGACAGAAAGAACAGCCAGAAACCGGAAAACCACCTGTAAACGAAAAATTAACCTGAGGGCAAGGGTGGGTGGGCGACTTCACACCGCTCGGTCCTGAGGGCAGAAGGAAAGAGGCCCCGCCACGTGCCCCCAATGCTTTTAAACCACAGGGCGGGCCCCAATAAGTCCGACCAATCCAGCCCCTTTTTGGGACTGCCTAAAGAAGGGGCCAATCGCCTTTTAAGCCGCCTTCTGCACCATCACCAGAAATCCCCTACAGTCCCCAGCCCCTTCTCTATGCGATTTGGGGCTAATGATGACAGTGACCAGAGATATGAATGTTTTTATTATATTTCAAGATAATAAGGAAATCATTCGCACAGTGATATTACAGGATAATATACACAGTGATGTCACAGTACAGAAAAATGTAAGCAGTGGGATAATACAGGGATAATACACACAGTGATGTCACAGTACAGGGATAATACACACAGTGATGTCACAGTACAGGGATAATGCACACAGTGATGTCACAGTACAGGGATAATACACACAGTGATGTCACAGAACAGGGATAATACACAGTGATGTCACAGTACAGGGATAATACACACAGTGATGTCATCTTTCTATCTCATATCTATCTATCTATCTATCTATCATCCATCTCCCATGATGCTTTTCTCTCCCCAGTATCTGCGGGTTTGGGACCTTGTTGCTGGATTCTCCGGTCTCTAGGGATTGGGATGTGACTATTATTCTTTTCCTGCTGCTGGATACATTTGTACTCGGAGATGTTGGCGCGCTGTGACCCCCCAATTAAGGGTACTTCACATTCGGTATGCCGCTGTGTGCTGGAGTGGAGAGGGAGGTAACCCCTCCTCCCTCCATAGTAAGCAGCGGCTCACGGCCGCCCACTCGCAAAAAGATAGCAGGCATGCTCTATCTTTGCGGTGTACAGTGCGATCGTTGCCACACATAGTCGCCGAGGCGCGGCCATTGCAGTCTATGGGGACATATATGTGCCCTCCCTCTGAACGGCCAGTAGTGAATTAGCCCTTAGTAAGAAATACATATGCTAATTTTGTTCATGTAACCCATAGGAAGTAACTAGCGTATGATGGTGTAAGACCTCTGCCTGTTATGACTGTGAATGTGAGTTTTTAGCCTCTTTGCCGGTATTCAGGCTTGTCCCATCTCCCTGTATTTGCTCACCTACCTGACCATATGACGACTGTGTACATGGACACCTGGCTGCATGGTTTACACGTGTATCGTGTGTGTTCTGCCTTCCTGATAATACCAGTCTTATCATTGTCTAATCCATGATGCTGTCCACATGAAGAATTGTTATCCTTATCAGCCTCTCTCATGTCCCCCCCCCCCAGTGAAGCCTGGTAAATGCACAAAAATACTAGAAATTTACATTATAAGATGATGATGAAACATATATAATTCAAAGGGATTAACCAGGATAAGTAAGAACACTTGTTATTTCTTTTACCTAACAGCGCCACAACTGCACATAGGACATGGTGGTTATTACACCGTGTGCGCCGATTCTCATAAATGAACTTTTTCTTGTACCTGCCCCTTTTATATAGATTAATGGAAACCTACCACTTTGGATAGGCTTATAAGCAGCACATGCGTGCACCAGTTCTATGGGTGAGCTGTTGCTGATTGGCTTATCTTCGGTTATGTTTTTAAAGTTTTTAAAACGTTTTTAAAGCGCTTTATTAATCTTACCTGTCGCAAGCCCTTTTTCGTTTTGCGTTCCATTTTGCACTCACCCCCTACAAAAAATCTATAACTTTTTTATTTTTACACATAAAGAGCTGTGTGTACGGCTTTTTTTTCGTGCCGTACCAAATTGAATATTCCATGTCGTGTACTGGGAAGCAGGAAAAAAACCCAAATGTAGTGCAAATTGGTTAAAAAAAAAAAACACATTGCGCACCGTTTTCTTGTGGAACTTGTATTTTATGGTGCGCACCAAATGACACCTCCTACTTTATTTTTAGTGGTGTTGTTAATAACGTGGAGGATCCAAATTGTGTACAGGTTTATTTTTCATACTTTTACAACAAATTAGAACATCCTGTACAATTTTTTTTTTTTTTTGACCGTCTTCTGGCACTAAAAACTTTTCATACTTGTACGGAGGCTGCCTCGCACTTGGTTGTCATGTTTTGGTGACTTTTGAGTGACATTTTCAATGCTAGCAATTGTTATGGACTGTATGATCTTGTTATCACTTTGATCACTTTTTAATTTTCAAAATGGGGCGACTATGTTACCGTTACGGGGGTTAAACGCAGGTGAAAAACCGTTATATATTTTGAATAGATGGGCATTTCGGACACGGTGATACCTAATGTGTGACTTTGATTTTTACTGTTATTTTTATTTATATCAGTTCGAGGGAAAGGGGGGTGATTTTGAATTTTTAAGTTTTATTTTTTTTTCAGTTTTTTTAAACTATTCAGGGGTACTTTAATCCTGGTGTCTGTACGATCCTACAATATACTGCATACTTACAGTATGGTAGTATAAGATGGGGAATTTTCCTCCTCATTCATTACAATGTGGCCTAATCACACATTTTGTAATCAAGGTAAAACAAGACAGCTCAGGTTTTCGCCTGAGGCTGCCATGATGACCGAACACCCCCCCCCCCCCCCATTGACGTCACAGGGTAGCAACAAGCTTGCCAAGATGGCATGCCCATGCGTTCTGTCAGTCTAATATAAAGCTTCCAAGTTTTATTTCCATGGTCAAAATCAAACCGGAGCATGGTCACACATAGGGGGAGATTTATCATAAGTCTCTTAGAGAAGAACCAGTTCTAGTTGCCCATGGCAACCAATCAGAGCTCAGTTTTCACTTCCACAGCTGAGCGTATTGATTGGTTTCCATGGGCAGACTAGAGCAGCTTTACCTTCAGAAACTTGTATGGGTAAATCTCCCCCATAGTCTCTTGTAAAGGCAGAAACCAACAACGCGGATTATTTTTTGGCTGGGCTATAAGTAATAACATCTGTGTCAATCTATATTAAAGTGGGTTGTCCCTAGATAAAAAAAAAACATGAGAAGGGTCTGTCCACTTTCAAAAAATATTGATATTGTTTTTGGGAATGAAAAGTTGTACAATTTCCACATCCTTTCTGTATCAAATTCCTGGTTGTTTTTTATGGTTTTCTAGATCTCTGCTTGCGTCATTTGACATCTCAAAGACACAACTCTAAAATTGTAGCTCAGGACACAACCACTTAAAAAAAACTTTTGCATTAAACTTCCAACAGACTTTTATTTTTTATGGGCATATGAGGGGCTTGTATTTTTGTGTTAAATGTATTCTCAATGGTTACGTTATTAGGATAAAAATACACATTACGCTGCAGGAGAAAAAAAACAAACACTCTGACTCTTGTTTTGAATTAATAGTTTATGCAGTTTACGGTATGTATATTATTTAATGATCTAAAGTAATCTGTAGGTTAGTACAATTAAGGAGATACCAAACATGTACAAGTTTTCTTTAATTTTACGCACTTTGATATGTACTACTTTACTACAAAAAATCCCTAATTTTGAGAAAAACTCATTGATTATGTTGTCCTACATCTATCTAAAACATAACTTTTTCATTCCTCACTAAAAGGCCATTTTATAAGGGTTTTGTTTTTGAGTGGGTAAGATAATCATTAACCGGCTAATAGTTTTGGGGTACATTAACTTTTTGATCACTTTATTAACTTTTTTTGGAGGTAGGACGCACTAAAATTGCCATTTTGAAATAGCCTTGCATTCTGATTAGTAAGGTACATATTGCTTACGCTTAGTCTGTTATTGACTTCATAAATATTTATTATGTGTTATTTGTTCAATTTTTAAAAAACACTATTGTGGGACACTTTTTGGGGGCTGCTTTTCATATTTTTAAATCTATTTTTCTAAACAATTTACTTTTTCTCATTGTTTTTTTTTATAGTGGATCAGATACATGATTAACTTGCCTAATATTTTGGGGGGTACATCTGCTATTGATATCTTTTATTGACCCCTTTTCGGAAGATGGGAAGACTCAATTGCACTTTTAAAAATGTTTTATGCTCTGCGTAAAGTAACGTATAATGCTTAGCTAAGGTCATATTGATTGCAACAAATACCTATTTTGTTTCAATATTCCATGTTTTATTAACATACTATATTAAGTTAGTGTATTTGTCAAAAAGGGCCACTGTTGGGGGGGGTCATATTTTAGTTTTCTTTTTACATTTTATTTAACTTTTCTGTACTGTCCCACTAGGGGACCTTACATCTGAGATACCATGATCCTCATACATTACATTTAATGGGTTTGGGATCCTAAAAAATCTGTGTTAGTTTAAGGTTCCTAAACCCTTGACCGGTTTCCTTTTAAACCCTACGACCGTGATGTAAGAGCATGTCACATGCTGGCGTCAGGGATGCATGGAGAGGCTACACGGGTCCCGAGCCCTTCGATAGCTGTATGTCTTTGCTGCATATTCAGCAAGGCTTACGTAACACCCAGCGGTCGGTGCTATCACTGGGTTAAGTACCCTAGGGAAAGTCAAATAAAAAAAAAGCTTTAAAAAAACAAATTAGAATAAAAAAACCAAAAAAGTTCAAATCACCCCCCTTTTCCTAGAACTGATATAAATATAAATAACAGTAAAAATCATAACACACTAGGTTCGTCGTGTCAAAAAATGCCCACATCTATCAAAATACTAATAGCAGTTTCTCTGCGTTTAAAATCCTGTAACGAAAATTGCGCCCGGAATTTGAAATGGCATTTTTTGCCATTTAAAAAATATAAACATATTCTATTAAATACGTGATCAAAGAGTGTACAGTCCGAAAAATTGATAGAATTAAAACGTCAACAATAGTCGCAAAAATAACATACACTACAGCTCCGTACACTGAAGTATAAAAGTTATTAGCGCCAGAAGGATGGCAAAATAAAAAAACATTTTTTTCTACAGGAGGTTTTAATTTTGTAAATGTATGAAAACATTATAAACCTATACAAATTTGGTATCCCTGTATCGTAACCGCCCAAAGAATAAAGTAGACCTGTACCATTGGTGTTGTATAGTGAAATCCGTACTCCAAGCCCACGAGAAACGGGCGCAAATGTGTTTTTCACCAATTCGCTTGCATTTGGAATTTTTTCCCGCCTTCCCAGTAACGCCATGGAAATTAAATACCATCACTATGAAGTGTCCAAATTTGTTACGGCAGAAAACAAGCCGCCACAATCTCTGTGTATGGATAATAAAAAAGTTTAGATCTTTGAAGGGGGGAGTGAAAACGTTAAAACACAAAACGAAAAAAGGACTGCGCGGGAATTATGTGTGACAACAGTGCGACTAAGTTCTTGTATCAAAACCGAACTCAGAATGCAGAAATTAGATGGCTGCCTGACATGCTGCAGATAATAACAAATGTTGGCCAACACAGTGTAAAAAGTTGTAAGGAAAGTTTTTATAAATTCTTAATAGCCGGGGTCTAAATAATTTAAAGGGGCCTTGAAAACAGCGTCAGTCCTCTGAAAGGTGAATAATAGGAGTGTTGTCAGAATGATGAGTGCCACAGTTGTATGTCCCAGTATTTCATAATGTAATAATTACAGGCCAACAATAATAAACCCACAGCGAAACACGTGTGTTGATCATTAATATCGGGACGTGGAAATCGGGAGTTTGGCAGCTTGGGTTTTCAGGTCCTGAGCGGAAATACCAACGAGACAGGAGACAGATACATTGGGCAGATTTACTTCCGTTCCGTTTTCGCGATCCAGCGTTGCGGTTTTTCTGTGCGGTGGTCGGGCCCGGCTGGATTCATCAAAGGTACGTTCCTCGCCTGCCTGCGCTGAAAGCATCTGAACGCGCTAGAGTTCACCGGGCCGGACCAGTGAAGGTAAGCGCGTCCAAAGCACACATTTACTTTTTTATAATGAGGCGGTTTTTCCCAATCCGTCGGGTTGTCGCTCGGACCGCCCACCGATGCGCCACAATCCGATCGCCGTGCGCAAATCCTGGGGAAATCGGCGCAATATCTGAAATAGTCGGGTAACAGGTCGGGAAAACCAAATCGGGCCCTTAGTAAATGACCCCAATTGTTCAGGACATAGTTGTTCTATATCTTGCCGTTATGATTTATATGTATAAAATCGTATTTATCTTTACAAAAAACTTTTCAATACGTGTACATGAGCAGTATGCCTGTGTAATAATGTCTTATTAAGTAGTGTCCCTCATGCTGGCTTCATATCTAATTCTAAGTTATCTCAAGCTGCTGGGAGGGACCCGCTGCTAGATGTCCTCCCATGCACCGTGCACAGAAGGAAAAGAGAATTGATTCATAACCAGCAGGGACAACTGAAAAGTGCTGGTATGAAAAAAATCACTTTAGGCGACATAGAAACATGCAATTAGCTCTAGTAGTACTTCTACTATTTCTCAGCTTTCTTCTCAATCCTCCTGCTTAGCTCTACCTAGATTCTATAATATCATAACCACTGTCAGCGGGTCAGTGTTATCTATATAAGATCATTGTACAGGGAGGGAGGAGATAGCTGTGACATCATTATTGTCAGTAGTGATTATGATGGGTCAGTTATCTATATACGAGGTCTTTGTACAGGGGAGGGGAGGGGATAAGCTGTGACATCCATTGTCAGTAGTGATGGTAATGATGGGTCAGTGTTATCTATATAAGTCATTGTACAGTGGAGGGAGAGGAGATAAGCTGTGCATCATCTATGTCAGTAGTGATGTATGATGATCAGTGTTATCTATATAGAGTTCATTGTACAGGGAGGGAGAGGAGATAAGCTGTGACATCATCATTGTCAGTAGTGATGTAATATGGGTGCTTGTTATCTATATAGAGGACATTGTACGAGAGGAGGAGGAGATAAGCTGTGACATCATCTATTTCAGTAGTGATGTAATGATAGGGTCAGTGTTATCTATAAGAGGTCATTGTACGAGGAGGGGAGGAGATAGCTGTGACATCATCTATTGTCAGTAGTGATGTAATGATGGGTCAGTTTTATCTATATAGAGGTAATTGTACAGGAGGAGGAGATAAGCTGTGACATCATCTATTGTCATTAGTGATGTATGATGGGTCATGTGTTATCTATATAGAGGTATTGTACAGGGAGGGGAGGAGATAAGCTGTGACATCATCTATTGTCAGTAGTGATGTAATGATGGTTCAGTGTTAGCTATATAGAGGTCATTGTACAGGGAGGAGGAGATAAGCTGTGACATCATCTATTGTCATTAGTGAGGTAAGAGGGGTCAGTGTTATCTATATAGGTCCTTGTACGGAGGAGGATGAATAAATCTGTGACATATTCTATAGTCAGTAGTGATGTACTGATGGGTCATTGTTATCTATATAGAGGTCCTTGTAGAGTGTGGTAAGCGTGCTGATGATTGGCCGAGCACCAAGAGATGACTATCTCAATGGTGCTTTGAGGGTCCAAATCACCCATGGTAGAGCCTAACCTGCTTGGTGGAAAACCCCTTATAGCTGAACCAATAACAATAAAACAAATGAATGTGAAGGTGTTGTAAGGATTATATATTATTCAGGAGCACAGTGTGGTTATTGTTGTTATCCCAGTCACCAAATACTGTCAGTAATCTGGTATTTTTAGAGTCACAGTGTGGAGATTTCCTGCAAGGAGTTAGATGTGATTTCTGCAGCAATTATCCTAGCCAAGAAAATCTTCATGCAGTTCTATACCTCAAGGACCAGATCATCACACCCTAGGTTGCTTCTTGCACTTCTACCTGTTGTGCATCAGTCCTGCAGACCTGACTGACCTTCTAGTGTGTGGATTATATGATATGTGGTTCATTATATGTTTGATGGGGAGGGGTACCCTAACTATTACTAGGGGATGCGTGAAAACATGATGCAGGTACCGGTAGGTTGCCCGCCCTGTATCGCAGGGTCGTGAACCCTCTCCATTCATCCCGTTTACGTCTCTACTATGTGAAGGGGTTAAACAGGACAGTAGCATGGAATTTTTTTTTACTCTACGGAAAAATAGTTTACATAAAAACTCATAAAAGTCCCATTCCCTTTACGATATATTTAATGATAAGATAACAGATTCATGAAAACATTCCTTCGGTGGAAGTGCCATGTGCAGGAGGAAGCAGCGGGGATGTGGAAATGTTTGCAGGGAAACTGTTTTGTGTGTGCAGCATTCTTAGGCATGCGAGAAAAGGGCTTGGCACAGTGTTTGAGATGTCTGAATGCCACATTTACAACTAACATTCAGCAGAGGTTGTGTAACAAGTTACTGAAAGAGTCAACATCCACATGAGCGGCCCAGAGGGGAAGTGCTGCCTCTTACTACCTGCTCTTCCATAATTCACAGAAATTAATGAATGAACTGAGTGGAACAAATGGTCTAATATCTACCGATTATGTATTGTAAAATTCTTATATCCACCAGACTTCCATTTTGCATTGATTTTTTCATCACTGATATAACTTGAATGGGAGCTGAGGCTGCAGTCCCCTCCTCGGTCACACACAAAGTGTGTATACTCGAGTTAAGCCAAGTTTTTGTATCACAAAAAATTGCTGAAAAACCTCACCTCGGCTTATCCTCTGTGTCAAAAAACAATACTAGCACATACTATGATTTCAGCGAGGAGCAGATTCACGATCCCTGAAACTGACAGGCGGGGACACGGGTGGCCGCATGCCGTACCGCAGATGATGGAGATACCGGCTTGGTGGGGTGTGGGAAGGTGATAACGTGTGTGTTTTTTTTCCTACAGGCATTATATTGGGGGGCAGGGGCTTTAGGCACATCTTGGGGGCATAGCATATACTACAGGGCTGGCAAGCTAGGTTACTACAGTGGGCTGGCAAATCTATATCTACAGAGGGGCTGGCAGGCTGTATCTACAGGGGCTTGTTGGACTAATCACTACATGGGTCTGGTCAGGCGTATATACTACAGGGGCTGCAAGCTATTACTACAGGGGTGGCAGCTATATACTACAGGGCTGAAGGGTATATGCTAGGGGCGAGCTTTCTCTAAGGACGGCTATATACTACAGGGGGGTGGCAGGCTATTATGACTAACAGGGGGCTGGCGTCACAAGGCTTACTATATCTACGGGGTGGCAGTATAACTACCGGGGCTGGCAGCTTATACTACGGGGGCCCCTGGCTATATAGGCTGGGGACGGCTGTGACCCAATGCATTTCCCCCCTCAGCGTTATACTCAGTCATGGTTTTTTTCCAGTTTGGTTGTGAAATTAAGCATTAAATCTACTTTTTATCTTACCCGGTAGTTGGGCCAAAGAAGGATATGAGTCAGAGGGACGGTTTCTTTTCCACCTGCGGGCGGCCTCGCTCCATGCACCATTAGGAAGTGTTGGGGGCCTAACCCTCCATAGAATATAATTGTGGCCCTGTGCACATTCCTTGCACATGGAGGGGAGGGTTTCTTTGACTTTGGACACCCCTTTTATGGCAGTCCCTCTCGGCTCTTAACATACTTCTCCTTCTTCCAGTGTTATCCTCCTGTTGATTCTTGCTCTGGCACGCAAACTGACGGCATTTGTCATGTGGCTGAACCCCCAACAGAGGATGCAAACCCAATCCTTCAAATCTATTCTAGGTAGATTCAATATTTTAGCCGTAGGGCACCCGGCATTACCTTGTGCACAAAGTTTACAAGTAAAGCTCATCCTGTCGAGTTTGGTAGGCAGGACTCACTCGCTCCGTACAATTTTAAAGAGAAACATCCTGATGCCTCAGACTACAGGAGGGACGGGGATGTTGTGCTGGGTTTTTAATGGAGCTCTGCCCTGTTGGGAGATCTTAATGGAGTAGGTAAATATTGGTTCACTGAATCCCCAGAGGAATTTGGCCGCAAAATCCCAATGAACCTCCATGTTTAACAAGGGAATTTTATATAGATTTTGGGATGAATTTCAGTCACATCTAGTGTAAAGATTCTGCAGGTCTCACTATGTAATGAGTCCCCTAGTGATGTTGTCACTCGCGAACGGGGTGTAGCCTTCAGAGAGCCAGAAGAGCCCAATCTTTTCAATGAGTGGAGCCTATGATCCAGCTCACTGAGAAGAGCCGGACTTACATCATTAAACTACGCCGGGGAAAGAGTATGGGCAGATTTGTCATATTGGCCTGTTGAGGTCCACATGAGACCTCTTGGGTCCACTCGCCTAAAGGTGGTAATTGACACTGTTGGTGGTTGGGGTTGTTGGGTGCTCACGGGGAAGATTTCATGTTGCTATGATTCTGAAACAAAGCGAAACAAAGCGAACAATATGTATCTGGAAACCCTTAGAGATCATCCGAAGTTAACATCGGATATGGCAAAATCCTGACCATTGTCTTCCCTTAATATTTTATAATCTTTAGGATTTTTTAATGACATTTTATCTTTAAAACCCCACACACAAAGTCCTCAGATAGGGATAATGCAAGGTCTGCCTACCCTCCGCTACCCTTGGTGAAGTGCAAATGTAAGTAAGACAACCAAGAGAGCACAGACATGACACAAACCGTGTCACAACTCAAGATGGCTCCAAGATACAAATTGTATGGCAGAATACTAGTAAGGTTATACTAGAAGGGTCAAATCACACCAGAATATCCAAGCATTGCAAGGAGCCCGAGAATTAGGCCCTGTATATGGATGAACCACAGATAGATGAAGTGGAGCCTGAATCATCCTCTAGAAGGTTGATTGGAACAATCACATGACCTTCTATAGTACGTGTGACACACAATCCCGCTCGAGAGAAATCTGCTAAACTGTCAGTCAATAAGCCTAAGGGTTTGTTAATTTTGTGAAAATACAGTAAAATTGCAGCTGTAATGTATTCAGCTCCCTCCAATAAAATACATTGACTTATTGAGTACATACAGTTCATCCAGTAATGTATGTCATGTAAGCTGTTTTGTGAAGCTTGGCAGAGGTTTGTTAGAGAACATTCATTGAACAACAAGCATCTCTAAAATCAAGGGACACCCCCGACGCTCGTGATAAATTGTGGCACAAGTGTAATGCAGGATTTCCATAGAATATGCCCAAACACTGAACTCTCACAGAGCACTGTTCAAATCGAGAGCCGGGCCCAAGCAGACTTCTGAGGGTCCCCCTTCCTGCTAGTCAAAAAGACATATACACTCATACAGCTAACACCACCAATATTTTATACTTAATAACATAAACATAAGTTCTTCACTCATACAGTACAATTTATATACTCCTACACACATACCCACACATATAAAGCATATACACCTACATTGTATACTACACACAATAAAAATACATCTCCATACCACATAGTATAGTACAGCCACAATACAGCATATATACAGGTAACATATATGTTATCACATATTGGGTGTACAGTTTTTCTCTTCGTACTTTGCACGTCCGTTATGCAACTGCGGTATAAATATTGCATGTTATGTATATAATGGTGCAATGCCTCCTTCTTTTAGTGTCAGGTTGGTACCGGGGCCCCTTGACATTGTGGGCCCCATTGCGGTCTGCTATGACTGTCTAAACCACTGTATAACGCCCTGGGTTCATCCACCATCAGACATGACGTCCACTATATATCGGGGTGACCTCCCCGACATAGAAACAGCCAAAGACCCATGGTCCCACGGCAGAGATCCACAGCTCTGGTGGAGAATGTGTCCCACGGGCAATTTGTGTGTTCATAAACCTGACCTTTATACAAGACTGGCAAGAATAGCCATTTTGAGGTAGTCATAAGAGTCTCAAGCCCATGGAGGAAGGTTCCCTGGTCAAATAAGTCCAGATTGATACATTTATGTCTAAAAATTTTCAAATGCCATATAACAACAGGAAATCCAGCAGTGTGAACCCACTGCTCAGCGCCGACTCTAACTCATGACATCTATCATCCACGTAACATTTTACAGTAGAAACATGTCCCTGTTATAGAATATACATTTTAACTCTATTGTAACTTTATATAAAATGCTATGGTGTATGTGGTTTTCAGAGCTTGGATAGTGGATCCATAATCCAATGGCTATAGCTGTAATTACCAACTGCAGGACAAGATAAAGTAGAAACCGTATAAATGTACATTTCTATATTATATTATGAGGACATGCAACTGAATATCCTGATGAAGGTTATATTTTCTATTTAATACCATTTAAGAGCTGATAAAATCTGTTTTCTGTTGCACTTATTGATTCTTATAGTCCACCATCTGTCACGCTTCATGCTTAATATCTTGCCCTCACTACCCATCTGCTTAGCACCCATACACTCCCCTTATCATGCATTTACTTTATCCTTACTGAGATACTGTATATTCGGTAGATTCCATCTGCTCTACATTTACCCATGTACCATCCTGATCACTTATCACTCTATAATTGCCATAGCCCCTCTCTAATCCTTTATATCCCTCTGTTTGTTTCTATGGATGTATAATAGCATGTACTACAGTATAACACGAGTTGTGGTAATGTACATAACTAATTTAGGCTACATAGTCATTTTAACCGTCTAATACCAGTACTTTGAACCCCATACATCAGATATTTAGCCCCGGGTATAATGGCAAAACCCTTTTAATGAGCGATTTTTTTTATTTTTATAATTTTATTAACAAATCCATTTATAATCTCTTTATTAAATGTTACATACAACTTCCCCAATAAGTCACAACTATTCAATAAAGATTGTTGGCTTTGATGGTTTATAAAGTCGCCATAAACGGCAAAAACTTGGCGGCCGTACATACATCCCCCATAGACGCTATGGTGCCCCGGCTCGGTATGGTAAGTGCAACAAGTGCTCACTGCTCCGAGCCGTACCGCAAAAAGATAGAGCCTGTTCTATCTTTGGGTGTTTCGCGGCCGTGTGGCTACTATTTCTATGGAGAGGGGCAGGGACAGCACGCTCTCCCACTCGTTCCTCTCCTCGCGCCTACAGCACCTGAGCCCTTACATGAGACTTTTGTGTAATACCGTAATACCGGTAAACCGGCAACATTACTACAACATAAAACTTTTGATCTGTTTTGGAAAATTGAGTTGTAGACACCTGGGGCACATTTACTTACCTGGTCCCTGTTGCAATCCCCGATCCAGATGGTCTGACGAAGATGAATCGCGGCGCGATTCCCACCATTGTGCGTCCCGAGTTCCTGCATCTGTCGCTTCCCCCCCGAGGTCCGCGGAGTTCACCTTCTTCTTCCGGTGCTTGTAAGTGCTTGCTTTCGACACAATTTAGAATGTTAAAATCCTGCGCGTCTTCCCGAATCCATCGGATCGTCCGAGTGCCCGCCCCCCTGATTTGTGACGTTTGAAAGCCAGCACCGATGCCCAAAAACCCCCGTTAATGAGCACTAATCGTTAAATTGTCGGGAAACCTGACAAAAATGCGCTCCAAGATTTCCAAAAGTTCATATTATAGAGCAACAACACCAATCTTACTAAATCCATACTAACCAGGAATTCCAACAACACTAATTTTAACATCTGTGTCAAGCGTCATCCTCGGTCCATAGTGCAACTGGTTTCGTTGATTCAGCACCTCACCTGTTTCTGTTCTGCAGCGTACTTGGTGCTGCAGTAATTAACTATTGGTGATTGACAGCTCTACACTCTGCTGGTTAAAGAGAGTTTCTGATCCATTCCTGCCTTATTTTATCTGTTTGTCTGATTTCCTGACGTTGACTTTGTTTTCCGACCTCTCTCTCCTGCCTAATTATTTAGTACTGCTTTGCCCTATCTGTTGTGACCTGGCTCTGTTGACTCCATCTCTTATGTTTTTTTGACCATGTTTTGTGTTTTTGCACTTGGTGTAGGGATGGGACTGATAAATTTACGGCCACCATGATAGGGTGGATCGAGTAAACAGGTATGACTGGTTTGAAGGGTAAGAAGTGAGTCCACTGTATTGTCTGGTTTTCTACAATTCTAATAGAACAGCTTCATATTTTAGAATTATTACTTACTTCCCGTGGATCAGCCCTATACTAGTCTCTATGCACCATATGCACCACACTTCCTGTCAGACACTGCATAATAATTTTGTGCACTATTCGTTAGTGTCCTTTCAGTGATGAATTTGTGTAGTCTCAAGAATATGCAGGCACTGACACTTCTTAAATACCTGGGCAAGCAGTTTGCACATTAAGAATAGCAAAGTTCACCAGAAAGCTGCGCTAGAACCTTAGTAAATGTGCCCAATGTTTTATCAGTAATTGAACAATTTTACTACTAATCATTACAAAAAAGTAAAATCTAGAGCCGTTAAATTTAGATCTGGAATTTTTAGTGGATGGAGTTGGTGCGCAAGGGATTAATGAATTGGCACACGGATAAAAGGTTTAGAAATTTGCCAGAACATTTGGATCACAAGTGGCGCCAATTTTTACCCCAAAATAGGACAAGTCGAGACTGTCGGAAAACACCAGTATTGGTGGCGCCAAAATTTGCTCTCAAAAATAGAACAAGTCGAGAGTGTCGGAAAAAAACACCAAAATACCAATTTGCGCCATATTGCCCCGGGTTTTTGGTGCAACGCGATCGTGTTGTGGCGCATCGGCGCCGGCATGCACGCGACCGGAAATCGGGGGGTGTGACCGTCGGAAAACCAGATGGATTCGGAAAAAAACGCCGTATTTTTTTTTTAAATGTGTCGCTCACACGATTACCTGCACCCAGGATAGCTTGATGAACTCCACTGAACTCCGACGGACTTCAGAGCAGCATATGTCCGGTGGACATCGGGCACACTACCTTAGTGAATCGCCGGAAGACCCGAATCAGCGTCGGAGAACCCACCGCTGGATCAATGGTAGTAAGTCTGCCCCAATGTGATGCAACGTGTGATTGCACCGCAACTCAAATTGCCTTGGGCCCTGGGCTGTATGAAATATAAGCCTACAAGTCCGGATTAATTTCACCTTCACCTACATATGGTACTAGAATCAGGCTGTTCTCCCTGCTTTCAATCGCGGGTTAGAACTTTTGAAGGTCTCTCAAAGGTCCAGAATGGGTTTCTTGGGTACATGTGTATTGAGAGCATACTGATGTATGATTTAATGGTGTGGTCCGTCTTAATTAAAATGTTGTGGCTGTGTCTGGGTGGCCATGGGCCTCCTAGAAGGCTTGGTCCCACAGGTTTCCACACAAACACTTAGATTTAAAATCCATTACTGCTGAAACAACCCTTTAAATGGTCCAGAACTGACTTTCCCATTTCCCACTTAGCAACAATCTTAGTGTTTACAGGCAGTCCCCAGACTACTACAAGATAGGTTCTGTAGGTTTGTTCTTAAGTTGAACTTGTATGTAAGTCGGAACCCGTATACTTTATTATTGTACCCCAGTCTCAAATTTTTTTTGGTCTCTTTGACAATTGGATTTAAAAATGTTGGTTTGTCATAAGAACCAGGATTAACCATAAATCGTAACTACAGACACCTGTGATACCTGTTATAGCTGATTATTGTAGCCTAGGACTAAAGTACAGTAACCTACCAACATCCAGAGGTCTGTGTGGTAACTATGGGTCGTATGTAATCGGTGTTCTTAAGTAGGGGACCCCTGTATACGGTTATTATTTTTACTATTCATATCCACATTATTTTCTATGTTTGTAACCTGTTTCGCAAACTTGAAAAACAACAAAAATTACTGTAGTAGTTTGAAAAAAGATGAAGATTTTGACGTCAAGGATAATGAATCCATATACATGATTTCCTTTCTCTTGACAAAGGGGCAGATTTACTAAGGGTCCGAATCACGTTTTTTCCGCCCGTGTTTCCGAATTTTACAAATTGCCCCAGTTTTTGGCACACGCGATCGGATTGTGTCGTCGTGATTGGTGCCGGCTTGCATGCGACAGAAATCATGTGGTGTGGCCGTCGGAGAACCCACGGATTCGGAAAATTGCACTATTTTTCAAAAAAGTGTCACTTGACTCACACTTTTCATGCACCAGGAATAGGATGGTGAACTCCGGCGGACCTCTCCGCAGCGACCACCTGTGGACATCGGACGCACAACCTTAGTGAATCGCCAGAGACCCGAATCCTCGTCGAGAACCGATGCTGGATTGCGACAGGCCGGGTAGTAAATGATCACCAATGTTTGCATGTCTTTAATGTAGATTTGCTCCTAATTCCAGAAGGGAGGCTGCAAACAAAATGTAAATCAGTAATATCCTGCCTTGTCAATGGACAGTTGGAGAAATTCTTAATATCGTTTGGTATTTGAGTGATAAAATTACAGTTTCAGTTTCTCTTTCAGTTTCCAATATCTTACCTTTGATGTTACTGAAAAGAATGTATATACTAATCCACGAGCCTCCAAAACTAAAACAATCCGAGAATAGTAGCTAGAAGAATTATTGGTGATTTCTGACGAAACAGAAACATATCTCACATTTCAGATTCCTAAACGCTGATAAGAATCTATTACAAAAGTGAAACAAGGAAGAAGCGATTATTTAATTGGATCAGTCAGAAAAGTCCATCATCAATAAAAATGATCGTATATCATAATAGGTTTAAAGGGTTGCCCAGAGTTGAAAAACATGGCTGCTTCCTTCCAAAAACACACCACACTGACCGTGGTTGGTGCCAGTATGCAGCTCAGCTTATAGACATGGATGGAGCTTAGTGGGCAATATCATGCACTACGCCATGGTCAGGCTCTGTTTTTGAAGATAGCAGCCAGTTTTTCAACCTCTGGATAACCCCTTTAAATAACAAAATTGAAGGGAACATGTGACCAGCACTCTTTTTCTGGCTCCCGTAGAGAAAGTGATTGCACATTGGCAAGTGGATTTTCCAATAAAAAGAAAGTTAGATGAAAGTTTACTTTCTCTCTGCAGAGCATGTCCCATGGGAGTGGCCAGCAAGAAGCGCGCCCCCCACACCACCCACCACTCTCCACCCACCACCACCACACCTCGGGAAACCCGCTCCGTCATGTTTCCATTCAATTAAAAAACCTCCCATCTCCCTCCTATTTGAAATATGATCGTTTCCCAGACCGTAGGGAGGCGCCTTTCACTAGCCACTCCCATGGGACACAGGATACTGCTCTGCAGAGAGAAGATAAACTTTCATTCAACTTTTCTTTTATAGGAAAAAACCAGTTTTATTATAAAAACACTTTGCCAATGTGCACACTTTTCTCTATGGGGACAAGAACAAGGGCTCCTGATGACAGGTTCCCTTTAAGTGCAAATCTACCAATAAGCACAAGGAATCATGGTTAAGCAGAATATGACAGATACGGCCATGAGAACAAGTACATTTGCATTGTAATTTATGTAACATTGTGTGTCCTCAACTATCTTCTACAAAGAGATAACCCCTGGGTACGACAACTACAACAAAAACACAGAACTTGTGTGTTCCATTTCTTTTCCTAGAAGAGGGGGGCGAAGATGGGATGACGGAAAGCCGAAGAGGCGGAAGTGGAGGAGGCGACAGAGAGATGAGTGGGGGTATCAAAGGGGAAAAAGAGGCGTAGAATGGCAGAAGGAGTAAAAAGAAAGAAGGAGAGGGGTTACGTGCGGTAAAGAACAGGTTGAGGTAAAAGACGGCGCCATCGAAACAGAAAGAAGAAAAGGAAGAGGAAGGAATAGAGGGGAGAGAAAGGGAAGTAGGAGATATAAGAGAAATTGGGGAGACAGGCAATGTGATGAAAGACAAGAGGAGGAGGGAGGGGAGGTGGGGATTAGGGAGTCAGCGGGGCGAGGAACAGGTGGGATGCGAAGCGGTTTGGTAAAGGTGGGAAGTATAAGGGAGAGGGCGACAAGGAGGGGGAGAGGATAAAAATGAAGGGTAAGGGGGGCGAAGATAAGATAAAAAGAGGAGAATGGGAGGAGGATGGGTTTGGCAGCGAGGAAAGAGAGACGGGCATGAGGGTGGGATGGGCAAGAGAGGGGGAAGGGAGGGGGGAGGAAGGGGGGGAGGGAGGACAGTGGTGAAGATAGGGGAAGGGGGTGGAGGCAGAAAAGCCTCAGGGAAAGGAGGGCGACGAAAAAAAAAAAGGGCAAGGGGGGAAGACGGAGCAACCGCTAGAATAGTGGGAGGGAAGAAAAGGGAGAGAGGAAAAAAATAGGTTGTGCGTAGGAAACGGGTAATGAAGTGTGAGAAAAAAAAAATAGGGGGGCAGGAGGGGGAGGGGGAGTAGAAGAAAAAAAGGTGAGAGGGTAAGAGACGTAAGGGTAGCAAAGGGTGAGAAGGAAGCAAAGGCGGAAAGGGGGACCGAAGGAGCGAGAAGATGTAGGTGTGAGTCACAAAGAAGGGGAAGGTAAGAAAGAAAAAGCAAAAGTGGGAAACGGGCTTTTGCAGGCAAAAAAGAATACGTGGGGGGGGAAGAGGGAGAAAGGCTGGCAATGAAGGTGCGAGTAAAACAGGGAGGTTTCGAAAAGGGGGAGAGAAAGGAAAGACAGGTTAGTTGCTGGGAAGGGGTTGAGGGGGAGAATGGGGGGTGATGCACGGGTAGAAGAATAGGTGGGACCGACGGCCCCTCACCACATCAAAATAGAGTAGAAATCGAACGGGGGAGGGAATGAAGAAGGACGAAAGGTATGGAATGGGGCAAACGATGTGTGGAGGAGGGAAGGTGAGGAGCAGGGAAGAAGGACAAAGGGAAGGGGGCGGGGGCAGGAGAGTAGAGGGGAGTGAGAGGCGGACTAGGGGAAAGGGGATAATAGATAATCGTAGGGTGGAGGACGAGATTGGGGAAGGAAGAGAAGAGACGACACGAGAAAAATAGGGAGGAGCAGTAACTATAAAAAGGAATAAGGACTGGGGGGGTGCTCTGCCTTCAACAACATTTAGAGTATGATTACATAAAGTATAGAGTTACAATTTATAACACATGATTTACATCTATTGTCCATGGTAATCCTCAGACACCTCAGTTCCAATCTAAGTCCTTGTTCACCCCAGAAATATTGCTATCATGGATAATGTATATAAATATTATCAATACATATTAATATTTCCCCATCAATGTCTGCCCATGCTAGCATTCTGTGCTAAGACCAGCTGCACACAATGGGGCTCTGGGTAACAACCCAGAGAGCCCTTCACTCATTAGTCATAATTTTCAATGTTGATTTAAAAGAAAGGAGGCATGTACAATAACAAATATAAACATTCCACAGTCTCAGTGCCTCATCTATGAGTAAGTGTCTGTCCTTCAAGGTGTCAGCCCCGGGGGAGGGTCTCCTGCATAGTCAGAACGAGGGGATCTCTGTATAGTAAGGTCTTGGGGGTCTCCTGTATTATAGATTTACTGTGGATCACCAGTATTAGAAGTTCTCTAATATTACAGTCGGATCTAGGTTCCAGTATTAATGTCTGCTGTGAGTTCTGCCTGTAATATAGTCTGCTGTAGGGGCTCCGGTATTAGAAGTGTTGTTTGTATGTTCTGGGGGTCTCTAGTACAATAGTCTTTTCTGGGGTCTCCAGAATTAGAAACTGCTCCAGGGTCTCCATAATTATATTCTACTTTGGAGTTTTGTCTGTACTATAATCTTCTCTGGGATATCCTATGGCAGTGTGGCAAACTTTTAAGAGGCCGAGTGCCCAAACTATAAAAAAGACCTGCTTATTTTCGCAAACTGCCAACACAGAATTGTAATTATAGCTCTGTGCCAGCAAGTCCGGGCTGTCTGGTATTGCCGGAAGTTAGCTGGAGTCAGCTTTGGTGATGGCCTGAGTGGCCACAGAAGGGCTCCGAGTCACCTCTGCACCAGTGCCATAGGTTTAGCCTCACTGTCCGATGGTATTATAGTCGGTGCCTTGGAGGTCTGCAATATTTTCTGGTCTGCTCTGGAGGTCTCGTGTATTATAACTCCTCTGTGGATGTCTTTAGTATTATGGTATGCTCTGGGGGTCTCGCAGAATTATAGTCACTTTTGGCAGTTCTCAATTAGTATAACCTTCTTGGGGTCTCTAATAAATTGCCTCCTCCGTGGTCCCCATTATTACGTATATGTCGCTATTGGGGTCTCCTGTTATATTAGTGCCTGCCCCCTCTAGCGTGATGTCCGATGTTTTCCATCGCCCTTGATATTGTCTAGACAATCCACAGCAGCAGCGATCACTGTATCATCATGTGATCAAGACCCCATAGAGCAGCGGACACATGGCCCTACGTCTTTCATTCATAGGTAACCCAAGCCTCAGGAACTTCCACTATGTTCACCAAATATCGGTAGGGGAAATAACTACGGTAGCAATCTCATTGGGTTTTTCCCCGGTTTCATATGGAAACACCAATAAGAAATGATCATTTTCACATAGTTCTGCACTTTCGATTTCAGCCTCTGGAGATAACCGGAACGTCATTTCGCTGAAGTGTCGGGGTAATACAGCTGTGAAATACTCAGTATCAGTGAAAGAGAAATCGAAGTGACACATTCACCCATTGTGATCTGGGAGCAATTGTTCATTACTTGTCACACATGTCAGGAATGTAATTAGTTTGTCCCCATCGTCGCATCCGGCCCACCCCGCCCCCCCCCCCAAGGCTGCTTCATAGTTGTGTAATGTTCATACAAGTTTTTGGCCCCAATTGCCCTGTTTGTCCAGTCTCCCCATGGGATGAAATGAGATTCCGATAAGTTAGTTTCTTTTTCTCATGTCATGTTACAGTTACTCTTCGCACCATAAAACACGTTTTTTTTTTTACCTTTGTTGTCTATATTCCCCCCAAAAAAAAAAAACACCCCACATAGGACTTCAATGAATGGTAAGGACAGTAGAGGATTATCATACAGAATTTGGCCCGCGGTACCTAAAGCCCAAGACGTCTAGGGGAGGCCATGGCCACCCAAACCGCCCACCAAATTTTAAAGCAGAAGGACCTTTATTTGAAATCCTGCTCTGCTTCTTCAATACACATTACACAAGAACATTTCAGTACCTTTGAAGGTCCTCCATGGCCTGGAACTGCAGATTGAATCAGCAGAAGGGACACATCCTCCATTCCAGAGACCGGCGGATTCTAGTACCAGATGTAGGAAGCTGACTCCAGACTTGAGGCATATTTCATACGGCCCCGGACCCATGACAAGTCCAATAACCTGCCCCGGAAAAGGGAATCAGATTAATGACGAAAGTTCCCATGGGGAATAAAGGTGAAGAAAGGGGCTATCGAAGGGAGTGGAAGAAGAAAATAAAAAGGGAACGAGCCTCTCAAAAGGCAGAGGTGGATAGGAGGGTGGCGGGGGAAGGTAGACGCTGGGATGAGAAGAAAAACACGGAGACTAAAGCCGGATGAAGGGGTAGGTAATACTGGGAATGGGAGTAGAGAGGGGGAGAGAAGTAGAGCCGGTACTGAAGGATCCGAGCAAAGCACGATGAACACAACAGGGAAACAGGTCTGGTTTGAGTCAAGAGGAACGAAAGCGAAAACACCTAAGAGAAGAAAAAAAGAAAGAAGTAAACTGAAAATGAGCCGATAAGGCGAGGGAGAAGAAAATCGTAGTAGAGGGGTTACAGAGGGGAGATGGAAGGGGAAGGCAGAGACAAGAGGGCAGGGGGGGAGTCGACGAGAGGGAGGGGGAGGATAGAAGCGGGTGGAAATGGTAGCGGGAATGGGGGTCAGAAAAAGACAGGCACGAGAGAAAAGTGCTGGAGGAACAGGAGGACAACAGAGGAAAGAAACGGGCGAGAATTTAGAATCTACTTGGAGGCAGTGTCTAAGTAGAGTAGGGCGATAAAAAAGGAGATTCATTAGGGCAAGAGGAAATGACAATGTGTCAGAAATGAGGGAAGTGAACTGCAATAAGGGGAACGTGGGGAAAAACAGGACGGAGGTAGGACGGGGGAGGTGATAAAGAGGACTGGGGAGGGTAAGGAGCAGAGATGAAGGCAAAAACGAGCAGATACAGGGCAAGGTGATACGATCAATAAGAGAGTAAAGAGCACGTACAGCTCAGAATGCGTATAAGAAGTACCAAAAGGCGGGGGGGTTCAGCAAACTTGAAGAGAGGTATAGGAAGGAGTGGGGAGGATGATAAGGGCCCAAGCGAGGTTGAAGAAGTGCGAGTACTAGTGAAAAACAAAGAAGCCGGGGTGCCAAAACAGTAAGACGGCTACAAAGTAAGGCAGAAAGGTAGTAAAGCGACGATCGAACACCTTGGGGAACGAATGAGCTAAGAGAAAGAAGAGGAAAAAGTACGAAGCAAAAGTAGGGAGAAAGCCGGGAAGCAGAAAGGAGATGTAGCGAAGATCGGAGAAGAAGAAGTAAGATGCGGGTCAGAAGGAGCAAGACGAAAGGGTAACAAAGGGGAAACAGGTGGTAGAAGGAAGATGTGTAACAAAGACGTCTGAAAAGTGGCGGCGTCTAACGGGCATACAGGGATGATGTAAAGCTAAGAGACAGATTAGACGTTGGTTCCTGGCCCCTCCGTGGGTCTCCCTTCTTCTTGGGTGTCCCCCCAGTTGAATGCAACAATGTGTTACGTGCATCTGTTCTGTGGACTGTGGTTTGGCACACAATGCTTTGAGGTATCTGTACCTGATACATATTGTTATGGGGGAACCTGGGTGGCACATGATATTTTGGAGGTATTGGGGCTTGGAACACACTGTTATGGGGGAAACTTAGCGAATAATCTGCAAATCTACTCCTCCACTGCTGAAGTCTGAGGTTAAAGGCTGGAGCATAAGGGGAGCAGACTGGAGATTCCATTTTATTGGAGTGTGTTGCTCCAAGATCTGTACAGTATCACCTAGACTATGGGTGACAAATCTCAGTGTAACTTGTTACCTCTATTTGTCTTTTGCTTTGATCCTATTAGGGGACCTCTCTCACATTTTCACAAAATACAACTAATGACAGGTTCCCATAGAGTCCTATACTAACTGACACCCTTCTTATATCTAACATGTTTGCTTACATCCCCATAAATTAACTTTATGTTACATTACTTGGCATAAGAGGGCCCCTCCCATCTAAATATTCCCAGCATGTCATATGACCAGGGGATGTCCTCGAAGGTGTTTTTACCTGGTTACATTTGCTACATCTACCCAAGTATGTATCTGATCACATGAAATCATCCTCCACGGACTTCTACTCCTCCCCATCCTCCATGGAGGCTGCTGTGATTCATGTGATCAGGGTACATACATGGGTGTAGTTTTTGCAAATGTAACAGGGTAAAGAACCTTAGATGAAATCACCCTGGTCACATGACATGAAGTGGCCAATAATGTAACAGCTCTTTATGTTCCATACAGCAGCATGTCCTAGCAGTGAGACCTGTCAATCAGAAACAAGGAGGCAGGGCAATGCATGAAAAATTTACAAGCAGAACTTACTTGGGTGATTGGATCTCAGATCAGATGAGTTGCATATAAGTTCATACTGATTGTTAACATTGCAGCCATGGAAAGGAACCATTTTGGGATAAGGGCAATACTTTTATCACAGTTTTTGGGTGGTTGGTTAATTTAAATGGCAGGTTTTCTTAAAATTTCACAACCCCTATAGTCATGTAAAAGCTGATCAAATATTCAGATTAGTATGTTAAAAATGTGCAAAAGTAGTATGTTAACAATAAAAATACTTGTGTTTTTGTGAAAAAATCAAAAGTGCTTAAGGGGTGTTCTCCTGCAGGGATGACACAAGTTAGGCCTATGCACTGGATAGGGCCTAAATTACAGATCGGTGGGGGCCTCAGTGCTGAGACCTCCACAGATCATAAAAAGAGGGGTCCGATAGGGTCCCCGTACTCCTGACCCCTTGTTGAACCCAGCAAGTAATGAGCAGACGGCTGCGCGTGACCGTTTGCTCCATTAATCGGTAGAGCGCCGCGCTCGTCAGTCTCCGTCAGCTTCATAGAGATTAAAGAGTAGGAAGGTCTGTGCAGCATCTCCTCCATTCCTCTAATGGGTGACAAGTGGTCCGGCTAAGGTACTGGGACCCCATCAACCCTTTGTTCTCATGATTGTGGGGGTCTCACACTGAGACCCCCACCGATCAGCAAGTTATGCCCTAATCCTGGGATAGGGCCAAGCTTGTGTGTTCGTGGGAAAACCCTTAAGAATGATACCTTTATTGGCTAACAATAATAATGATATTTGCATGTTGTTACATGATACTGTGCATGAGTTGTTGTGATAGTAAGAATAATATAGAGTATACATTAACAAAAATCACAGAGCAGGATGAATTCACACAGACACCATGGGAGGAGATTTTCCAGAAATGTCTGAGGTAAAACTGTTCTAGTTGCCCATGGAAACCAGATCAGAGCTCAGCTTTCACTTATAAACACCTGGGGAAATATGAAAGCTGAGCTCTTATTGGTTGCATGGAAAACCAGAACTAGTTCTGCTCTGATAAAATCTCTCTGATAGCAGAACTGTTTAAGTTGCTCATGGCAACAATCAGAGCTCAGCTATCATTTTCCCACGGTGTTTATAAAAGAAAGCTGAGCTTGATTGGTTTGCCATGAGCAACTAGAACAATTCTGCTCAAGTAAATCTCCCCCATGGACTCAATATTACACCTGGTGAAGCTACTGCTATAATATCTCACAAATATGAACCCTCATATTTAGGACAATGATGAGTGGTCTTCCTGTTCCGCTGTTGGTCTACAATGGACATATCAGAAGCAACAAAGGAAATTGGAAAATAGTAAAAAAAAAAACAACAAATGTATGGATGTTGCGCGGCTTCTGTACATGACTAATAAGGTGAATGGATATTAACGCTTTACGGAAGAAGTCGCATTGTTTCTCACAACATCATACGAGACCATTGTGGAGGGAGACAATCCTGGCAAACCCTTGGGACAATCGTGACAGGCCAGAGAATGTGACTCACAAGACGCTGATTGTTACCTCTATAGTGGGAATTTTATTTGTTTCTTTGGGTAACGCAAGATGACTTCTACAACCACTTCCTATTTCCTTTCAGAAGTAAATACATGACCATCATTTTGCTTGGGAAAAAGTTTAAATTATTTACTTCAATTTAAATGATAAAACAGGATTGTGTGTGTGGATGGAAGTTTAAGGGTTACGGATTGTGCAATAAAATAACATAAATGTGTAAAATTTATAAGTATACCTTGTCGTATCATATACTATCAGTGATACCTCCGCTCCATGTTCTGGTCCAGTCATGACATCCAAGGCATATGGTATGTTATTACTCGGTAATGTTTATTTCTTTGTATATGTACCCCATAATCTGCAGTGTGCTACAGAATATTATGGCGCTTTATAACAACGATTATCAGGTTATTATTATATAGTCACCCCTGCAGCCAATCCCTCATAGACTGTACGGATTGTAACTTAGCCCAAAATATTCAGGCCTTGACCCGGAAATTTAAATCCTCAAATTAACACCAGCCATCAATGGACACCAAACACCGTTCTTATTGTGGGTATGTGGGGGGGGGGGGGGGGGGCACAGCATTTATTTTTAGAGAAACAATTAATAAATTAAATAACCAATAGAAAAAATGCAAAATAGTTGGAACAAAATTCATGCCCATCCGGGCCCTTCGCTCTTCTTGAGCAAAAACCTTTCACCCGAATGGCGTCAGACGTCATGTGGACACCTCATCTCGCCTTCGGGCATCTGAAAATCTGCCATGCTGTGACATCTGAAGGGAAGACAGAACGAACAGCCAGAAACCGGAAAACCACCTGTAAACGAAAAAATTAACCTGAGGGCAAGGTGGGTGGGCGACTTCACACCGCTCGGTCCTGAGGGCAGAAGGAAAGAGGCCCCGCCACGTGCCCCCAATGCTTTTAACCACAGGGCGGCCCCAATAAGTCCGACAATCCGCCCCTTTTTGGTGACTGCCTAAGAAGGGCCCAATCGCCTTTTAAGCCGCCTTCTGCACATCACAGAAATCCCCTACAGTCCCCAGCCCCTTCTCTATGCGATTGGGGCTATGATGACAGTGACCAGAGATATGGAATGTTTTTATTATTTCAAGATAATAAGGAAATCATTCGACAGTGATATTACAGGATAATATACACATGTGATGTCACATACAGATAAATGTAATGACAGTGGGATAAGTACACGGAGTATACAGTAATACACACAGTGATGTTCACAGTACAGGGATAATACACACAGTGATGTACACTGTAACACGGATAATAACACACAGTGATGTCACAGTAACAGGGATACTACACCCAGTGATGTACATAGTACAGGGATTACTACACACAGTGATGTCACAGTACAGGATAATACACACAGTGATGTCACAGTACAGGGTAATACACACAGTGATGTCACAGTATAGGGATAATAGACAGTGATGTCACAGTACGGGATATCAGTGATCACTGTAACAGGATATCACAGTGATGTCACAGTACAGGGATAATGCCCACAGTGATTCACAGACAGGGATAATACACACATGATTCACAATACAGGGATAATACACACAGTGATGTCACAGTACAGGGATAATACACACAGTGCTGTCACAGTACAAGGATAATGCACACAGTGATGTCACAGTATAAGGATAATGCACACAGTGATGTCACAGCACAGGGATAATACACACAGTGATGTCATAGTACAGGGATAATACACACAGTGATGTCACAGTACAGGGATAATACACACAGTGATTCACAGAGGATAACACACCGGGTGATGTCACAGTACAGGATAATACACACAGTACAGGGAACACCAGTGATGTCACAGTACAGGGATAATACGAGTAAAAAATGATGTCACATAAGTGAGATACACACAGTATGTCACAGTACGGATATACACACAGTGATGTCACTGTACAGGGATAATACCACACAGTGATGTCACAGTACACGGGATAATGCACACAGTAGTATGTCGACGGAGACACGATAATAACAACAGATGTCACCAGTACAGGGATATCACCACAGTGAGTCACAGTAAAAAAACAAACATAAAACAGGTATATACACACAGTGTCAAGTACAAGATAATGCACACAGTGTGTCACAGTATAAGGATATGCACACAGTGATGTCACAGTACAGGGATAATACACACAGTGATGTCATAGTAACAGGATAATACACACAGTGATGTCACAGTACAGGGATAAATACACACAGTGATGTCACAGTACAGGGATAACACACCGTGATGTCAGGTACAGGGATAATACACACAGTAAGAGTAATACCAAAGTGATGTCACAGTTTACAGGATAATACAACACAGTGATGTCACTACGATATCACAGCATGTACTACAGTACACACAGTGATGTCACAATGACAGGGATAATACACACGTGATGTCACGTACAGGATATGCACACAGTGTAATGTCACAGT